>BSBK01001631.1:600000-920000 GCA_027943335.1 Chamaecyparis obtusa
AAAATATCAAGTCTAGTTTGAGTAAGATATATTAGTTTACAAATCATGGACTTGTACAATGTTATATCTACTGCTGGAGAATCATCTTCTTTTGTAAGCTTACATCTTGTTATCATAGGCGTACCCACTAGCTTGAAATAATCCATCTTAAATTTTATCAATATCTCTTTCACATATTTAGACTGATTAATGAAAATACCTTTCTCTGTTTGCTGCACATTTAATCCCAAAAAGTATTTGATAGGTCCAATCATGCTCATCTCAAACTCGCTCTGCATCTCCTTAGCAAATTCTACACTAAGTTTGTCATTACCCCTAAAGATAATGTTATCAACAAATATAGCTACAAGTAGTAAACCTTCAGATGTGTCTCTGATAAATAGATTACAATTTGTTGCTCATTTCTTGAATCAAATTTTTGTTAGATATCCATCAAGTCTCTCATACCAAGCTCTAGGGGCTTGCTTAAGTCCATAGAGGGCTTTCTTCAATCTGCATACCATATCAGGCTTGTCTGATAAGGTGAATCCTTCTGGCTGCTCAATGTATACTTCTTCCTTTAACTCTCCATTCAAGAATGCTAACTTAACATCCATCTAATAAAATTTGAAGTTTTTGAATGTTGCATAAGCTAAAAACAACTTAATAGCTTCTAATATGCTCACAGGTGCAAATGTGTCTGAATAATCAATACCTTCTCTTTGTGCATATCCCTTGCATACTAACCTTGCTTTATTCCTTACTACTATACCATCTTCATTCATCTTATTTTTGAATATCCACTTTGTTCCAATCACATTCTTGTCACTAGGTCTTGCGACCAGTTCCCAAGTATCATTCTTGATAAGCTAATCTAGTTCTTCTTTCATAGAATCATGCCAATATGAATCATTACATGCATCTTCAACACTTAAAGGCTCTATCTGAGATAGTAAACATATCGCTTTGTTGCTTGCTGAACTCTTTGCTTTTGATCTTGTTGTGACTTTACCATTCTGATCTCTAATGATGTCATCCTTAGAGTGATATCTAGATGTATACTTTTTAACTTTAGGTGATACTGACTCATCTTCCTTTTGAATTTCTTCTTCACTTGTTTCAGGGTCATTGAATATTACATTAATACTATCAAACATCTCTTTAACAACTATCTCACTAGTGGAAGGAATGGGTTCTTCTTCAATCATAGGTGCATAATCATCATATCTTTCTTGAACCATAAACTTTTCATCAATCTTAACATGAGCACTTTCAATGATTTTCTTCAATCTCAAGTTAAAACATCTATAAGCTTTAATTTTAGTAGAGTAACCAAGAAAATAACCTTCATCACTTCTTGCATCAAACTTGCCTATTGCTTCATCCCTCTTGATGTAGCACTTACTTCCAAAGATTTTGAAGTATTTCACTGTGGGAACATTACCAAACCATAGCTCATAAGGTGTCTTGTTCGTGCCAGGCCTCAATTGTATTCTATTGATGGTATCGACTATTGTATTGACCGCATCTCTCCAATAGGTGTGTGCAACATTTCCTTCAATCATGATGGTGCACGCTATATCAAGGATGATCCTATTCCTTCTCTCTATAATCCCATTTTGCTGAGGGGTTCTAGGTGTACTCAATTGTCTCTTTATGCCATGTTCTTCGCAGTACTCATAGAGTCTATCAGAGATGAATTATCCTCCTCTATCTGATCTTAGACACTTTATCTTTAGTCCAGATTCATTCTCAACCTTAGCTTTGAATATTTTGAACTTCTCAAATGCTTCTGACTTGTCTTTCAAGAACATAACCCACATCATTCTATTAAAATCATAAACAAACAAAATGAAATACCTTTCACCATAGTATGATCTTGTTTGAGTTGTTCAACATAGGTCTGTATGAATTAGATCCAACTTGTTCTCTGCTAAATTATTCTTTCTTTTGAATTAATTCCTCACATGCTTTCCCATCACACATTCCCTACAAATAGTATCAATTGGCTTTGTTATGCTAGGTAGATCTCTTATTACCTTTACATTGCTTATCTTTACTATGTTATCAAAGTTTATATGACATAGTCTTTTATGCCACAACCAACTGTCATCTACTTTAGCAACAAAACAACTTGCTTCTAAATTAAGCTGAAAAATATTACCTTTAGTTTTTGAACTTGATATCATTACACCATCCTTGTTGTTAATGATGCACTTATTGTCTCCGAACTCCAATCTATAACCTTTTTTCAAGCAACTGCCCAACACTAAGAAGGTTATGTTGCAAACCATCTACATAAAGAACATCATCAGTGTTGTTCTTTCCATCCAATGTAATATCTCCTCTACCAATGATAGGTTTAGGAGTGTTGTCTCCAAATCTAACCATACCACCATTGTATTTGTCTAGATGAACAAATCTATCTTTATCACCTATCATGTGATGTGAACAACCGCTATCTATAATCCAATCTGTCCTTATGTCTTCTTGTGAAATCAATGCTAGCTCTTGTTCCTTTTTCTTATCTTCATGATCCATAATAGAAATGAATCCAATTTCATCTTCAATTGAATCATCATTAGAAACTCCATCACCAACATAGTAACATTCTTTTGTATACTTAGGCTTGTAGTTAGTTCTGAATTTCTTAACTCTTGTAGGACACTTGGATGCAAAGTGACCAATCTTATTACATGAGAAACATTTGAAAGGTAACTGACCTTCATACTTTCTTTTTCCTTTTATTTCTTTCTTAGCTATCATAGAAATAATATCATCTATCTCTTTGTCTTCATCTTCATCATCAAAATTACCAGAAGTGTTTGAAGATTTCTTACCATGGACTGATGCTTTGAAGGTTGTCTCACTTTTAGGCTCTGTCTTTAATCTTGAAATTTCAAAAGCTGAAATTTTGTTGATCAAGGTCTCTCTCTTGAAATTTTTTGTAAGTTGCATGGTCTCATCAAGGATGTTGATCTTGTTTTCATATTCTTCTGTAAGAGTAGTCATCAACTTATCCATAATGTCTTCCTTCAAGATCTCCCCTCCATTGTTCCTATTTCCAGCAACTGCTTCATTAATCCTTTGGTTGTAAGCTCTGATGTTTTCTTTAGGTAGCATCTCTACTGCATTGTATCTTTTCTTCGATGTTTTTCTGTGCACATTCTTTGCTTGTTTATCTCCTTCAAACATGTCTTCTAGGTGCTTCCATATCTTGTAGGCTGTGTCTACTTTCTTTAACTCTGAAAACTCACTATTAGATAAGGCACTGATAAGGGCTTCTTTGGCTATTGCATTCTGATGGAACAAATCCTTTTGCTTGCTAGTAGCATCTTCCTTTTCAAGATCTTATAGAGAGGGGATCTTAATATCTTTGATAGCCACTTCAAAAAATTCAAAAGCAATGCACTACAAATGAGTCACCATTTTGTTCTTCCAATCAAGATAGTTCTCTCCATCAAACTTAGGACCGTCTTTTCTAAAGAATGCCATCTGATCAACCTCAAGCTATTAAAATTTCTCTCTGAGGCACTTGGCTCTGATACCAATTGTTAGGAATAGTCCCAAGAGAAAACTGAGAGGGGGGGTGGGGGGGTGAATCAATTATCTACAAGTTTCAATTATTTATCCAATTAAGTATACTTAAACATTAAGCATAAACACAATGAAAGAACACTTGAACACAACACCAATATTTTTGTTACAGGGAAACCCAAATAGGTAAAAACCCCGGTGGGAATTGACACCCACTAATAAATTGCACTAGTGTATAATAATCCTTGTTAGAAGATCTTAAAACCCTATTAGGAGTTGATCTTTACAATGCAATAAGTACAGTGACCTGGTCAAAGGTTGGACCCTGTTAGGAGTCTTTTATGATTGACCTTGTTAGGGGTGAGGACACACTGTCTGAGAGCTCATTGCTTAAAGAGGTGAAGGCTGCAACCTTTTGAATAATAGATACACACTATATCTGGATCTTGGTGAATTGTGCTTTGACCTGCTGTTTGCGTCAGTTCCAATAAATAGCATATACTCTTTACTTGGTCACATAGACCTTTTGTTGATGTCTCAACACTTCACACTCACTGCTCTACTCTTCACATCTAACTCTGAACCATAACTTAACAATCACGAATGACTACCTATAAATATCTTCTCTCTAGGTAAAAGCACAATAAGCTATCACCCTTTTACAAAGGAAGAGGCTAACAACACAAAAAATGAAAAATTTCAAGGGCATAAAAGTCACATTTCTGATGAGAATTTGAAGATGATGTAAAATGATGAAATGTGTAAAATAGGATGAATTTTATGCCTACAATTTTAAAAATTAATTTGAGCAAAAATTAATATGTTTTTTTAATTTTTTAGGTCTATTTTTCATAGCCTGAAAAATACTACAAATAAGGGAGTTTACTTCCCGTCAAATCATTATAAGTAAAATATTTTTTTTCCCTCCAATTTCAGAATATGTTTTAGATGACATGTATATCTAGTGCAAGAAAAAAGAAAGAAGTTTTTTCGATCTATAGTTTACCCATTATAAGTATTCAAAGTTGACCTTACCTGAAATCAATAGTTTTTGTCTCCCATCAATTTTACCCTATCAAAACTATACCAAAAACAAAATAAATTATATATTCTTGAAGATGACTCTCTCCTCTAGTGCCGATTTTAAATTTTTTTTGAATTGATTTAGTATTTTTCTATATTTTTCAAATCAACATCTTCTTAAAATTTAATATACCTACATGTAGTTTTTAGCAAATTTGTTTAATGTTTTGTAGGTGAAACAATATAAAATTTATATGTCCAGAATCATACTTCCGAGATCTAGAAAAGGGTACTTTTAGTTTTTTAACATTTTTTATTTTGATCTAAGAAAGGAACAATAGAAGTGTAAAATTCTAGTTTTTTAATGTTTTGGGTGGTTTGGCTGCCAACATGGCATGCCACCTAAGTAGACTCAACTGGGTCTGACTGGGCCGAGTCCAACTCAGCTGAGTCCCCCTAGGGGTCGGCCCCACTCAAATAGCCTAATAGTGTGCAAATGAGTGGTTTGTGATGTTTTTTTATATTAAAAATATTATTTAGACTTGGCTGAGTCCTACTCGGCTGAGTACCACTTGACCCAGTCTAATGGGCCACGTAGATGCCATTCAGTGCTGCATGGCACCTACGTGTACTTGACCATGTTAGACTCGGCTGAGTCTAACTAGGCCGAGTGATTTGAGTTAGCCCAAAAGGTGACACTCGGTTGTTCTTTTACCCCTCTAAATGATATAATCAAGTCGACTTATTAGAACCACCTTAAAATCATAATAGAGAAATAATAACACTCTCCAATAATATTTCTATCGGCTCTACTAAGCATGCAACACAATCTAGGACCTGTCCAATATAATAAATGTAGATGCACACTATATACTGTCGGCTTGAGAAAATTAACTAAAACCTTGTCCTCAAGCTGAATTACATCATGCACTCTTAGACAAACATTCTTATCTCTTCTCTGATCACTAATCCAAGCACACATACTAAAATGATAGGGGCAACTCCTATACCAATATAATCTATGTTGACTCTTTTGAATAAACATAGGAATTTGTGACTGGTGAATAGCGACTACATAAATTCACTTCTACTGCACACCAAACTCTGTGTCCATGAATGGAGCAACACTAACATGTCTCCATCACATATCCAAGGGCGCAAGGCTCCATGATAATTGTACGGATAATTACTCACTGAACACTGCCTATAACTCTGTCAGGAACATTGCTGACACAAGCTGCTATATAAGTGTCTGGATAAATAATTAACCTCTACATCCATGATATCATGCTGATAACATGTCCTTGCTACATATACTTAAAGCTTATTGCATAAGACTTCTACACATGCTTCTTATCATATATTGTCATCAATGACAAACATACAGTCAGCACTGGCTTGCTGGCAAATCTCCAACACACACAAGATAATACAAAGGAAAATCTAACACAATAGGGCATCTAATTCCACAAAAGATAGGAGGTAAGCTTGTTAGGTTCACCAAAATGTAATATATAAAATATGGATGGGGTCCTAGAACAATGGTTTGCACATAAAAAAGACCCCAAAACCAATATTTTACACATACATATAAATTCTAAGGGGATGGAATGTAAATCTGGAAATGCTAATGTTGAAATGAAGAAATAAAGGTACTTACCTCTGAAAAAGAATAGGTTGAAAAACTTGTCAGACGGTCTCAAAAACTATTGATTTTTGCAATCTTTAACCAAAACTGCAAGATCTACAAAACCCAAAAATCTTTTTCCAATCTGATGAAAGGTCAACCTTGACCCAAAAAGTTGACCTTGATCTGCAAAGCTCCGACTGAAAGTTTGACGAAAAGGGTATCCAGATATGCACTTTAATTCACCGTCCCACACCTGTACCTACAAGAAAAATGGTTTTATTTATTGGGAGGGAGGGGTTTGCCTTAGTCAAACCCCAATTTAGAAATTAACCTTGAATTTGTTGGAATAAACAAAGTAAATGGAACAATTCACCTTGCTTATGTTGAAACCCTTGTGGAGGATTCAAATCCTTGAATCTACAAGTATGGATGCTCCAAATGAATGTAGAATAGGATGTAGTATGTCTCAAATTAATTGTCTTTAGATCTTCAACACTAATCTTGAATGGATCTTGGAATAGGAAGAGGCTTGGATGGAAATGGATGGAAGAATCTTCAACAAGAGGGCTCCATAGATCTTGAATCCTTCAATGGCTTCTAATGGATCTCCTTGATGAATTGAATGCTTGAATTCTTGAAGGCTTAAATGATTTAATGCTTGATCTTTCTGCTTGAAAGCTTGAGAGATTGTGAGATGAGATGAGATGAGAAAATGAGAGAGGAAGGCTCCCTTTTATAGTGATCTAGGGCACAAAATTCTAGAGAGGCCATATAGAAAACAATAATTAAGGGCCGATGGCACAAAAATCTAGAGAGGTGCACATGGAGAGGATATTAAATTAAAGTCTTGACACAAAACTCTAGAAGGGGACCACCCTTGATATAGAAATAAAAATAATTATTTAAGAGCCTTGTCACAAAATTTGAGGTAAGGCCAACCCCAAAGTTAATTTGAGCACTAGGCACAAAACTCAAGAAAGGCTAATCTCCAATAATAAATTAGGAATCCTATACAAAGCTTGAGAAAGGTCCACCTCAAATATTAATTTGAGAATTTGACACTTAACCCAAGAAATAGTGGCCCCAAAGAGGGAAAAGACAAGATTTTGATGAAACCCCAAAACCAGAACATAACCCTAAGGATCCTAGACCCTAGGGTCAAGGTCGAGGTCGACCTTGACCTAGGTCAGGGTCGAGGTCAACCTGGACCTTGATGTCAAGAATCTCAAGTTTGTAATTTAGGATGCCAGAATTATGTCGGGAAGAAGTGGAAAATAGGGCAGAATAGGGGAAAAAGCTAGATCCGAGATAAATACCCATTCAAGGCATTTGACATGACCCAAAACCACTTACTCAGAGGGATAAACATTCTTAACATGGAAGTGCTTCCATTTTAAGATGATACAGATGTATTGCTTTTGCATTCTCATGCCCTATGATCAAATTTGTTTCATGTGAAACATCTACCATTGAATCTCTATCCATTTTATTTCCTTTTAGGTGAGTCCTTAGGTTTCTCAATCTAAGTCACTTCAACAGTTTTAGAACATTATCCTTTTTTAAATCCCAAACCTTTCTTTTCACCAGGTGCTCTTTGATTTGCAATTTGTTCATCAAGATTTGTGGTGCTAGATCTTAAATTTTTCTTGAATCTCTCGGGCCTTAGATAGATCTCTTCTTGGTCTCTCATTAACTCTTTCCAACTCTTGTTCATTCTGTTTAGATTCTTCAAGGAAAAATTGTAATTGTCCAAGTTCACTATTTAGCTTGTAAAATTCTTCAGTTTTAGCTTATAAGGATTTCTTAAGAGTCTTCTTTGCTTCTATCTCCCTAGTCATCTTGATTGCCATGGCTTCTGTCTCATTCTTTAGGTTGTCTCTTTTTTTCACTATCAGATCATATTCTTTAGGTTTGTATTCTTCAGCACATGCAGAGTCACCATAGGTTTTTGTGATAACCGATCCATAAGTTCTTTCCTCTTATCTTTGGATTGCCTCAATTGCTCTTTCAAATTGACAATGAATTTATCAACCTCTTTCAACTTTTCTTCGAGATCAAGGATGCAAGTATTGGATTTGTCTAGATCTTAAAGTGCATTCAAAAGATGTTTCTGAATACTGTTAGATGCTCCTATCTGTATCTTCCTCAAGATGTTAAACTTTCTCCAAGGAAGTAGGCTCTAATACCAATGATTAGGATTAGGGAGCATCGAGAGGGGGTGGGGGGTGAAATGGTGTAGCAATATTATTAAATTTCTTAAACCAATACCAAAACTTGAAAGCACAAATAACTGAAAGAAAACAAAACAAAATAAGTACACATTACATTATAACACCATAATTTTTTTATTTAGGAAAACCATGTTAAGGGAAAACCCTAGTGGGGATGGTACCCACTAAAATATCTCACTACTGTAGTAATAAGTACCATGTTAAAGGTAAAAGTACATAAGAGAGAATGCACATGCATTTAGGCTTACAAAATAGAACACACTACTAAATACAAAACAAATATCTAACCCTCAATCGGGTTCATTGATCTATCTTTAATTACAATATTCAGATAGGACTTTACAGTCCCAAAAACTAAACTAACAAATAGAATCAACTTTTCCAATATAGTTCTGATGAAGTTTAGCCTCAATATCACATCACACAATATTATTCTACTTATGTATCAAATCCTTATATCTGCATCTACTCATTTCCCCTCATCACATCCAAAAACTTGGTCTTATATATAAGATCATAAGCTCAAAATCATAACTAAGTCGACCCAAAATAAGATAATGAAATGTGTACAACCTTTGTGCCAAATCTTGATCAAATAATCAATTAAAAGCTTTCTAAAAAAATTTAATATCCTCGGATGTAGGCTCTAGCATAATCAATCATTAAATCAAAACTCTAAACTGATTAACCAAGTATACCAAGCGATCTTACCGAACTACTCTATTCTAGCTTAGAATACTGTCAAACTGATATTCACTAGTGAATATCTCATGCATACCGAAACTTTAGAATTTGCAAAAGATCAAATTAGACATATTATGATGTCTACTTTCATGCTCTACAATCACAACCTCTAACTATCTATTATCCATCCATACCAAGTTGTTCTATCCGATTGCATATTGCTCTACTTTCGGTACTAAGTCATTTTCTTGCATCCAAACCTTTGGTAAATTTACAAAATTGAAATATGGCGAAGAGTAGTGAATGTAGCTGCCATCAATGACAACATATCATGCATCATCGGGCGAATCCTGCTAACACTCAACCAATTGAAATACAACCCATTTATAGCTTCTCATTTTTAACATAAAAATCATTTTTTTCCTAGTTCAAAACATAATTTTATGAAAGGGACCATAAAATTGTATTTATTTTTCTAATGGGTGATTTAGGAAGTTACAATTTTTTTAAATTATTTATTGAAATGGTAAGATTATACATTTTTATTAACGGTAATATATAAATTAATTTTTGAATTGCAATTTATTTAGGTTATGTTTAAAATATTTTAAATTTAGAATATTCTTATATTTTAGTTATTCTAATTTTCATTATTATTGAAATGTGTTTTTGTCTTTATATTGATGGTAGAAGGTGAATTAATTTGAAGTCTTTGGATTTATTTGACAATATTATTATCTAGATTTTGTCATAACCCTTATATTATTTTTTTATTATTATTATTTAGTAAATAATTTGATCAAATTTGAATCACCAAAAAAAAAATACAAATACAATATTTATTATTTTGAGTAAAAGATGATTTCTTTTCTTACCAATGTACGTGTAAAAACACATAAATATTTAATTAATAAAGCATAATAATAAAGAAATTGTTAATATAATTGGGAAATGGTTGTAGAGGGGATACTACTTTCACGTTCAAGATGGTAGTTAACAGAATGAGGGATAATGATACAGAGGTAGGGATGTCAATATTCACAAAATCACAAATGAATAAGTCTCAAACAAAGTTTCAACCAACAACTATCTATTCCTTCAATACTCACCTTTCACTTTGCCTTGTGTAGTACGTCTGCAGATCTTGTTTTTAGATATTTTTCTCACAAACTTTCCAAATGACCTTCCAAACCAAATAGCGATTTAGATACCCATTACCAAGTTACATGAAATACTTCAAAATCACTAGTGATTGTAGTGGAACAGGTGCATAAAAAATGGCCTTCTATGTTGTCCTAATTATGCTAATTAGGCCCAATTTACAAAGAAAGTTATATAAAAACTCCAAACCAACCCCTAGAACCCATGGGGTAGTGATTCCCACGTATCTAAACCCTCAAATCCATAATTTTTCTTACAAGAAACTTGATCCCTTGTGCCAAACCATAAAACCCTTATTTTAAGCCAATATGATGAGGGTTTATTGAAATTAATGGCTCCATGCCTTACCACGACATGCCACTACCTCAAATCTTCTAAAAATCACTTCCACAAACTCACAAATCTATTACATAGACCATTCTATTGTTGTTTTGTCAAAACCTAACACTGACACCTTCATTTCACATAAAATCATTCAATTTTACCCTAGGGCTCCATCCCAATTCACACAACATATATCCCGTACCTCCTAAAACCATGTGTACACCTAAATTAATACAAAAAGTCATTCCACTAAGTTAGAAGTCAGGACAATAGGTGGAATGACTAAAAGACCTTATTTACATCTGTCAAACCCTTAAATGAATTACATATAGACAGTTTTAGAAAAAAAGAAGATTTCTCCCTCAAATCAAACTGGTAGAACATCAAATTTGTTGCACATGAAAGTTAATTCATGCCCCTTTAAGGATATACCAAGATTCAAGCCAATTGTAGACTTTATGGGCTGTACAGATCTAGAAAAGTTCAGAAAAATAGTAAAATTGTGAAAATGGATGTTTAATTCATTTCAAAACTTCAAAACAATCCCTTTTCAATCTTCAAAACTTGAGCCTCTTCCAAATGGAGGCCATTTAACCATGTTTCTAACTATTCCCAATGGTCTATAACAATAGTTTGAACTTATGACCATTGGTTGCACAAATTACACTAATTGACAATATGACAATACTTCAAAGTTGTTAAGCAACTTTGTACTTTGTTGGCATCCTTTACAAAGCTGACTCAAAAGGACTTATAAACATGAAAAATGGTTGATGTGGACCTTATTACAACTATACAAGACTAAATAACATATCAATAACCTAATTACACCTCATCACACCTTACCAAGTCCTTAACTCAAGGTTACATTGTTTGTATTGCTATGAAAAAATTGACATGATTTAACAACATGACATCTTTAATGGCATTACAATAGTCCTTATGACCTTATTGAAAACTTTAAATCACTTGAAACTTGCAATAACTCATTATGGCCTCATAGAAACAAGAAGGACACTAGGTGCACCTACACTGGGTATGCATGAGTGGGCAGTTGGTTACTTTATCTACATTCTTATGACAATAAGACATGTCAAATTTTTCTATAATTAATACCATGATGTAGTGCAATCAAGAATATCACTCTTGGTTTATATCACATATCAATCTCATGCATTTGATCTCCCTTCTAGAAAGAAGAGTACTGTTGTATGTTTTGGGTGGAAAAGAAAGGTAAAAAATAACAGTAAAACCATGGGAGGACCAAAAGATTTTGAGAGGAGACTAAACATGAGGAAATTTATTTTTGATACTTGCAATGATGACTTTGAAGATTTTGAGAATTGGATTGTGTTGGGATTTAGGGGTGCTTTATGTTTTTCTTGGGCCTGTATGTTTCATAAGACCTTGGATTGGATTGCCATTGAGGAACTCTTGGAAAGAGCTTGGTCTTGTGCAACCTTACCATTTTATTATAGAATATTGTTGGAGGTAGGGCTCCTTGATTTCTTTCATTCTTTAAATCTTATTTTTCTTTTAAAAAAATGTGTTTGATTTATGTGAATTTTGGGATATGTTATTTTGTTGAAATTACTAGTGTATTAAATAGCTCTAGTCTATCAATTGTTTCCAAAATTGGTTGTGGTTTTGGTGTCTATGTGTGTGGGACCTCTAAATTTGAGTGATGAAAATTAATACTTGTATAGGCTAGTCAGAAAGAGCATTGTATACATATGTTAAATATATAGTTCTAGATTTATTGTATGATAATCTAGTTGTGAGCCATAATTTATTCTTGTATTTTCCTCGATAATCACATATGTATCACTATATGCTTGAAATTGGTCTAGATATTCTTATTGGTATCTTTTCTCTCTTGTAATTTATGTTCAAACAAAATTATACTTTCTCCTTGTGCGTAGAAGGATCCCTTTAGCACTTCAAATTATTGTAGTTAAAATTTATAATGTAAGCTTCCTTTGTGGAAATATATACTTTATATCTTTTGGTACCATATTAAGCCCTAAAAGATGCCCAATAATAGATAACACCTTCGATTTCTTAAATTGAGCTCCATGTTCTATTCTAATTATGGAATTGTACCTATTCATAACTGAAATGACCAAACAAATTCCTTTAGTTAGCATTATCTTTTGTAGGTATTGGCACACACATATTAGCATTTAGGAGCTCAAGCTTCCTTTCTTTATTTCTGAATTTCAAAAAAGAAAGAATAAATTTACAAACATTTGATAGGGTTACTCTTTTTCTACCATTAGATAATAAAATATTCATATCTACTTTTATATGCTCTAGAACAGTCCTTACTACTGGAAATTTTATTTGGGAAAGTGAGATAGTGAGAGGGGGGTGGGGGGGGGGGGGGTTTGAATCAGAATCTTGAAACTTATACACTTTGAAACCAATTCAACACATATACCATAAACATGGATTTCAATGCTGAAATGAATCTAACATTCTAATCACATCCATTAAATAAAACACATAACAAAAAGATTTGGTAACCCAGAAACCCTTGAAAGGTAAAAATGGGGTGGGGATGACACCCACAATTCTTCACTACTACAACAATAAAGTGTGCATGTTAGGGATACAAAGTTTTGATCACTTCTAGTGATCTACCCTGTGAGGGGTATGCCCTGCTAAGAGCTTAAAAACTTATACAATCTACCTTGATTAAAGGATTTAAAACTTACAACTAAGTAAGCACTCTGTTAAGAGATTTACAAAGGCCTATTAGGACCACTCTAGTAAGAGATTTACCCTGATTCACTTGCTAAAATGTATCAGTACCCGATCCTTTGGTTTGCACTTCAAACATTGATTACAGTTATCTTCTTTTCAATACTTATCTGATCTCAATATTAAATATTACTCTATTCTATCCTTCACTGCTCTCCTTAGTCACTCTACCTGATTCATGCATCTAACAATCAGAACACTACTTCCATCCTCATACATGAGATCTTCTCTCCGTTCTCTTATTTTGGGGTTTTGATGTCACATTATATAAACTAATGATCAAGCTTCTAGATCAAGATCAACGATCTAGATTCATCACTTATGCCACTTAAGCATTTCCTTTTTATGATTAGTTACATTGCTTGCATATGGATTAATAATTGAAAACACAAAGCGTAATCAACTCCTTGATTCTCTCAACAATCATTAAATCATGCATAGAAGTTGACCAAAACAATTTACCTAGGTGTTTGTGCCATTACAAACACATATATCAAAATTGGTTTTCTTGGCATATGAAGTCTCTAATGCTCGATCAAAACTGTTCTTCATATACTAGTGCTCGACACTGACTCTTCTATACAACTTGGCATATATACTACTTGATAACTACTGAACTACTCAACGAACTTTGACTTTCTCGAAAGTGACTACTACTCAGTAATTTATACAAAATACAAGTCTATACATAACTCAGCCTTAATAGGATGGCTCGGTCATAGTGATGACTGAACAACATTGCCTTGAAAATGACTAAGTGTTGGACACTAATAGACAACATGACTTGCAGATCAACAATCTCCCCCTTTGACATTAGTGGTAAAAACACTTTGTCATGACTTTACATTACATTAGTACTTATTACTTGAGTACTCCCCCTAAGACTATGACTCAATCTTCATAACATTTATTTACATGAATCTGACATAAAATGAGTATACATTTACATTTCAAAATAATATGTCATACCTTTATCGACATCTTCTATTTCCCCCTTGTTTTTGTCACTTTGAGTTACTGGGGTGTTGGGGTTAGATAATACTTATCCAAAAATGGTTTTTGAAGCTACATAATCATTGCTAAAGCATTGTTCCATCTAGATCTGATAGACTCTAAAACCTATATCTTGATCTCTAGCTGAGAAGCTAGATCAACCAAACTCTAAAAAATAGAGAGATGAGGATCTCTCTGTACTAACTCCTTTTCTGATATTGATTCTCTTGGCATAACCTCCAGATGAGGTGTCAACATTGTTTTTATAGAGATTAACTTAGCTCTTATCCTTCCATCATTAGCCATTAGCTCGTCTAATCTCCCTTGTGCATGAAGCAGTCTGGTGAAATGAATAGAGATGGAACTTGCATCCATGCTGAGTGTCCTGTAGACTTTAAGTCTAATTGCAGCTTCTCAATAGGCTCTTGATTGTCCTTAGTGAATGTCTCTACATTGTATATCTATTTGTACAAAGAGTGAACATTTTGTACAACCTCTTCTAAGTTATTCACTAGGTCAGAAAGTTTTACTTGTTTCACTCTAATCTCTATTGAGACCTTCTCAAGTACCTGTTATCACTAAGGATTGCACTCGAATGAGCTAAGTGTAGAACCTAGAAATCCTATGAAACATGGGACTACTTTTAGGCTATGGGTAACCTATCAAAAAGTAGACCTCCAGATTAGGGGTTGTCTTCCCCTTAAATCACCTTGAAACTTAACTGACTTTAGGAGGAATTGGGAGAGAGAGTGCATGAAACTGAAACTAAACTAGGTGATTCACCAAACTTGGATAGATCAACAAACTGCAAAAAAACTCACAATGAAATTCAAACATAACCTGAGCATCACAACTTCTCCCTAATTCTAATTTTTTTCTTAGAAATAACAAGGTGTTGGTTGTAAATGAGAAGGGAAAATGAATTCCACAACCCCAAATACTTTCAAATGCACATAGATTAGTACTTTAGGAAATAAAAGTGCTTATGAGCATCTAAATGAACAAAATATCAAGTAAAGGACTAACCTTAATCACAATACATTGATATAAGACCCACCAAACAACTTATAAAACTATAGGAATAAGAAGGATAATTGCTATGTACTGAATTGAATGGGGCCAAAATACAACTTGCTTCTCCCGAGCTACAAGCATTCAAATCTCAGAATGAGATAGAATGAAGAACTAAACTCAATCACCTAAGTGAGAGGTATATAAACTAAACCTAAGAATCTGCATTCATGGCCCTCAATCTCACAAAAAATGGAAAAATTATGCATTTAGGCCCATGAAAGATGCCTCTCAAATCCGAATGTCAGATTCCCAGATTTGTAGGGGTAGGTGGGAAGATGGAATCCTTAAAAAAGATAAGCATCTAATCTATCCTATCTCCCTAAATCATGCTCTATAAATGATATTTGACAAATATTTATAAAATCATCATTTGTCAATATCTTACAATAACACAAGCAATACTTTTACATTTAAATACTTCCCCATGCTTTGAATTGTTAGAAATAGGGAATACTGAGAGGGGGGGGTGAATTAGTATTCTAAAAACTTTTACTTTTGCCCAATTATGGATATAACAGATTATCTTTATGCTTGCATAACCTAGTAAACTAAAGAACATGCATAATAGTAAAGTAAATGAACTCATAACACATTATTTGTTCTCGAGGAAACCCTGACCAAGGGAAAACCCTGGTGGGGATGATACCCACAAAGATCCACTAATCAAAAGTATCATGTTAAGTATGTTGACCTTGTTAGGATCCTGTTACATATATATAGTGTCTTAGTCCTGATTAAGTGACTATAGGCCTTGTTAGAAGCCTCGACCCTGCTAAGAGTTGGTAGTACTGATTACAAATGATTACAAGATGAGCCCACTGCCCAAACAAGTAATGTACAATGATTACTAATTAAAAAATAGGGTAAGGTACATAACCTTATATTGCTTTCTTGTCTTTCAAAACTTTGCATCAATATCTTTCTCTATATCATCTATCTTATTCACATATCACACACTCTTTTTCGCATTCCATATGCCTTATATTTATACAAGTTATTAGGAATAATAACTTTTACAGTCAGCTTTACAAAACATAAAGCTTTACAAAAAATACATATTTACCCAAGGGTTAACATCTAGGATGTCATCCCTTTATATTATTAAGACATTATTTCCCTTAACTCTTTACCAATTTTGTCTTCTTTCTCTGTCCAGTCGGCTTTAACACTGTCTCTGGTAATACTGTAATAACTTCTTCTGTACATGTCATACAGACTTGCACTCTTAGGTGAGTCTTCAATATGCATCATAGTATCTATGTTCAAGTGTGTAAGCACTGAACTTACTTCAATTGACATCACCAATCAAAACTATCTTTGGGTACACTTAGAAAAATACTGCACATACTTAGACAATTTTGCTCTGCACTCTGTCATATGCGGTCTTCATGTAGATCATATGTTTCCATAATGAGAACATCTAGATATCTAACTCAGCCAAATTTTCAACAATCTCCCCCTTTGTCACTAGTGGCAACATATGAGAAAATTGGCTAAGTCACAAAACTCAAAATCTCAAAATTGTGGCCATAACAAAAATATACCTTTGCTATCCTTATAACTCCATATATTTATCTATATTCTATACTCCCCCTATGAATATACTTCCTTAACATATATATCAATTTTATGCTATCATATCACTCCCCCTTTGACAACAATGACAAAAAGGTGTCAAAAATTGTGATCTTAAAAAGTTTATCTTGATTCAAAATTGCAGAGTTGGTAGGCTTGCAACACAATCTGCAAAGTTCACTTTAATGTTCTCTATCTCCTTCTCCCATGCTTTCTTTACTATGTCTGAAACACTAAGGAGTGCACATAGACCATAAGATGCGATCTCACATGCATGAAGGTTTTCAAAGTTGAACTTCTCATAAGATTTTTTGGATGAAAGACATTCTTCCAATTGTCATTCAACTATGCCAATCTTGATTGAAATGTTCTCTCTAAGAAGAGAAAATCTTCTCAATTTCTTATCTTTTTCATCTTTAAGAATCCTTATTTCATCATACATTTTGTTGATTCTTTTCTCAACATAAAAAATTTTCATATTAGGGTTGACTAAAAGATTTACCTCTGACTAAATTTCTGCCTTTTTAGCCTTAATCTTCTCAACCACTTCTGAAACATGATTTTCAGATTTTGTACACTAAATGTACAAAGTTTTACCTCTGTCCAAATTCCTTCTAAGATCTTTTATACATACATCCAAATTGTTAATATCATTTCTGATATTTTGACTTATATCATGAAACATTTTGGCCTCATAGGCTTCCAAAACCTTCACTGTAGCCATATCTAATAAGTTAGTGAACTCATTATCAAATGCTTTCATAACTTCTCTAGCTCTTTCCAGTGGGTCTGCCTCTGCTATCTGATTAGTCACAACACTTTGTAACTTTTCTATTATTTCCTGCAATGATCCTTCAAGGATTTTTACCTTGTTCTTTCCAATTATCTTGTTTAGGGATGTGATCAACTCCATTTGATCATCATCATCAACTTCTTTCCCAAAAATTTCAAAAATCAATTCAATCTGTGGTTTCTTTGTTGCAATCTTAGGTGTAGGACTGATTTTATCTCTGCTAGGTGTTTCTTTCTATCCTTGAATCTCTATACTTTCTTGATTATCTATTTGCTTTTCTTCTTCTTTCTGTGTTTCTACCTTCTTCAATTGATCTGTCTTGTTCTTCTAGAGACGAATTGTCAACAATGTTCTCTAGGTTGCTAAAAGGATTATCATCACTATCCAATGTGATCTTAGTTCCTTCCACATTCATTGATTCATCTTCAATGTTAATTGATGGTGGAGAGGGACTCTTCTGATGCTCAGATTCCTTACCCTGTTCTGCTGCAACATATGTTGTCATTACCTTTACTATTGCTTGCTCAATTTCTTTGTTTATCTCTTCATAGTTACCTCCCATTATTAGAATGGTTCTTCTTTTTGTTCTCACATGAGTACCAAGTTCTTTCATAATTTCCTTAAAATGATCTTCGTCTCTGACATCACATAGTTTCCTCACAAAATTTTCTTTGATTTTGTTATCTTCTTTAGTTGCTCTCTTTTTCCTGTTAACTAGGTTCTCAAATAGATCATTAGGGATCTTTCCTTGAATTGTATCAAACTTCTTATCTGCTAGAATTATATGTCTCACAACTGCATTTTCCAAGTTCAATTTCTCTGAATAGTTGTAAAGATCATAATACTTGTTCATCTTAGAAAAATCTCCTTCATGAATGATTTGATCATTAACTTTCTCAATTTTAGGCTTCCATTTCTTCTTCTTCACTTTTGTGTCTTCATCATCTTTTATCTCTTCTATTTTCCTCTATACTGGGGAAACTAATGACTTTTGTCTCTTGTCTGGTCCAGTAGCTATTTCCTTTACTCTTTTTCTTGGTGGAGTGGCATAAGATCTTGTAGACTTCCTTATTTCCTATTCTTATTTCTCTACTTTTACCACATGCTACAAATTTCTAGTATCAACTATTGATAGGGGAAGAACAAACAAAACTTCCTTTTGTCCAATATCTCTAAGTGCTGCTGTTGTATTCTTTGCAATCATAAATTCTTGTTCTGTCATCCCTGTATCCTTCAAAATTTTGTTAATTGTACTTTCCACTCTCTTCTTTGACTATTTTTCTTCCTGAATAGAATTTGTGGAGTTGAAGTTCTCTTCATAAGTCCCAAATCTATTACTATGTACATCCAACTTACATTTAAGCAATCTATTTACATATTCTTTTTCTTCAACTTTAGAAATTTTATAGCCAAGAGGGTCCATGAACTCTACTCTAGGTTCAACTGCTTCAATGTAGGTAAAGTTAGTGTCAACCATAAAGCATATCTCATTCTTATACTTTTCAACAATAGACTGAGGGATTCTTGATCTATTCTTCATCAAGTTCTGAAATGTTTTGATCACTAAAAATGCACTCTCATTGACCTTGTCTATAAGGTGTCTCCTATATACTTGGTTTATTCTTTCCATTGTGGTCTTGCCATCATTCCAATGATCTCCAATTGTAAATGGAAATCTTCTTACCAAATGGAAAAACATATATGTAATCAATAATGAGAATCTAAATTGGGAATTCTTAGTCTTCTTAATCTTTTGTAGGTTCTCAAACAACTGAATTTCCAAGATTTCACACATATCTACTTGCACTTTATCAACACACATCAAATAGGCTGCATGAATCATTCCAGCTACCATGTCATCTTCTCTTGAATTAGCACAAAACTTAGTTGTTAGGATTTTGCATAAATATCTAACATCATCTTGTTGTATCTTGCTAATCACTATGCCTGTGCCATTGTAAGATGATTTAGTGTTGTCCAATATAGTTTTCTTTACATTCTTTTCATTCAATGGTATGACTCCATATTTTGACAAACTAGTCACTTCATGAATTAGGTTAGCTGCGATTTCTATCACCCTGTCATCTAACCAAAACATTCCATTATGTATTCTACTCAAAATTATCTTAGTGCATTCTGTTGGTGTTCAAAATGGATGCTTATGCTCTTAGGTTGCCAATATACCCTCAGGATGATTTTAGGATTGGTTAGTTCTAAAATGTGTATGGATCTTAGGGTAACTGGACCGACTATAGGGACAAGATTGCCCTCTTCACTTCTGGCTCTGCAAAACTAAGGCGAGTGCAGCTAACCCAGTGAAAACTATACTTCACACACCAAAGACTGGGTCTAAACAATAGATTGATAGTAAGAAAGTACTAAATGCTAACCTCACATTCATTGACTCTCCATTACTATAGGGTAACAAAACCACACAACCAACTACTCAAAGCTTAAAATGGTTCTTGATTTCAATATTTGGGGATGCAATAACTTCAACCAGTGTATGCTAACAAGAGAGATACTCATTTAGGCTAGTGCCTCATCCATTGGGAAAGAGTCCTTAGACACAAAGACACACAAATTTGAGAATACCTGAGAATTCATAGCCATAAATACATTTATCCTAATCTTTACTGCTTACAAAAACATCCTTACATAGACAAGGGCAAACCCATATCCCACCTAGAGCATAATTTAATCCAATCCTAGATTAGAACTCAAGAATGAAGATACATACATACAAACAGTATGTAATGAGCCTGAAAACTCAAAGCTTACTTGAATTGACACAAAAGAGAGATAAGAACTAGATATTTGTATTAAGTATGATGAATTCCTTATGTGTATACAATGAACCACAAGGCACCCTGCTTGCAAACTACAACTTAGACCTGCAACTTTCTTCTTTCATTAACAAACACTGAGTCAAAAACTATTACAAAAACCCTTGGGACCAGAAACTCAGGACTGATTTTGAACTTCGAAACTAGAACCCCTACCAAATCAAAAATTCAACACTATATACCCTTGGTTACCTTGGAATCCCAAATAGGTTAGGATGCAACAAGCTATGGATAACCAGGGTAAGGGTTAGGGTTTCCACCCACCAAACAATTCAAACAAATCAGAAACTAATACACTGGAGGGAAAACCAAGAAACCCTGAGCAATCAGATCTAAAATTCAATCTTCACTTATGGTAAATCCTCTAGAAATGTATTGAAGATTAAAAAAATCCTGCAAATTCATCTGATTTGACCCCTGCAACACACCTTGAGCATCGTTATTCATTCTTCCCATGGCAAAAAAAAACTTCCTGTAGTCAATCATCATACTCACTGGACCACACTGCAACAATCGACACCACCAAACTAATCAAATCCGACTGTGAAAGCATTAAAAACTAGTCCTTTCTATCGCTGAGAAAACTTCAAAAATTTGAATTTGAACTACAATAGTTACTTTCATGGTTCAAGTAGCACATCGACGATCGACATTCAAACTTGAATCAACTTTATATCATGACTGTTCGATCCTTTTATTTCGTGGGCCTTATGATTCACCTTTATAGGAATCCCAGTTTACACTTAGCGACCACGTGACAAAAGCTATCTCATTCATGAAATGAAACCCCTAACTCATGTTTAACTTCAGCGAATTAGTGAACAAAGGAAAACACTTAACTTGGATTCATAATTGGTGAATAGGTGACTACAGGAATTTCACCAATTCGTTGAACATTTTTCCTCTCTGCCAGTTTATTTAGCTACTACGCGAATGCTTGTTCACCAAATTGCTAAAACATTAAGAGCACTGCCATTTTATTGTGCGAAAGAGTGAAACCTTTGGACTTTGTCGGTGCCCCTAACCCTTTATCAGATCCACCAAAAAAACTGAGAGATTTACTGGGCCCGCATCAAGAAGATCGATGGTTGTCTCATCTTTGCATAGAGCCAAAAGATTCCATCAGATTGTAAGACAACCGTCGGATGAAGAATCTTACCCTGCCCTGACAACCATTTGACACTGAAAGAGATCAACGACTGTCTTAAATTTGCAAGTGTTAGAGAAAACCCTTAAGATCATACGCTAGCCGTCGATGCTCTACCACTGTCAGAACTACTGAAACTTGGAAATCCTCGGCCCCATTAACGTGTCTGCATACCTAAAATCCATGACCAATCAAAACCTAACACCTCAGCAACACATGGCATTCAGTCCCACTGTTCTCAGCAAGCACTTAACCCTTTGACCACTCGGTGAATACGCAACTGCAGGGAAACTCCAAGTCACATAATACATTACTTAACCCATGTTAGATCAAATGATTCAATGAACAAAGGTTTTCGCTGAATCGCGAAGTCCCTTCTTAACCTCAGGTTACTCCTTGCAAACTGGTGAATACATAAAGAAATTTTGAGGGCCCACTGATTATCTAGCGAATTAGCAACCAAAGACATTTCACCAACTCACTGAAAAACTTGAAACATTGCTACATTATGTAGAGATTCAACGAACACGTATTCTTTGAATCGCTAAAAGATTTTAGAACCCTGGAAAAAACCCTGTGAATGAGCGAACACAGAACACTTTATCAGTGCTGCCAAAAACTTGTTCGAATCGCCAAAAACCTTAGACCAGAAACTAGGCCCGCTTGAAGAGAGATCAATGGTTGTCTGAAGTTTGCAAACCTCTGACATACTTTATCAGATCTTACGACAACCATTGGATCAACTTTTTATACTGGTCTGCGGATTCTCTGACATAGGACCCTCTGACAAAAGTTGACTCAGCACCTCATGGACCAATCAGATACTACCAAATCAGCACACCTGGCATGTGGACCTGCTTGAAAGGAAAAGCTACGTCACAACAGGAAATCAATGGTGGGCGTAAGATCTTATGAGCCAGGAAGATTCTATCCGCTTATGAGACAACCATCAATTTAGAATCTCACTGCAGGGCACCTCCATTTCATGAATGAGTGACTAAGGGAAAAAGATATTAGTGTTCGCCAAGTCACTAGATAAAAAGATAAGATCACCAGGCATTTAGAGATTACGCGAACACTATTCCCTGAACCGCTAAAAATTTTACAAGGCATGAAAAAGTATTACTTGATTCAATGAACACCGGGAGAGATAATAACCACGTGCACTAAGGGATTCTTAAGTGGCACAAAAAAGGTAACACAAAATTAGAATAGGACGAGATAAAACAAGGGTTTTCTCATGGCAACGGCTAGATTTTTAAAATTTTTGCCTAGGGTTTCAAGCTAGAGACAAGGAAAAAGGATGCAAAGGCCAGGAAAAAGGGAATGCAGCCATGAAAATTTTTACGAATGCTAACAGTGGCTCATACTCGGGGACATGTATCTCCTGCAGATACAATGAGCAAGCTAGAATCTCCTAGAAGAGCAGACCAACTCAAAATTTTGACCCAAAAAACAAAAACAGATCACTGTACACGGGAAAACCTAAACTACTGCTCATGAAAAAGATACTTCAAGAGAAGTAAAACTTTAGGAATTGTCCATGAATAGGCAATTCCAAAGTACCACCAGTTAGATCCTTCAGGACATAAGAGTCTGTCCCCCATTTGCTTTCAATAAGATAAGGGCGCAACCAAATTGGATCAAATTTTCCATGCTTCCCTTTATCTTCTAACCTTGCATTCCATATCAAGACAAGGTCATCAACTTCAAAAATCCTTGGAGTAGCCCTCCTATTAAACAAATTCTTACATTGTCTTTGCAATGCCTCATTTCTTTCATGTGCATCTCTCCTTACTTCCTCCAATTGGATCAGCTCATCCATTCTTACTCTCATCTCATCATTCAAATTTTCATCATATGCATGGACGAACTTATACATCTACAATAAATTATTTTGAGGTAATCTAGCACTTATTCCATATACCAAATCAAATGGAGCACAACCTATGGCCTTCTTAATAGTTACCCTGTCAGCCCATAGTGCCCACCATAACTTTGAGTCCTAGGCTTTCTTATTCTTGTCCAACACTCTCTTGAGAATCTTGATTAGACTTTTGTTCCTAGACTCAGCCTGGCCATTTCCTTGTGGATGATATGGGGAAGAAAATGAAATGTGTATCCCATATTGTTGACAAAAATCACTAAAATCCTATGATCTAAAACACATTGCATTATCAACCAACCCTACCTCTGGGCAACCAAACCTAGTGAGGATGCTCTACATCAAAAAATCTATCACAACTTTACTAGTAGCCTTTCTAGTAGGGATTGCTTCAACCCACTTGGTAAAATAGTCTGTTGCCACTAGTATGTAAGAATGTCCACCATTAGACTTGTTTAGAATCTCTCCAATAAAGTCAATACCCCACTTCTGGAAAGGAGCCTGAACTACAACAGGTCGGAGTGGCAAATTCCCATTAAATTTCAACTTTCCAACAAATTTTTGACATGCATCACATCTTCTTACAAACTGATGGGTATCTTTAAAAATTGTAGGCCACGAACATCTAGACCTAAGGATCTTGTAAGCTATGGTCTTTGCCATATAGTGTCCTCCACAAACACCTTGGTGCATTTGCTTTAACAGAGCCTCAGACCTCTCATGGTCTATGCACTTTAGCAATACTCCTTCATTGCTTCTCCACCATAACTTACCATGTATAATTGCATACCTTGCAGATTGCAACTTAACAGTTCTCCTTCTACTTTCATCCATCTCAGGGGGAAGGACCAATTTCTGCAAGTAACCAATAACATCTTTGTAGCATTCACAACAATCCATATCACAAATATATGGTCTTTGTTCTTCTTCTAACACATTCACATGATTTGCAACTAAATTGCTTTGTGCCATTAATTTTGCAAGACCTAAGCCTCTTACCAATTTTGTAATCTGGATATCAATATTAAATTCTTAGATCCTATTGATCCATCTACATCTTTTCCCTGAAACTTCTTGTTGCACCGATATATCCTTAACTGCAGCACTAGGAACATAAGCAACCACCTTAGCTCCTACAAGGTAACATCTAAAAGCCTTGACTGCTTTAACTAAAGCATAAGCCTATTTCTCAGTAATATCATATTTCAATTCTGCTGCTTGTAGGGATTTGCTAAAAAATGATATGGGTTGTTCATATCCATCTGAATTCTTTTGCAATAAAACTGCTACAACTGTATGACAAGAAGCAAAAGAAAATATTTGCATGGGCTTACCATAATCAGGTGTCCTCAAAACTAGAGCATCCTTGATGGCCTTTTTGATACTTCTGAAAGATTGATCTACTTCTTCATTCCATTCAACCTTTGCCTCTTTTTTCAACATCCTAGAGATAGGGAGACTAATTTCTACGAAATTTGTAACAAATCTCCTTAGAAAGTTTACCTGCCCAAAGAAAGATTGTATTCCTTTAACATTTCTAGGTGGTGAAAGCTTATCTATAGCCATAACCCTTTCAGGGTCAATTCTCACTCCATCCTTGGACACAATATGTCCCAAGAGCTTGCCTTCCACAACACCAAAAGAACACTTCTTTGGATTCAAAAAAATCCCATACTCCAAAGCCCTAATAAAAATTTCTCAAGATGCTCACAATGCTGATCTTCCTTTTCTGAATATGCTATGAGATCATCTTGATATACCACTAGAAATTTGTTTATGAAGTCTGCAAATGCCACATCCATAGCTCTCTGAAAAGTAGCTCCTGCATTTGTTAGACCAAAAGGCATTCTAACATAAACATATATTCCCCAAGGGGTAGTGAATGCACTCTTGAACTGTTCTGACTCATTGACCATGACTTGATTATATCCAGAGAAACCATCCATCATGGACATTAACTCTGATCTAGTAACCCTTTGCAGCATTTTCTCCATATTTGGCAAACCATAATTGTCCTTCAAAGAATTGACATTCAAGTTCCTAAAATCAACACATAACCTAATGTCACCATTCTTTTTTCTGACCAGAACCAAGTTTGACATCCAAGTAGAATGTCTGACAAGCTTGATGATGCCAGCATCCATCATCTTTTTGAGTTCATCTTGCATTTTTGGTGCCAAGGTAGGGTTCACAGGCCTTAATTTTTGCCTAAAAGGTTTTGTACCTTCCTTCAATGGTATTTCATGCTGGAATAGATCTTCTCTATAGGATTTCAAATCATCATAAGACCATGCAAAGACATGTCTAAATTTTTTGAGAAGATCAATCAAATTGTTCCTAGTTTTTTGAGACAAACATTTACCTATGTAAACATTTTTGGGTTCTTGACTTGTTCCCAAATTTATTTCTTCCAAATCATTTATCTTATCAACAAATTTCAAAAAACAAGTCCTTTCTTTATCATCAAATGCTCTCTCAAGAGCAACCAATCCCCTTAGGATCCTATTTGATTTCAATTATAAAACTTCTTTCCCAAGAACATTCTCTTTTCCATTTCTAATGTCAACATAAGTGCTGAAATCCATCTCCTGACCATCAAAATGAGACTCACACTACAAGAACCTTAATATATCCTGATCATTAGAAAATACTTGCCAATTCTCAACATTGTCTGGGATAGAAGGCCTAGACTTACACTCAATCCTGGATATCCCTGCAAAAGTAATATCCTCTGGCCTTAATGATATGTTTTCTAGTAAGTCAGCCATCCTATTTTGGCTCCTATCCACCCAATCAATACCAAAGGCATTAAAACCTTCAATTTCATCCCAAACAACATTTCTATATTGTTTCAGCCTTTGATTCTTTGATGCATACTTTGATCTAATCTAGAAACTATTAACTCAGAATCACCAATCACCCTAAGATGTTTGATTCCATGTTTTGATGCTTGTCTCAAACCAATCAGTAGGGCCTCATATTTAGCAACATTATTTGTGCAAGGGAACAAGAGAGTGAAAGAAAACTTAAAAGTCTTACCCACTTGGGGATATCAACAGCACTCCTACTCCGACACCTTCCTTAGAACTTGCTCCATCAAAATATAGGGTCCATAAGACATTACCTTCTGCCATGTTATTTTCATCATCAGCCAAAAGGATAGGCCTGACCGTTTCTTGCACCTCTCTCTCCTGAACTTGGAAAGAACCAATGTCAATGTCAACAAAACAATTCATGTTGTCATCTTCATCCTCCTCAATCATATGTGGAGTTCTAGCTTCCCTTGAAACTTTCACACTTTCTCCTTCAATGCTAAAAGTAGCAAAAGACAAGTTACATTGAATACTTCCTCCCATAGAAGCACTCCATTTTCTAGATAATAGCATTCCATATTGAGGAGGAATGTCAACTACAAGAACACTCATAGTTAGTTGTTTGTTAGGAAATGCTGCTAATTTATAAGGAAAAGCCTTAATGGTACCAATAATTGACACTTCTCTTGAGTCCATAGCTTGGCATCTCCCATGAGGTGTATCAACCTTTAGCCCTAATGACTTTATGATCTCTGTAGGCATGACAGTGTTTGATGCTCCTGAATCAATCATGCAATTCTTCAATAATTTGCCATTTATCATAAGGGACAAGAAAAAAGGATCAACTGTCCCTGATGTAGTATTTACAACATTTGCATTCAAAAATATCTGAGGGATCTCAGAGACAATTTCCTCATTTTTACTGTCAGGTGTGTCATCTAAAGAAGCCACAAACTTGTCACCTCTGTTCATTTCTTGGGCCTTTATAGATGAGGCACCATTTACCCAATCCAAGGCCTTGATCTTGTGCTCTTCTATTCTCATCATTTCTAACAATGGAACCTTGATAGTTATTTGTGAAAGCAATTTAGTCATATCAATGGGAACATATGTATGGTTGCCCATGTCATCCTTAATCATAGTGACATCTTTATCTTCTACTTTGACAGTCAAATCAGACTTATAGGTATATGCAAGATCATGAGGGGCCAAAAAGTGGCGATGTGAAAAACATTCAATTTTCACTCGTCCAAAAGTGCATGAAAGTGCTTGGTGACTTTTTAGTAAGCTTGGGTGTTAGTACACTTGGGCAAACCTGCCACCAAAGCACAGGCCTAATCGGGTACCCGATAACTGTGGCATAAATCCAAAACCTGCAAGCCCTTTTCCTCATTTCCTTGCACGATTTTCTTCAAGTTCTTTCTGTGATTTTCAGATACCCGATATATTTTTGCATACCTGATATTAGAAACAACAAATTCAACTCCAAGCATATTTGGTAAGTAGTTATTTATATAATTTTTATTAATTTATTTCATTTTCATGCTAAATGTAGCATTTTTTTTAAAATAGGGTTTTGTATTTATATTTGTAATAATATATGAAATTAGATTGAAATTTAAATTTTTTTTTAATTTAATCAGGCATGGCTGACAAAAATGAAGAAAATAACCCTCCCGCACCAAATAACGATCCCCAAAACAATCCCCCACTTCAAAACCCTTCATCTTTACAAGATTTGATACAAGAAAATTTGAACACAATACAGGGTTTCCAAAACACGTATCAAAATATACCTACATTAGGTCCCATGCTTGCCACACTAAATACAATTGTTGGAAACATTGACACACTCACGCAGCAACATAATGCTGCTCTTCATTGGCGTGATGATATGCATGCCCAATTTGATGATGGGCTTGACCATGATGGGATTGCGGCCCTTAATATAAGTAAGGAAGATATAGCCGCCCTTTTTGTTGATCCTAAAACTGGAATACCAATTGACCCCAAAAAGCCCAAATTATCAATAAAATGGTGCACAAATGAAGCAATGCGCACAAACTTTTGGGATCGCTGGAGGATGGTTTTTGATAAACCACCCCATAGCAATTTGGAGGTCCCATTTTATTTCCTTAAAAAATTGTATACTAAGTTTGTGCTTGGTCACCATGTTGATTATTAGAGTATGAGGCCCAACATGGGCATAGGTAGAGGAGCTCCTCAGACTAGGCCATCTTCCCAGTGCTGAAAGGCCACTACCTTTGTCCCCCCCACTGATGTCGCACCCCCTCCTCCAGTGCAGCATCCCGATATCATTGCAGAGGCTGCCTCACAGACTATTAGGGCCATTCATTTACTAAGTGATCAGTTGATCACTCAGACTAGGTCAGTGTTGCCTCCTTTGGATGTTGTTGGCACATCAACAGCTCATCGGAGTTCACATGTATGCGAGCCCCATATGTGTATTATGTGTAGGCATATGTGCCTTGGACCGCTTACTGATTCTGATATATATCAATTTCATTATATTGATGAGGGGGATATAGGAGATGCAGCTGCAGACGCTGCAACACCTCATGGAGCATCTACATCTCATGAGAGTGCTCAGGAGGTGCAGGCAGAGCCATTGACTCCTGTTGATATGGTAAGAGTAAACATTATAAATAAATTTGTCACATGACTTATTTAATTTAAAAATAATTTATTTATTTAGATTAGTTTTAATGATTGCATGCACTTATGTATATATATTTTTTCCATTTATGTTCAGTCAATGACACAGGAGGAGGTGAGACAGAAGGATGAGTCCACACTTTTGGCCATTTCATTTGGCCTTGATGACTATATGGTACATTATAAATTATGTACCCATTAGTTTATTTTTATATCATTTGGTGTACATGCTTAAATCTCTATCAATTAGAGCAATAAAATTCATACATTTACTAATATATATTGTCATCTTATTGTGTTCTTGCAGGCTACAACCGATGTCAGTGGGGGCGTGAGGGGGTTCCTTCATTAGGTGTCGACAAAGGAAAGGTAGTTAATTATTTAAGATTAATTATGCATGCATATGTATGCCACTTGTGTGTAGTAATAAATATTTTACTTGCACTTTATTATATAGGGTGTGGCTATCGATGATGTCCCGACACCGGTTCGACAACATAGGGTTACAGGTGTCTCAAGTCGGAGTGATAGCCCGATTTTATGTAGACTTTTACATATTGTTATTTGTATTTTGTAACTAGGTTTGCTGTGATGAAGAACATTGATATATAATTGACAATCTTTTTACTCTCATAGGTTACTTCGACTGTGAGGGAGGGCCCATGAGAATCCTTCATTTCTTTGTTGACCTAGCCCACTATTCCAGAGGAGGGATCACCAGATGTAAGTTTTAATTTTAGTTCAATGAATTTGTAATTTTATTATGCTATCATCCTATTTTGTAGATTTATTACTCTATGTTGCACCACTCTACTAATCTCATTATTGCAAATATATATTTATAGGTCAGAGTTGGTATTGCTGGCATGGTCCCTTCGCTACCCAGGACTTATGCTAGGACACTTGCTTGCGGTAGGCGATCGAGAGACTAGGTACAAATATTTGTATTTATTTATAATTTTAATTAAATTAGTGTTTGAAAATTATGAATTTTATATATATATATATATATATATATATATATATATATATATATATGTATGTATGTATGTATGTATGTATGTACAAATCATATAAAGTAAGCAATCTAACTTTGGTTTGAACTCATTTTTTATGTAGGATCAATCAGAGCCCAACACTTCTTCAAGGAGGCTACATTTTGATGATCCCCCTACAACATAGGATGCAGTTTTAGTTTTGTGGTCATTTAGAGATGACACTTGACACATTATATGCCACATTGTACACCTTAAAACATTGATTTTGTAGACATTTTGAAATGGCATGTGCCATATTTGTATATGGACATACTTTTGATACATTTGATACATATATAGAACATGTTCATTTATATGTTATATTTGCATCATCTTTTGTATATACATATTTATTATTCATGTTTATGGAATTGAATGGTGAAGTTATATCTTGACTATGATTATCATTATGATTTAAATTATATCTTGTTGAAGTTACATTTGTTTTTCTTTACTCTGGAATACCCTGTTCATGGAGCTTATTATGTTTGAGGTTTAACTTCTTGTTGGTGAACAGATTTGTCTTCCAAAGAAATGCTTATAAAATGAACCTTAAAGCCCAAACAAAAAGACTCAACCAAAACCAACAGTTGGGTCACTTCACTATTGAGAAGCGTAAGCACCCTCTGAATTATCCGGGTATAGCTCCCCGTGTAGGATTTACAATGAATCAACTAAACTATAAATGATAATGCTTTTAACCTGAAAGCAATAAAGGCTTACAAACATATATTCATAAACACAAGATAGACGTGAAGGGACTAATTTACTGAAAAGAAAAGGACAGTAAATGCTACAAATTTCATTTGCCTAAACAATGCATTACAGGAAGAAACTAAGAGAGAAAGACGAACGGTTCTTTCCAAATACATGAAAAACTATAGCACAAAGTCCATAGATGATCATGCTGATGATCAGATGTAATAGATACGCATTCAAAAGAAACCAATATCATTCAAAGATGAATATCAATCAGAAAGTGAGCATCTAAAATCAAAGTTTTAATATGCTGACATATCCTTCTTTGAACATAGCAAAACAACAAAGATTTTACTGTTCCTATACATTAATCATTATCTAAAAATAAAATCCCTCTTTCCCTGCATTACAATAAAAATCCTAATCTATTCCTCCCCTGGCACAAAGTCTCTCAGGTCAGGCAGAATTTAGAACCCCCAAAATGTCCTCTACGAGCCTTATTTATTTTCCCCTTTCGGTCATTTTCTTTTCTATTATAATAACTAATTCTTGAGGATGTGTCTATCCACATCTTCTTTCTCGAATACATTAAAGTCTCCCTTTGTGAGTGCCTTAGTAATATTTTTTTGTGAAAGTCCATGTTACTTGGCGCTCTACATCTTTCAAAATGGATCTATTCCTATAGAATAGTGCCATCTGGATCTTATTGCAACACAAGTGTTAATGCCTCTGTGTTTTGATTGGATGCTTGGTGCTATAACTAGAGCGTGTCATTTCTAGCTCTCCACACACATACCGCTTCATGCAAGTGACACCAAGAAACATTTTGTCAAAGCCATCATACATACATATTTTGGGATTCAATTGCGAGCACGTCCTCCTCAATTTTCCCACCCTATAAACGTGAAGCCAACATCTCTGAATCATGACTGATGTCAACATAAAGAACTGCATTATCATGCATCATGAAGGCATCATCAGCTTGGTATTGAAAATTGCTCTTAAGTTTCCTATTGATATAGTCCCAGACCTCTATGAATCCAACAACCGAGCATGAAACAAGGTTCTATCCATCAGGGAAGATGTTGGGTCCTCCTTGACATTTAGTGTTGGGGCATTCTTAGGAAATGATAATGTTAGATTAGGTGAAATACTAATCTCCCAAGAACACCTGCATGCATAACCCTGTCACATGGAAGAAGCAAAGCACAGAAGCAAGAAAAATCATAGAGGCCAAAAAGCCAGAGACATCTTATGAACATGCAAAAAGCAATCTCTATTATGATCCAATAAGTGAATTATCTAAAATACAAAGAGGGAATCGTTATAAAAGGATACCAAAACCCTAAAGGTGAAAACCCTAAAGAATAATGAGATGCCTAAGTCTAACTTAAGTGTAGAGAATAATAGACTAATAATTAAATAAATTAATTATTAGCTATAATATGACTACTCTAACACCCCCCCTTAAGTGTAACTTAGGGAGAAGCTAAACAACTAAAGACTAAAAGATGCATGAAAAAAAAAATGCATGAAAGAGCAATGGGTCCCGGCAACAAGGCCTGATCAGGTACCCAAGTACAAGAAATAAACTAGATGAAGGAAACAAAGCCTCTAATCTAAGGAATGTCCCAAAGAAAGGAACAAGAAAGAGCATGAAGCATCTCCAAAGCATGAAGCTACAAACACTGTCAGAAGAATACTGCTGGAACCCCCACTGAAATAGTGCATGACCAGGTAGAGAAGACAAAGTCTGAAGAGCTGATCAATCAAAGAGGTGACCTCCAAAATAGGAATGAATGAGTGTCTATATAGTAGATGAACCATCTCACCGAAATGCATAGGTGCCTAGCCACTGCATCCGCCTAGTACATAGGAACAAAAACTGTATACGTAGATCACTCAATCGAACCAAGGAAGCAATAGAGCCAACAGGTGAACCCCCCCATAATGCTGAACAGGGAGAGGGGTGACAGGAACACTGAAATGCAATGCCAGAAACAGCTGCAGAAGAAGAACCAGGAACACCAACAGTGCAACAGAAGCACACACACAGGATAAAGGGCGGTGTCATAGACACAGTCTACATGGGCTAATGTCATGGAAGGTACACTCACTTGACAAGAGTGGATGCGCCTATAGTGGCAAATGCATCAGAATCCCCCCATGGCACTTTATAACTGAGTGCGAATACTAAAACTGAACCAGGTGAAAAAGATCCCAGAAATGTAGAAGAGGGCACTTTATCTCAGTGCGTTTATAGAACAAAGATACATCAGAAAGAGCATGCAAGCTCAGAAGTCAGAAAGAAGAGTGCACTAAGAAACCAGAAGAAGAGATAAGCCAGAAGAACAGAAGAGGAGATCCCCGGACCTGTAGAACCAAGCACACCACCAGAGGGCATAAACTGCATAACTCAAAGGAGTGAAAACCTGGAGTAGAATCTAGAAAAATAACCTCTACCACTGAATAGCACACAGAACCAGCTTTCCGACGATATATGGAGAGCCCAAAAATGAGTCCGGATGAGCGAGATATGGCTCCCGGAAGGCAAAAAGTAAACATCAACTTTGACAAAAAAAACACTGTCAAAACAGAAGATCCAAAAACTCTAACATCCATAATCAGAAAGAGCTCGGAAAGAGCTTTCTGGTGATATAAAGAAGTCAAAAAAAGACCTCCGTATGCTCAAGATATTGCAAAAAAAGCCCAGGTACCCTAAAAAGGCTTCAAAAAAATGTTTTAAAGCCCCTGGGGCTGGAAATGCAAAGCCCCTGGGCGCATGGTGCGCGCAGGGGGCTGGAGCTAGAGCTCCCGGTCACCCATGTGACCGCCGCTAGAGCCCGCAGGGCTTAAAACCCTGCCGGGCGGCTGGCGGAGCGGTGGGCGGAGCTGAGCGGGGGCCGTCGGCGGAGCAGAGTGGAGGGCGCAGGGGCGCTGGCGGAGCCGGGGTGGCCTGCAGAACGGAGCGGGGGCGGCGGGGCCGCGGGCGGGCGCTGGGCCGGTGGGCAGCGGACGGCGGAGGAGCCGCCGGGAGGAGCCGTGGAGCGGAGCACCGGAGAGCGGCGGCGGCACGGGCACGGGCGCGGGCGCGGGGTGGCCGCTCGGCGGTGCACTGGTGGCTGCTGGGTGGCGCCTTTTAAAAACAAAGGCTGCGTTATTTTTAACGTAAAAAATTATTAAAAACAATGATTTTTTAATATTTTTTTTCGATTTTCGAGCCGTACGGCCTTAGGAGGGCAAAAAATTTCTCCCAGAAGTCACAGTGGCCAAAAACTGCAAACTTTATATGATTTTTGACTCTCCCGGGCCTTCTGAGTGCAATGGCGGCGTCCGTTTTTGCTCAAAATACCCCCAAAATTTTTTTTTTCTTTTTTTTGACAACCGCCGTCTCGGAGTGCGTGCCAGGGCCGTACGGCCCTGGTATGCAAAATTTTTTTGCCTCGGATGCCACTGTGTCCAAAATGGACAAGTTTTATATGGATTTAGGGGTTCTTGGGCCTTCCGGACACAATGGTGGTGTCCGTTTTTGCCCAAGGTGAGCCAAATTTCAGCTCCCCCTCAGATCCACAAAAAAAACTCCTGAAACCCTTGAAAACTGCTTGCTTCTGAAACACTTCAACAAAACACGAACAGCGAGCAGCAAGATGGCTCTGATACCATGTTAGATTAAGTGAAATACTAATCTCCCAAGAACACCTGCATGCATAACCCTGTCACATGGAAGAAGCAAAGCACAGAAGCAAGAAAAATCATGGAGGCCAAAAAGCCAGAGACATCTTATGAACATGCAAAGAGCAATCTCTATTATGATCCAATAAGTGAATTATCTAAAATACAAAGAGGGAATCCTTATAAAAGGATACCAAAACCCTAAAGGTGAAAACCCTAAAGAATAATGAGATGCCTAAGTCTAACTTAAGTGTAGAGAATAATAGACTAATAATTAAATAAATTAATATTAGCTATAATATGACTACTCTAACAGATAATGTCTTAATATTGAAATTGCATTATAGATTATCATGTTCTCAAATGCCAATACTGTTGATGTGCAAAACCAATTCTCATTGTTATCGACCAGTCTAACCTGAAAAAGATTTGGAAACTTCATTTTTGGATACCTTTTACTAGTTCTACTGCTCCTATCTGTAATTCCATATGCCGTGCTCTGCTTGCGGGCATTTTGTCAAACAGTTTACATATACGAGCGCCTAATGCAGAGGTTACAACAAGAAAGTGGAGTGACCTTCTACTACCTCCCACAACTCACCAACCAACCACAAAGGCTTAAGGGTAATCCCAAACTCTTTTGATAGTATAACACAACCAAAAAAATGTATTTCTATCCCAATAAACTCCCTTTGCAAAGTTACACTCAATTAAACTTCAATGCCTTTTTGGCTTTAGGGACACTAGGCCTAAAACTAACTTATTGATAGAACTCTTCACCAGTGGACTTCCTAACTACTCCCAAGCATTTAGATGGTCCTCATATGACCTAAGGCCTCTAAAATAACACTTGGTTTATTCCCACCAAAACCATACCATGGCAAACTAGACCTGCACACCAATTTCCTTGTAGCCTTCTCAATAGAGGTTTTCTACTCTAACTTTTGCACAACTAAGTATCTTGATACAATCAGGGCATTTTTAGACACCCATTTGGAAGTTATTTAAGATCCCAAATCCTTTCCTTCCAACTCCACTCCAGTGCCACCTAACACCCACCTTGGACACAGACCTAATTGGCCTAATTAAGCTTGGTTTACAAAGCAAGTATGAGGTATAGGGTTCATGGAACTAGTAAAATGCTTTATATATTCTTCTCTAACCCCAAATGACTCAAAACCACCTTTACTTCACTCACTTATCTATTCTATGCACTTCTTTATAACTTTCTTCTACTTTCTAGACTGAATCCTCTCAAAAATTCAGACTAGGGCCTGATGCATGAAGGCCTTTCCCTTTGAGCCACTACATGAGCCTTTAGAATCCATTGATACATAGACCTAACTTTCATTTTCCAAATTCTTAGGTTAAACCCACAACTAGAATGCAAGTTAGGCCTCCATTAGTGTTCAGGGCCCTAGAAAAGCTTGCTTCTTGGACTGTTTTGAAAATAATTGAAATAACTTTAAAAAATGAGACTAAAACTTCTTCAAATAAATGACAATGTTCACTAACATGCAATACAGTATTCCCACATTCAAATCATGACCCTGTAAGTCCATACACGCCCGTACAACTCTGAGAAATGGCTTAAAAATGGTTTGTATTCCTCCTTTATGGCATCAGTTTACAAAAATCAACTTCTTACCATTATGGTTCAAAGTGATGAGCATATATAACCTTCAAAATGAAGGTAAATCAATTGGAGAACCCATTTGACTCTTGGGTTTCCAATTCCAATCTCTCGAGAAATTTTAGAAAGTTGCAACAACAACTTTTATTGCATTTTTGCAATTTTGCAAAATATGCCATTTTATGAACTCGATAGAGTTTATGATTTCTTTTTGAGATCAAAACCTATAAACATGATTTTTCAAGTGAAAATAATCTAAAATCAACCTTTAAGACTCCATAAGCCTAACCTAGCAAATTATCACTAACTAGGTGAACCCCATGACCTAAGGTATCTTAGGCTTATAACATTACCAAAAGATCCTTGATCACACATTAGGGATTCAAAACCAAAATTAGGATGATCTATTTAGATCCATCCTATTTATTACAAACATAACAATGAAATTCAAATTCCTACTAGTGGAGGGTGCCCTGCACCAGCCCCGGAAGATCGCTACCCAATCATGCTTAGTGCACCTTGGGGTCACTTGGGTTGAGCGTGGTCGCGAGTTTTCTGGTGACTCTGTGGGTAGAATAGGGCTGTCACTAGGATTTACCTAGCCAACTGGAGCTGATGGAGTAGATGGTTCGATGCCAGGTCAGACGGTTTGAAAGATACGCTGTTGAGCCACTTTCAACTGACCCTCACTACAAGTTTTAGCATCGAATGAGATCGCCTTGCCAAATGCAAACAAAGTTGAATCAACCAAAATTGAGAGAGGTTATTGTAGACCTTGAAAACATGATCTTTTAGCACCTAACAATTTGTTGATACCTCTCATGAAGTTCAAGATACAAGCCCTAGAAGATCACTGCCCAATCGTGCTTAGTGCACCTTGGGGTCACTTGGGTCGAGTGTGGTCGCGAGCATTCCGGTGACTCTGTGGGTAGAATGGGGTTGTCACTAGCATTTACTTGGCCAACTAGAGCCAATGGAGTAGATGGTTCAATGCCAGGTCAGACGGTTTGAAAGATACACTGCTAAGCCACTTTCAACTGACCCTCACTACAAGTTTTGGCATCGACTAAGATCACCTTGCCAAATGCAAATGAAGTCGAATCACCCAAAAATGAGAGAGGTTATTGTAGAACTCAAAAACATGATCCCATATCACCTGACAATTTGTCAATACCTCTCATGAAGTTTGAGATACGAGCCCCAGAAGATCACTGCCCAATCGTGCTTAGTGCACCTTGGGGTCACTTGGGTTGAGCATGGTCACGAGTGTTCTAGTGACTCTATGGGTAGAACGGAATTGTCACTGGCATTTACCTAGCCAACTAGAGCTAATGGAGTAGATGGTTTGATGTTAGGTTGGACAGTTTGAAAGATATGTTGCTGAGCCATTTTCAGCTGACCCTCACTGCAAGTTTTGGCATCGACTGAGATTGCCTTGACAAATGCAAATGAAGTCGAATCACCCAAAACTAAGAGACATTATTGTAGACCTAAAAAAAAAATCTCATAACACTTGACGGTTTGTCAATACCTCTCATGAAGTCTGAGATACGAGCCCCGGAAGATCACTGCCCAATTGTGCTTAGTGCACCTTGGGGTCACTTGGGTAGAGCATGGTCGCGAGCATTCTGGTGACTCTGTGGGTAGAATAGGGTTGTCATTGGTGTTTACCTAGCCAATTGAAGCCAATGGAGCTGATGGTTCGATGCTAGGTCAGACGGTTTGAAAGATACACTACTGACCCACTTTCAACTGACCCTCACTACAAGTTTTGGCATCGACTAAGATTGCCTTGCCAAATGCAAATGAAGTCAAATTGCCAAAAAATGAGAGAGGTTATTGTAGACCTCAAAAACATGATCCTGTAGCACTTGACAATTTGTTGATACCTCTCATGAAGTCTAAGATATGAGCCCCGGAAGATCACTGCCCAATCGTGCTTAGTGCACCTTGGGGTCACTTGGGTCGAGCGTGGTCGCGAGCATTCCGGTGACTCTATCGGCAGAATAGGGTTGTTGTTGGCATTTACTCAGCCAACCAGAGCTAATGGAGTAGATGGTTTGATGCCAGGTTAGACAGTTTGAAAGATATGCTACTAAGCCACTTTCAACTGACCCTCACTGCAAGTTTTGGCATTGACTGAGATCGCCTTGCCAAATGCAATTGAAGTCGAATCGCCCAAAAATGAGAGAGGCTATTGTAGACCTCAAAAAAAAGATCCCATAGCACCTAATGGATTATTGATACCTCTCATGAAGTTTGAGATACGAGCCCCGAAAGATCACTTCCCAATCGTGCTTAGTGCACCTTGGGGTCACTTGGGTCGAGCGTGGTCGCAACCATTCCAGTGACTCTGTGGGTAGAATGGGGTTGTCACTAGAATTTACCTAGCCAAAAAGAGCCAATGGAGTAGATGGTTTGATGCCAGGTCAGACGGTTTGAAAGATACACTGCTGAGCCACTTTCAGCTAACCCTCACTGCAAGTTTTGGCATCAACTGAGATCACCTTGCCAAATGCAAACGAAGTTGAATCGCCCAAATTTGAGAGAGGTTATTGTAGACCTCAAAAACATGATCTTGTAGCACCTAACAATTGGTTGATACCTCTCACGAAGTCTGAGATACAAGCCCCAGAAGATCACTGCCCAATCATGGTTAGTGCACCTTGGGGTCACTTGGGTCGAGCATGGTCACGAGCCTTCCGATGACTCTGTGGGTAGAATGGGGTTGTCATTGGCATTTACGTAGCCAACTGAAGCTAATGGAGTAGATGGTTTGATGCCATGTTGGACACTTTGAAAGATATGCTGCTGAGCCACTTTCAATTGACCCTCACTGCAAGTTTTGGCATCGATTGAGATCGCCTTGCCAAATGCAAACGAAGTCAAATTGCCCAAAACTGAGAGAGGTTATTGTAGACATTAAAAAAATGATCCCGTGGAACCTAACAATTTATCAATACCTCTCATGAAGTCTGAGATACGAGCCCCAGAAGATCCCTGCCGATTTGAAAGACACGTTGCTAAGCCACTTTCAACTGACTGTTAGTGGTATGTTTGAAATTTGAATTGTGAAATTAATCATGATTAAGCTTGTGAAATTTGAACTATAGAGCTTATTATGTTTGAGGTTTAGCTTTATAGATTGTTTGAAATGCTAAAAAATAATATCCTTAAATAATTAGAAACAACAATCAAACATGTAAGAATTCAAACCATGCAAATGACATAAGTATATGACATGTAAGATCCCTTCTTGGCACTATTGGCCACCCATACATGATTTTGGTCATAAGTCCTTATGAAGAGTTTTAGGACATTTAACTTTTAAATCAAATTGAATGTTACAAATTGCCATTATAGGCTTCAAAAGATCTCAATTAACCATTAAGGATCCTTTTGTCCTTCTATCTCTGATTGGATCCATGGTGACCATAGGTGTCTTCATAGGTGCTCCTGCACAAGTTACAATCCACATACAAAACCAAGTTTATTGACCCTTAGGGAGTCCCCATGACCCCTAGGAGTCCTAGTATGCCTTATCACATGTTAGGACCCCTAGGGAGTCGCCATGACACCTTTTGACACATTGGAATGCTCAAGTGTGTCTTAAGGGGTCCTAAGACCCCTTAAGACACACTTGAGCATTCCAATGTGTCAAAAGGGGTCATGGGGACTCCCTAGGGGTCCTAGTACACCTTATCACATGTTAGGACCCCTAGGGAGTCCTCATGACCCCTTTTGACACATTGGAAAGCTCAAGTGTCTCTTAAGGGATCTTAGGACCCCTTAAGACACACTTGAGCATTCCAATGTGTCAAAAGGGGTCACAAGGACTCCCTAGGGGTCCTAGTATGCCTTATCATGCGTTAGGACCCCTAAGGAGTCCTTGTGACCCCTTTTAGGACCCCTTAAGACACACTTGAGCATTCTAATGTGTCAAAAGGGGTCAGGGGGACTCCTTAGGGGTCCTAACACATGATAAGGTGTTCTAGGACCCCTAGGGAGTCCCCGTGACCCTTTTGAGACATTGGAACACTCAAGTATGTCTTAAGGGGTCTTAGGACCCCTTAAGACACTTGAGTGTTCCAATGTCTCAAAAGGGGTCCTCAAACCCTTAAGACACACTTGAGTGTTCCAATGTATCAAAAGGGGTCACGAGGACTCCCAAGGGGTCCTAGTATGCCTTATCATGCGTTAGGACCCCTAAGGAGTCCCTGTGACCCCTTTTGACACATTGGAATGCTCAAGTATGTCTCAAGGGGTCTTAAGACCCCTTAAGACACACTTGAGCATTCCAATGTCTCAAAATGGGTCACGGGGACTCCCAAGGGGTCCTAGTATGCCTTATCATGCGTTAGGACCCCTTTTAATAGATTGGAATGCTAAAGTGTGTCTCAAGGGGTCTTAGGACCCCTTCTAACACACTTGAGCATTCCAATGTCTCAAAAGGGGTCACGGGGACTCCCTAGGGGTCCTAGTATGCCTTATCATGCATTAGGACCCCTAGGGAGTCCCCATGACCCCTTTTGACATATTGGAACTCTCAAGTGTGTCTCAAGGGGTCTTAGGACCCCTTCAGACACACTTGAACATTCTAATATCTCAAAAGTGGTCATGGGGAATCCCTAGGGGTCCTAGTATGCCTTATTAGGACACCTTAGGACACACTTGAGTGTTCCAATGTCTCAAAAGGGGTGATGGGGACTCCTTAGGGGTCCTAGTATGCCTTATCATGCGTTAGGACCCCTAGGGAGTCCCCATGACCCCTTTTGACACATTGGAATGCTCAAGTGTGTCTTAAGGGGTCCTAAGACCCCTTGAGACACACTTAAGCACTCCAATGTCTCAAAAGGGGTCATAGGGACTCCCTAGGGGTCCTAACATGCCTTATCACGAGTTAGGACCCCTAGGGAGTCCCCGTGACCCCTTTTGACACATTGAAACACTCAAGTGTTTCTCAAGGGGTCTTAGGACCCCTTAAGACACACTTGAACATTCCAATGTCTCAAAAGTGGTCACATGGATGCCCTAGGGGTCCTAGTACAGCTTATCACATGTTAGGACCTCTAGGGAGTCCCCATGACCCCTTTTGACATATTGGAACACTCAAGTGTGTCTCAAGAGGTCTTAGGACCCCTTAAGACACACTTGAGCATTCCAATGTCTCAAAATGGGTCACGGGGACTCCCTAGGGGTCCTAGTATGCCTTATCACGTGTTAGGACCTTTAGGGAGTCCCCGTGACCCCTTTTGACACATTGGAATGCTCAGGTGTGTCTCAAGGGGTCTTAGGACCCCTTAAGACACACTTGAGCATTCCAATGTCTCAAAAGGGGTCATGGGGACTCCCTAGGGGTCCTAGTATGACTTATTAGGACCGCTTAAGACACACTTGAGTGTTCCAATGTCTCAAAAGGGGTCAGAGGGACTTGCTAGGGGTCTTAGTACACCTTATCATGTGTTAGGACCCCTAGGGAGTCCTCGTGACCCCTTTTGACACATTGGAATGCTCAGGTGTGTCTCAAGGGGTGCTAGGACCCCTTAAGATAGACTTGAGCATTCCAATGTCTCAAAAGGGGTCACAGGGACTCCCTCGAGGTCCTAGTATGCCTTATCACATGTGAGGACCCCTAGTGAGTCCCCGTGACCCCTTTTGACACATTGGAATGCTCAAGTGTCTCTCAAGGGGTCCTAAGACCCCTTGAGAGACACTTGAGCATTCCAATGTGTCAAAAGGGGTCATAGAGACTCCCTAGGGGTCCTAGTACACCTTATCATGTGTTAGGACCCCTAGGGAGTCCCCATGACCCATTTTGACACATTGGAATACTCAAGTGTGTCCCAAGGGGTCTTAGGACCCCTTAAGACACACTTGAGAATTCCAATGCATCAAAAGGGGCCATGGGGACTCCCTAGGGCTCCTAGTATGCCTTATCACATGTTACGACCTCTAGGGAGTCCCTGTGACCCCTTTTGACACATTGGAACACTCAAGTGTGTGATAAGGCGTACTAGGACCCCTAGGGAGTCCCCGTGACCCATTTTGACACATTGGAATGCTCAAGTGTGTCTCAAGGGGTCTTAGGACCCCTTGAGACACACTTGAGCATTCCAATGTGTGAAAAGGGGTCACGGGGACTCCCTAGGGGTCCTAGTATGCCTTATCACGTGTTAGGACCCCTAGGGAGTCCCCGTGACCCATTTTGACTTTTTGGAATGCTCAAGTGTGTCTCAAGGGGTCTTAGGACCCATTAAGACACACTTGAGCATTCCAATGTGTCAAAAGGGGTCACAGGGACTCCCTAGGGGTCCTAGTATGCCTTATCACATGTTAGGACCCCTAGGGAGTCCCTGTGACCCATTTTGACACATTGGAATGCTCAAGTGTGTCTTAAGGGGTCTTAGGACCCCTTAAGACACACTTGAGCTTTCCAATGTTTCAAAAGGGGTCAGGAGGACTCCCTAGGGGTCCTAGTACACCTTATCATGTGTTAGGACCCCTAGGGAGTCCCCGTGACCCATTTTGACACATTGGAATGCTCAATTGTGTCTCAATGGGTCCTAAGACCCATTGAGACACAATTGAGCATTCCAATGTGTCAAAATGGGTCACAGGGACTCCCTAGGGGTCCTAGTATGCCTTATCACACTTTAGGACCCCTAGGGAGTCCCTGTGACCCCTTTTGACACATTGGAATGTTGAAGTGTGTCTCAAGGGGTTCTAGGACCTGTTAAGACACACTTGAGCATTCCAATGTGTCAAAAGGGGTCACAAGGACTCCCTAGGGGTCCTAGTATTCCTTATCACCCATTAAGACCCCTAGGGAGTCCCCGTGACCCCTTTTAATAGATTGGAATGCTCAAGTGTGTCTTAACACACTTGAGCATTCCAATGTATCAAAAGGGGTCACGGGGACTCCCTAGGTGTCCTAACACATGATAAGGCATACTAGGACCCCTAGGGAGTCCCTGTGACCCCTTTTGAGACATTGGAATGCTCAAGTGTGTCTTAAGGGGTCTTAGGACCCCTTAAGACACACTTGAGCATTCCAATGTCTCAAAAGGGGTCACAGGGACTCCCTAGGGGTCGTAGTACACCTTATCATGTGGTAGGACCCCTAGGGAGTCCCTGTGACCCTTTTTGACACATTGGAATGCTCAAGTGTGTCTTAAGGGGTCTTAGGACCCCAGAGGACCCCTTAAGACACAGTTGAGCATTCCAATATGTCAAAAGGGGTCATGGGGACTCCCTAGGGGTCCTAGTATGCCTTATGACATGTTATAACTCCTAGAGAGTCTTCGTGATAGCTTTTGACACATTGGAATGCTCAAGCATGTCTTAAGGGGTCCTAAGACCCCTTAAGACACACTTGAGCATTCCAATGTGTCAAAAGGGGTCTAGGGGACTCCCTAGGGGTCCTAGTATGCCTTATCACATGTTAGGACCCCTATGGAGTCCCCGTGACCCTTTTTGACACATTGGAATGCTCAAGTGTGTCTTAAGGGGTAAGACCCCTTAAGACACACTTGAGCATTCCAATGTGTCAAAAGGGGTCTAGGGGACTCCCTAGGGGTCCTAGTACACCTTATCATGTGTTAGGACCCCTAGGGAGTCCCTGTGACCCCTTTTGACACATTGGAATGCTCAAGTGTGTCTTAAGGGCCTTAAGACACACTTGAGCATTCCAATGTGTCAAAAGGGGTCATGGGGACTCCCTATGGGTCAAAAGGGGTCATGGGGACTCCCTAGGGGTCCAAACACATGATAAGGCATACTAGGACCCGTAGGGAGTCCCCTAGACCCCTTTTGACACATTGGAATGCTCAAGTGTGTTTTAAGGGGTCCTAAAACCCCTTAAGACACACTTGAGCATTCCAATGTGTCAAAAGGGGTCACAGAGACTCCCTAGGGGTTGTAACATGTGATAAGGTGTACTATGACCCCTAGGGAGTCCTCATGACCCCTTTTGACACATTTGAACACTCATGCATGTCTTAAGGGGTCCTAAGACCCATTAAGATGCACATGAGTGTTCCAATGTGTCAAAAGGGGTCATGGGGAATCCCTAGGGATCCTAGTATGCCTTATCATGCATTAGGACCCCTAGAGAGTCCCCGTGACCCCTTTTGACACATTGGAACACTCAAGTGTGTCTTGAGGGGTCTTAGGACCCCTCAAGACACACTTGAGTGTTCCAATGTGTCAAAAGGGGTCACGGGAACTCCCTAGGGGTCAAAAGGGGTCATGGGGACTCCCTAGGGGTCCTAACATGTGATAAGGCATACTAGGACCCATAGGGAGTCCCCGTTAGCCCTTTTGACACATTGAAATGCTCAAGTGTGTCTTAAGGGGTCCTACAACCTGTTAAGACACACTTGAGCATTGAAATGTGTCAAAAGGGGTCATGGGGACTCCCTAGGGGTCCTAACACATGATAAGGTGTACTAGGACCCCTAGGGAGTCCCCGTGACCCCTTTTGACACATTGGAATGCTCAAGTGTGTTTTAAGGGGTCCTAAGACCCCTTAAGACACACTTGAGTGTTCCAATGTGTCAAAAGGGGTCATGGGGATTTCCTAGAGGTCCTAACACGTGATAAGGCATACCAAGACCCCTAGGGAGTCCCCATGACCCAGATGAGATGTTAGTGAATGACTTCTTGGTAATATTAGTCTTCCACCAAATCTATATTTCAACCCTTTTGTGGATCTACAGGCTCAATCGTGAACCCACAAAATTAGCCAAGAGAAAAATGTGATTGTATATCAACTGATTACAAAATGTTCAGTTGAGGAGAAAATATTGCAATGATCAAGAAGAAAATTGGCTATGGAAAATCTAGTTATGAATTCTATTAAGAATGAAACTATTAAGGAATTGCATGAATCAGAAACCATGAAAATAACCTTCTACAACAAAGAACATTCAAGCTATAGAATTTATTAACTCTGAATTTAAACATCTTATCAGCATTCATGGAAGAGATTTCATTAGCATCCATGGAAGAAATTTCATTAAAACTTCAGACAAAATCATCTAAAAAAAATCATTAACTTCAGGCGAAATCATTTAAGACGGACAAAAACAAAATCATATTACTCAAAATTGGTAGAGAAAGAAAATGAGATAAACCAAATTTATCAAATTATTGCAATCTGCAACTTCTATCCGAGCGTAAAATGAAAATCTATGGATCCAAAATTATGGTAAAAATTAAATTCTTCAAGTAAGTTGTTCAAAAACACGTAGAATACTGTAACGCATGATGATTTATATAGAATATATGATGGACTATGCTGTGCAAAAGCTTGCAATCCCTGCCATATCTCAGAGTACTAATGTGAAGCAATGGCAAAAGTCTGAGACAGAGGTGGCGTTAGCATTGAAGCGGCAAGACATTCTTCATAATATCAAGGCAGCACCATCGAAATGGAAAGCTTTCCTCATAATGTCACATTGCCGCTGATCTCTTCTTTAAATTTATTACTGTGGTTAGTTCTATGGTGCCTACATAATTTCTAGTACAACTACTCATTTTACCAAACCCTTCCCCACTCTCCATAATCTTCAGCCGGTTCAAAGATCTGTCTGGTTGTTCTTGTTTAACCTCCCAATGACTCTGTTGAGCTGCCAGATTATCAACAGGCATGGTACAGTTGTCTGGTGACCAGAATCTATTTTGAAAACCTTTGCAATTTAGCGTTCCGGTTGAAAAAGTAGGGAAAGATACCATTTCACAGCCACAGATAGTGGAAATAGAGTGATTCTCTTGCCCTTTGCTTCTATAATCCGCCTCCGATGAACTATTCTTCAAAGCCTCCATTTTTGCATAGCTAGGGTTTTCGACGCCTGTAAAGGGCACAACTATGCCCCTATAGGGACTCATGCTCATGCTCAGAATCATATTAAATAATATTTAAAATGTAAAATGTATATTATATGATATTTAATATATAATATTATATATAATCTAATATATAGTTTTTGATATTAATATAAAATTAAATAATATTTAATGTAACATGTATATTATATAATATTTAATATATATAATATATATTAAATAATATTTAATGTAAAATATATATTATATAACATTTAATATATAATTGATATTATATAATATTTAATATATCTAATATATAACTAATATATAGTTTATGAAGGATGGAGAAATGGGAGGGAGAAAGTGGAGGCAAAGTGAAAATCAAAATTTTGTTGTCATATTCGGGTACTCGAAAATATCAGGTACCTAATTAGGCTCGGTATTGCCTTGTGCACCAAACCTACATGGTCAACTATTGGAATGTCTCAAATACGTGTTTTTCACCTGTTTCTCTGAGTTCCAGACTTTGACAATGTAGCTGACGACTTTTTTTTCACCCCAATTTGATAAAATGAAAAGGGTATCTTAAGGAGATTATCAGCTTTCTATCGATATAATTGCTGTCAAATTTTGAATTCGGTAATTTATTATTAGTTATTTTCTAATTGAGTTACCTCTAAAATGCTGATTTATATACTTATTGAAAAATGACTATAACTTTCAAACGGTATAACATTTTTGAAATCTAAAAAATGCATCACATTCTATGCTTCACCTACTATAAGAAAAAAAAATAAAATTTGAATTTTGTAAAGTTTTGAATGAGTTAAGGTGGTCAGACATGAGAGTTTTTTTATTCTGAAAGTGTTGTAGTAGAAAATTCATAATTAGTTTTTTTTTGGAATAAAATTACAAAAAAATATGCGTCACATCCTAGCATGAGTCTACTACTTATATATAAAATCTTATAACAAAATATTATCATTTGAATATGATTAAGGTGGTCAGACATACACCTACTTCTTATTTTTTTCTTGAAATTTTTGTACTGCTGCATTGAAATCTATACTTTTCACCAATCATACTAACTTTTTCTCAAAAAAGGCCTAGTAGTTTAGAAACCATATTCAATTTTCTATAGATTCTATTCTTACAACTTTTTGATATTAGGTTCATAACTAGTTGAAATTTTCACGTCAAGCTGACTAATCCTGATTTGCTAATTTTTTATTGCCACTTAAGGCCATAGTTTGGCCCCTCATGATCTTGCACATACCCTTACCTTTGTGTAGAAACTCATCTTCCTTCTGAGGTATGGGAATAACTATCTTTGGTGTCTTTGCTTTACATTGAGGTATTGCAGCAAGTCCCATCTTCTTTTTAACTTCAACCTTACTGACAACACCAACATCTTTCTCCTTTTCCTCATGTTGTTGTGTACTCTTTTCTGATTTCTTGATAAACATGCTACCTGGTTTACCATTTGTGTTTCCAACTATCCTATTTCTCAAATTATAATTGCTCCTAGGCTGAGTGACCATGTCTGCAGTGATTTGAGCAATTTCCTCATTAGAGGGTCTCCTTAAGGAAACATGTTCCTCACACTTCACTGTACTACATCCAACATCATCAAACTCTTCTTCCTCACCATCGGTAGAGTCAACCTCATCCCATGCATGTGAAGAAGTCATTGCACAACCAATCTGATCATATTGTTCATCCTGTTCTTGATTTTTAGATAAATTCAGAGCAATAACACAATGTTCTGGACTATGAGGAGATTGACAAGTAGCACACCATGGGACATCATCATTCATATTGACTGAATTTCTTTGCAAAGGATTAGGAATCCTATCATCAGGCCTATCCCTTTTAACTGGAAAAATGGGCTTGCCATCCTTCCACTAAGTATTGTATGGGTAATTCTGCATTCTTGGTTGCCTGCCAAAATTACTTGAAATAGGCCGGTTATTTGCTGCAACCCTATTGTTTCTTTTTTCATTAGGCTTTAGATCCTCTAAAGCACTTAGAATCTACTTTAGATTATCCTCCTCCTTTGGCTTAGAATTATCAAACCTTCCTGTCTCTTTCTTATTTTTCACTTGAGGCCTATAATCATCTCTTCTCCCTAATTTTCTTGATTTTCTTCTATTACTTTCTATGTTGATAGCCAACTTGTAAGCCTCTCCAAGATTTCTAGGGTTTTTATCCCTTAAGAGGTAACCCATCTTTGCATCAAAAGCATTTAATTATGTCACAAGACACACTCTGTCATCTAACCTGATAACTTGCAGGAGCCTATGCATAGTCTTTTGGAATCTTATATTAAATTCAAGGACCTCTTCATTTTGATTTTTCTTTATGTTATTGAATTCATTCAAAATAAAACCCTCATTTGTTTTATCTCCATAATGCTCCTTGAAACAATTCTTAAATTCATTCCAAGATCCTATACTAGCATGGGGCAATCCTCTAAACCAATCCCTAGCATACTCAGTCAGAGATTGTACAAATAATTTCATTACAACATCATCAGGCTCAACATTATAATCATCTATTACATCCATAAATTTTTTTAGATGTTCCTCACATGTAATGACATTGTTCCCAACAAATTTTGGGAGCTTCTTTCTAATTTCATCCACAATTACATTAGGATAACCAAAAATACCAAAAAAGATAAGTTGTTTGTACCTTTCATGAACAGGAACTTCATGTGGTGGATCCATTCCTTGAGATGTAGATGTCCTTGTGTTTGAACCATCAAGAATTTTAGTAGCACCTGGAATGCCATTTGTTTGATTTGCAATGTTACCATGATTTCCACCTTGTCCCAAAAAGGAACCAGAAACATTTGAAGGTCTTGAGGTATGCTTGATAAAATCAATCTTCTTCCTCATTTCTGTAGTAGTAGCCTCCAACTCTACTTTCTCTAATTCTTTAGCCCACATTTCTTTCTCTTTTCTATCCTTCTCAAGGTCTACATCTAATCTCAACCATTTCTCTAATGGGTCTTCCACATGAACTTGTTCATTGATCTGAACTCCAACAGCTTTCTATTTGCCCTTATCTCTGGGCCTAGTTATCTCATGTGTTTTATACACAATAGGTTATTCCTCTGCTCTTTCAAGCTCTAGGACAAAATTAATTGCTTCCAAATCTAACACTTGCCTCTTTAGCTGATCAACCCTTATCATGGCTTGTCTTACTCTGTCTTCTTTGTCCTTTTCTCTTTGCTGTCTGAAAACAACTTGTTCTTGGACTCTTCTTTCCAATTCATAGACCTCTTCAAAGATCTCTTCTGATTTTGGAAGAGTAGTCTCAAACTCATCATCTCCCACTTGAAATTCATCCTCATACTGGTTCAATCCCAAATCAACAACCTCTTCATATTCTAAAATATTTTCTTCTTGACTAGGCTTGGTTTGAGTTTCTTGTCTTGTATCCTTTTTATTTCTCCAAGTATGAGAAAAATTTATTTTCTTCTTTCCTCCCCTTGTTTGACTAGGCTTGGAAGTGCTTGGAATACCTTTTTCCATTCCATCTTCAGGATGCTCCTTTCTCTGAGACCTAGTACCTTTGTAAATCATTTTGTAAATAATCTACTGACTAGCACTACTGCAGAGATGTTTGAGTCACCACCCAAGTATATTGGGAATCTTACAATACAACTTCCTCACTTAACAAATATCCAAATGAGATTAACAAGACAAGGGACAAGAATAACCCTGTTTCTTCCAATGATGACCTATTGGTTATTATAGACTTGTGTAACACTTCCCCAGTAGAGTCACCATCTTGTCAGTGTTCAAAATGGACGCTTATGCTCTTAGGCTGCCAATATACCCTCAGGATGATTTTAAGATTGGTTAGTTCCAAAATATATATGGATCTTAGGGTAATTGGACCAACTATAGGGACAAGACTGCCTTCTTCACTTCTAGCTCTGCAAAACCAAGGCGGGTGCACCTAACCCAGTGAAAACTATACTTCACACACCAAAGACTGGGTCTAAACAATAGATTGATAGTAAGAAAGTACTAAATGCTAACCTCACATTCATTGAATCTCCATTACTATAGGGTAAAAAAACCACACAACCAACTACTCAAAGCTTAAAATGGTTCTTGATTTCAATAGTTGGGGATGCAATAACTTCAACTAGTGTATGCTAACAAGAGAGATACTCATTTAGGTGAGTGCCTCATCCATTGGGCAAGAGTCCTTAGACACAAAGAAACAAATTTGAGAATACCTGAGAATTCATAGCCATAAATACATTTATCTTAATCTTTACTGCTTACAAAAAAATCCTTACATAGACAAGGGCAAACCCATATCCCACCTAGAGCATAATTTAATCCAATCCTAGATTAGAACTCAAGAATGAAGATACATACATACAAACAATATGTAATGAGCCAGAAAACTCAAAGCTTACTTGACTTGACACAAAGGAGAGATAAGAACCAGATATTTGTATTAAGTATGATGAATTCCTTATGTGCATACAATGAACCACAAGGCACCCTGCTTGCAAACTACAACTTAGACCTGCAACTTTCTTCTTTCATTAACAAACACTGAGTCAAAAACTATTACAAAAACCCTTGACACCAGAAACTCGGGATGAATTTTGAACTTTGAAACTAGAACCCCTACCAAATAGAAAATTCAACATTATATACCCCTGGTTACCTTGGAATCCCAAACAGGTTAGGATGCAACAAGCTATGGATAACCAGGGTAAGGGTTAGGGTTTCCACCCACCAAACAATTCAAATAGATCAGAAACTAATACACTAGAGGGAAAACCAAGATCTAAAATTCAATCTTCACTTATGGTAAATCCTCTAGAAATGTACTGAAGATCAAGAAAATCCTACAAATTCATCTGATTTGACCCCTGCAACACACCTCGAGCACCATTATTCATTCTCCCCATGGCACAAAAAACTTCCTACAGTCAATCATCATACTCGTTGGACCACATTGCAATAGTCAGCACCACCAAACTAATCAAATCCAGCCGTGAAAGCATTAAAAACCAGTCCGTTCTATCGCTGAGAAACCTTCAAAAATTTGAATTTGAACTGCAATAGTTACTTTCATGGTTCAAGCAGCACATCAGCGGTCGACATTCAAACTTGAATCAACTTTATATCATGACCGTCCGATCCTTTTTTTTCGCGGGCCTTATGATTCACCTTTATAGGAATCCCAGTTTACATTTAGCGACTACGTGATAAAAGCTATCTCATTCACGAAATGAAACCCCTAACTCATGTTTAACTTTAGCGAATTAGTGAACAAAAGAAAACACTTAACTTCAATTCATAATTGGCAAACGGGTGACTGAAGGAATTTCACTAGTTCGCTGAACATTTTTCCTCTCTGCCAGTTTATTTAGCTACTACACGAATGCTTGTTCACCAAATCGCTAAAACATTAAGAGCACTGCCATTTTATTGTGTGAAAGAGTGAAACCTTTGGACTTTGTTGGTGCCGCTAACCCTTTATCAAATCCACCAAAAAGACTGAGAGATTTACTAGGCCTGCATCAAGAAGATTGATGGTTTTCTCATCTTTGCATAGAGCCAAAAGATTCCATCAGATTATAAGACAACCGTCGGATAAAGAATCTTACCCTGCCCTAAAAACCATTTGACACTGAAAGAGGTCAATGGCTATCTTAAATTCACAAGTATCAGAGAAAACCCTTAAGCTCATACACTGGCTGTCGATGCTCTACCACTATCAGAACTACTAAAACTTGGAAATCCTCAGCCCCACTGATGTGTCTGCATACCTGAAATCCATGACCAATCAAAACCTAACACCTCAGCAACACATTGCATTCGATCCCACCATTCTTAGCAAGTACTTAACCATTTGACCACTCAGCAAATACGTGACTAGAAGGAAAGTCCAAGTCACATAATACATTACTTAACCCATGTTAGATCAAATGATTCAGCGAACAAAGCTTTTCGCTGAATCACCAAGTCCCTTCTTAACCTTAGGTTACTTATCATGAACTGGTGAATACATAAAGAAATTTTGAGGGCCCATTGATTATCTAGTGAATTAGTGACCAAAGACATTTCACCAACTCGCTAAAAAACTTGAAACATTGCTACATTATCTAGAGATTCAGTGAACACGTATTCGTTGAATCGCTAAAAGATTTTAGAACCCTGCCAAAAACCCTGCGAATGAGCAGACACGAAAGACTTTATCGGTGGTACCAAAAACTTGTCTGAATCACCAAAAACCTTAAACTAGAAACTGGGCCCACCTGAAGAGAGATCAACGGTTGTCTGAAGTTCACATACCTCTGACATACTCTATCAGATCTTATGACAACCGTTGGATCAACTTTTTATACTACTCTGTAGATTCTTTGACATAAGACCCTCTGACAAAAGTCAACTCAGCACCTCATGGACCAATCAGATACTACCAAATCAGCACACTTGGCATGTGGACCCACTTGAAAGGAAAAGCTACGTCACAAGAGGAAATCAATGGCAGGTGTAAGATCTTATGAGCTAGGAAGATTCTATCCGCTTATAAGACAACCGTCGATTTAGAATCTCACTACAGGGCACCTCTATTTCGTGAATGAGTGACTAAGGGAAAAATATATCAGTGTTTTCCAGGTCGTTGGATAAAAAGACAAGACCGCTAGGCATTTAGAGATTATGCAAACATTGTTCACTGAGCCGCCGAAAACTTTACAAGGCATGAAAAAGTATTACTCGATTCAGTGAACACCGGGAGAGAAAATAACCACGTGCACTAAGGGATTCTTAAGTGGCACAAAAAAGGTAATAAAAAATTAGAAGACGACAAGACAAAACAAGGGTTTGTTCATGGCAACGGCTAGATTTTTTAAATTTTTGCCTAGGGTTTCAAGCCAGAGACAAGGAAAAAGGATGCAGAGGCCAGGAAAAAGGCAATGCAGCCATGAAAATTTTTACCCATGCTAACACATTCTTCATCATCAAATTCATATTATAGTGAATACTTTATGATTTTTTTATCCTTCAAATGTTCAAACCCTACTCTCAATGTCATAACTTGATTGTAAATCTTCTCATACTCTTTAGTAAAATCACTATCACTGAGGGCTTCAAGTTTACATCCCAAATAGCTTCTAACATTCTCTAGATGTAAAACTCTATTTGGTACAAATGACAATGCTAATTTAGGGTCTTCTTCCAAAGGTTCTACTAGTTCCCTTTTAATCTTAGGTCTGATTTTATCTCTTATATTGTTAACCAATGAAACATCCATATCTTCTACAAATTCTCTAATTGACTGATAGATTTGCTTAGTGAAATACCTTAATTTCATGATTTAGGGCTTTGCATAGATCTGGGATGAAATTCCTTCACCAAATCCTTGCAAACTATTCTCAATCACTGCTAATTGATCTCCTTAACACTTGCATTCACTTTAATGATCAAACAATACTGATCATAAGATTTTAACCTTTCAATCTTACAAGATTTTGACATCGCACTCAATTCTTTTCCCGCTTCTTTCCAAAAAGATGTTCATGCTTACTTGAAAAAATTAAAACTTCTTGTGATCTCACATAACATCATATTAGCTCATGCGCTATTAACCATAGAATCATTACATCATAAAATACATTGCATTAACTGCATAAGACTCAATTCAGCCTATACTAACTTCTACACTATCCTAAGTTCCTATTCTACTGCATTTTTCATGAATTAAGTACTTTGAGATGGGTTACGAAGAGTTTCACTCTTACCATTAGATACTTCACCTTTTTGATTACCTTCAATGCTGAATGTGTCTCCTTAATTTGTGGCTTTAATAAACTTCACTTCTTCTAAATTACTACAACAACCTCTTTGACTATTGCTTGCATTCTCATTTCTCCTTGCATGACTTCTAGGATTAAGGTTTCTCATGTTGTTCATTCTGCAAAACCTTTTTGTATGACCAAATTTGTTGCATATCTGACAAACTGCTCCATTATTTCCATATCTCGGTCTAGTTTGGTTGATTTGTGATTTGCAATTCCTAGCAATGTGTCCAACCTTGTTGCATCTATAACATACTACTACATTTCTTCTATTCATATCTTCAGTAGGTTTCTTATCTACATGGTTAGTATCTCTAAATATTCTACTACTATTATTATTCTCATTAAATTTAGGTTTCCTACATTCAATAGCTCTATGTCCAAAACCATGACAATTATAACAATAACCATTAAGAGGTTTAAATTGCTTACTTGTACAATCTTTCTTCATATGACCAAAAGTGTTACATGCAAAACATTTACCTTTAAATTCTCTCTGCATAACTTTAGGTGATTCTTCTTGCTTAGGTGGTTCTTCCTCTTTAGACATATCCTCAGATTTGTTAGCTTCATCAGATTTCTTTTCTTCTATGTTTTCAAAAATTTTCAGATCTAGTTCCTTGCTTTCTTCACTCACCTTAGATGAGTAAAATCCAAGACCAGTTTTATCATAGAATTGCTTTTGATAAGACATTTATTCATCAATCTTCTCACTAGTAGAATATAGTTTCTCAAGTTGTTGCTTAGACTAAGTCAATTCACCTTTCAAAATTGTATTGTACTTTTCAAGTTCAACATACTATAATTTGGTTTTCCCAAGTTCAAATGTTACTTTACAAAGTTTAGATTTCAGATCTTCTTTCTCAGATTTCAGATTTTCATTCTCAGATTTCAAATTTTCTTCATTCTTGTTGTTTCCATCTTTCAAACTCAATTTTAGATTTACTATCTTTAATTCATGCTTAAGGATCTCATTTTATTTTTCCAGATTATCATCACAATCTTCAACTTGAATTGTAGATTCCTTTTCTATTTTTAGTTCTTCCAGCTTCTCAATGAGGTTCTTTGCATCATCATATTTTCCTTTCAGAGTATCTCTTTCTTCAGTAAGTATATCAATCTATTCAAGAGCTTCTTCAAGATTATTCTGTAGCTGATCCATATCCATAGAGATCTTACTCAAGCTACTAGGGTTTTTCTGAATTATTCTTTTCTGAGTAACTAAGCTCTAATACCAATTGTTAGAAATAGGGAATACTAAGAGGGGGGGTGAATCAGTATTCTACAAAATTTTACTTTTGCCCAATTATGGATATAACAGAGTATCTTTATGCTTGCATAACAAAGTAAACTAAAGAACATGCATAACAGTAAAGCAAATGAACTCATAACACATTATTTGTTCTCGAGGAAACCTTGGCCAAGGGAAAACCCCGATGGGGATGATACCCACAAAGATCCACTAATCAAAAGTATCTTGTTAAGGATGTTGACCCTGTTAGAAGCCTGCTACATATATATAGTGTTTTAGTCCTGATTAAGTGACTATAGGCCTTGTTAGAAGCCTCAACCCTGCTAAGAGTTGGTAGTACTGATTACAAATGATTACAAGATGAGCCCAATGCCCAAACAAGTAATGTAAAATGATTACTGATTACAAAATAGGGTAAGGTACATAACCTTATACTGCTTGCTTGTCTTTCACAACTTCACATCAATATATTTTTCTATCTCATCTATCTTATTCACATATCACACACTCTTTTTCTCATTCCATATGCCTTAAATTTATACAAGTTATTAGGAATAATAACTTTTACAGTCGGCTTTACAAAACATAAAGCTTTACAAAAAATACATATTTACCCAAGGGTTAACATCTAGGATGTCATACCTTTATATTATTAAGATGTTATTTTAATAAACAAAATAATCCCTTAACTCTTTACCAATTCTGTCTTCTTTCTTTGTCTAGACGGATTTAACACTGTCTCTGGTAATACTGCAATAACTTCTTTCATACATGTTGTACAGACTTGCACTCTTAGGCGAGTCTTCAATATGCATCATAGTATATATGTTCAAGTGCGCAAGCACTGAACTTACTTCAATCGACATCGCCAATCAAAATTTTCTTTGGGTACACTTAGAAAAATACTGCACATACTTAGATAATTTTGCTCTGTGCTCTATCATACTTGCTCTCTATCATATGCAGTCTTCATGTATATCATATGTTGCCATAATGACAACATCTAGATATCTAACTTAACCAAATTGTCAACATGAATATATGTGGATTTTAATTATATTATATTTTATGAATAGTTCTCAAGACAATTTAAATTAATTTAAAAAAGGGGGAAACATATTAAAAAATATATACATCTTTTAAAATAAATCCTCCTTCACATAGTTATGTCCCATTAAAACTTAGAGTCTAGTATAATATTCCTTAAAACTTAGGAATGGGAACACTGAGACAGGGCGGGGGGAGATGGTGAATCAGTGTTCTACAATTGATTTATGATATCTTGTAACTTAACTTTAATTACTTAAATACTAAACTAAATATTAAAGAAAGTAAAGTAAACAACCATAACACATAACACCAGATATGATTACGAGGAAACCTTGGCCAAAGGAAAAAACCTGGTGGGAATTAATACCCTCTAATAATTGTACTATGTATTATGAACCTGTTAATGTTCCTTTTCCCTATTAGGAGAATTCATTACAATGCTTTAGTACAATGACCTGGTCAAGGGTCAGACCTTCTTAGGAGTCTTGAAGTAAAAAACCCTATTAGTGGTGGAAGGCTCACTTCCATAGCTCACTGCTCAATAGAGAAGGCTACAACCTCCTAGTTATCAGATACACACTATATCTGCAAGGGTGAACTGTTGCTATGACACTGCTTGTCTAATTAGTTCCTTTTGTGCACTGATGCTTTAACCTCTTGTAAAGCTCTATCACATTCTTACTTCTCTTAACACATACTTCGCATACTTCTACTCTTCTATTTCATCTTCTATATCCATCTCATACTCTAATACAAAAGTGCGTGTCTTATATATGGGCGTAACCAAAACTATTTACTAAGTTGTCCTATAACCTATTACATACAATGCTTCCAAATGAATTGGCTCAAGTGTGTTTACATAAAATGATATTAACAAGTCTATAACATAAATACAATAGGTGCATAGCCTTTACAAAACAAAATAATAACCACAAATCAAAATACTGTCTGTCGACTGCATGTTCTGTTCTGTTCTACTGCTCACTATTTGTGCTACTTCAACTCATTGTAACTTCTCCATACTAACTCATCTGATCATGCATTCTTAGAATTAGCATGATTAGATACCCAAAATCTTATCTTCAAGGGTGCATACAAAAACTCGGTCATACACACATGCGTTGATGCTCTATTCATTAGATGCTTTATTGACTATTCTATCTTCCATACTTAGACAAATTATAAACTTCTAAGTTATTGCGCTGACTCCAAAACTTCATATGACTTTGTTGCCATAATGAAAAAACTAAAATTAGTCATATACACTAGTATAGTCAACTTTCCAACAATCTCACCATTTGTCATTAATGGCAACAAAGGAATATGGCGAAGTTGCTAAACTACATATTTACACAAAAAAATTTATAACATATCTTCTTATATTTTTCTATACATCATATACTCTATCTTATATCTTCCTTATACCATATTTCTCTACTACTCCATATTACTCTACTCCCTCTTTGCTATTAATGACAAAGGTGCTAAAAAATGGGATCTTCAAGTACTTACACTAAGAGTACATTTGGGTATGCAATCTTAAGGTTTTGGATCGCTTGCTACCAAAATGCCTTGAGTGCATCTATAGTCTGTAGATGGGCACATAGTGCATAGGTTAGCTTCTCCATCTTTTCTAGATTTGCACAAGGGCTTTGATCATATGTTACAAATGTGCTTGCCTAGACCTTATTTTCCCAATCTCTTTCTCTAACTTCTCAATTTTGTCTATTTAACCTTGATAGACATTATTACACATGTTAACATCTTGGGAGGGGTCTTCTATTGATTTTCTCAAAGCTTCCATTAATGATTCAACATCCCAAATCTTCTTGGTAAGGTCTTAAGTGAGTTTGTCGTTGTTCATACAATCAGCTATTATCTTCCTTCCTTTTGCTACTATCTCCTTTAAGATAGCTTGACGAACCTTAAGAGAATTGAGGTCAAATGAAAAATTACCTATCAATTCATTCAGCCTCTTCTTGAGATATTTATCTTCTGCAATCTTGAAAGATGATTCCTCAAGAATTGAGAAATTTTCTTTAAAGTATGTCAAGATGGTGCTGACATCATCCACTGAATGTACACTTGATACGTTCTTGTCCTTAGGCAGTAGACTATTCAGTATGTTTACTAGTTCTACAAATAATGGATTCCTCATTACTTATTTCTCTTTTTCTTTCTCCATTGCTAGCACATTGATCTTCATTAGGTATTCTTCTCCCCATGAGTCTAAACTTGTTGTATCAGGGGTCAAACTTGACAACAATGACATTGAGGGCTTAAGGGTAAGGAGTGTGCTGTCCATAACTTCACTCTTTACCTTAATTGGTATTTCAATAGAGGGCTCATCTATAGGTTCATCTTCCTTCTCTTCTTCCTATCCATTTATGTCTTCAATGTGAACTTCTTCTTGCTGCTTAGGTGAATTATCAGTGCATAGAATCTCTACTTCCTCAGTGCTCACAAATGCTTCCTCAAACTTATCTAGATCCTTATCTATTACCACCATGTATATTTATACATTATCAATCACTTTAGTGTCTTGTTTTTCTTCCATTGCTTCTGTAGGATCTGACACTATGGATGAAGAATCTTGTGGACCTATCATTGGTGCATCAGGGATCTTTGAATCCTTGGCTTTCTTAGAGGGAACTTGGGTTGCAGGTGTACTAGGAGGATATATGTGTCTTTTCAAGAACACTCTCTCTAGTTCTCAAAACTTTAAGATTCGGTCTAAATCCTACCTCAAGAGGTGCTTGAGTGCTTCTTCCTTTGCTTCTTATTGTCCTTGATGATGGGTGGCTTGTGCTAGGCTTCTTCTTCCTTTTGGGCATCTTGCTAGGCTCATGAGGTGGAGTGGACTCTAGATCAATAGTAGGTGTGGGCGTAGGAGTGTTTTCTTTTATCTTTTTCTTCTTCTCCTTAGGATCATTAGTCTTATCTATTTTCACTTATAAAGAGGGTGCAATCTCAAGTTGCATTGCAATCTTGGCTTCCCTAGCTTTATCCAGATCTTCTTGTGTAACACCATGAATTTTTAGAATGTCTGATGTGATTTTAGATGCCTTTCTTTTTGTTGCTGCACTATACAAGATAGAGTCTACTTGTCTTGTATTCTCTTCATAAGTACCCCATCTTGGTTCATTAGGGTCTTTAGGCACTGAAAAAAGGACTTGTGCATAAGCTTCCAAAATATTTCCTCCACTTCATAACCAAGTGGATGAATCCACTTAGTTCTAGGCTCTACAACTTCCATGCATGTGATATCAGTTTCCACCATGAAACATATACTATCCTTATACTTATCCACTACACTCTCAGGTATCCTATACCTTCTCTGTATTTAGATTTTGAATGTATTTATTTCTAAGTCCATGAAATCTTTCAAGGTACTTTCTGATGTTGCCTTAAATGAAATTTGTGGCAATGTAGGTAGGCTCATGTCAAGATAAAGATCTGATACTTTACCAACAATATTGAAGTACATGTAAATAATTAGTGACCCAAATCTGAACACTTTGCTCTTATCGTGCTTGATGGCCCTTATATTATCCAACAATTATGCACACAAGATTTCATAGAGGTTAAACTCTCCAATTTCCTTCACTAATCTTATGGCTGCCAGAATAATTGCTACTAACACACTATTCACTCTATTTGTATGCTGGAACTTGTAACCAAGTATCATAGACATTAGCTTTATATCCTTCTCCTCTATCAGCTCAATTTTCATGTCACACTTATCACTCTAGGACTTACAAGCTTGCTCTACTTGTTTTATGACATCCTTACCAGTAGGAAGAATGGCACCGGTCTTGGAAAGTCCAGTCACCACATAAATGAGATCTGAAGTAATGTGAACTGGAACTTCTCCTATCCAAAATAGGTCATCATGTATTCTTCTCAATAGGATCTTGATCCATTCAAACTCATAGAACTCATGTGTAGTCACATACTCTATAATTGGGTAATTTGAAAGGTGTGTGAACTCATCCATGAATGTCATGTCGGGTTTCATCATTTTTTCAAGGTACGATCTAATTCTATCCAATCCTACAGGTTCCTTCTTACAATATATATGTGTGAATATCTTCTACGTGCATCACTCCCATCAAAGTTCTAGAAAATGCTCCATCTAGGTTATCTAAGACTAACTTAAAAGAATGTTTCTTGAATATGTATCTCTTCCTCTTTGCAACATCAAATACAACTGGAGTGGCCATTACTTACTTGATCAATGCTTAAATAGGTTTCCAAAGGGTTTTAGAACCATCTTGTTTGAACAAGGGTTTCATAACTAACTTTCACACTTCTTGGCTGATAAACCAATTGTAATCCTTCAACACTAACTACTTGATCTCCTGTGCTCTCCAAAGGCTCAAACTTGAATGCAAAAGTGAGGATAATGGATCTTCGGTGACTAATAAATCAACTTTCTACAATTAATGATTGCCACGTAAACATAGATTGCAATAGTGAATTCCAATCTTTGTTCCTACTAATGATCATGCTGTGTGATCTTGCATACTCCTTCAACTAGTATCCAAATAATTAAAACCAAAGGTGCATACTCTGAGGGTGAGTATACCAGCCGCACAGGGGTCTAGAGCTAATCTAGCTCCCCCTATGACCATGAGGGTCATTCATCTAGAAGTAGAAGGTGCAACCATTATAGATGCATCCACTACATAGTCATCAACATTATCTTTATTTACTTCCATCTAGATCTTTCTCGCATCTTCTGTAGCTTTCACAAACTTGACTTCTCCAGACTCATCCAAAATTGATCCTTGAGACTTATTAGGTCTTTCTTGTCTTTGCACTTGTGATCTACAAAACTTTGAGATGTGTCCAGCCTTTTTACAAGAGTGACAAATAACTGGAGGCCTAATATTCCTCGACGCATTGATGTGAGTTACCATATTGCATTGTCTAGCTGTGTGACCATTGTAATTGCATATGTGATATGTAATGTTCTGAGAACTTCTAACATTTTGCTATGGTTGATTTCTCTGATTGTGTTGTGACTGACTTCTTTTATTTGGTCTATAATTCATAGCTCTATGACTAAATTTATTGCATGAATAACAATAACCATTGAAAGGTCTTACCTCTTTACAGTCTCTTTCTATATTTCCATGCTTGTTATAGGAATAACAAGTTCGGTTTACTAGCTTGCGTTCATCTTTAGATGGTTCTTCTATAGCTTCAGTATGATTTTCAGTCTTCTTGGCTTTTGTAGATTCTTCTAGTGCTTTCATTCTTTCTCGCATACCATTGATTTGATTTTGTGCTTCATTGAATTGAATACCACTAGTATCTCCTTTTAAATTTTGCACATAGATATGAGAATCTAATAGATCATTACTTGTGTGCAATTTGTAAATGTGATTCTTTGCTTTTGTCAATTCAGATTCCATCTATTTCTTGATGTTATCTAACTCCAAGATTTTCATGTTTCCTTCCCTCAGTTCTTCATTCAACTATTTGTTTTCTTTGATCTACTCTTTATAAGCTTCCTGATTGTTAATTAGCTTTTCATCCAAATCTTCAATTTGATCCTTTAGAGACGTGTTTTCTTCATTCAACTTTTTGACCATTTTTCCCAAATCATTGTTTGAACAATCCTTCAAGTATTTTCTAAGTTTCTTGATGAATACTTGTGCACCACTGACCTTCAATTTCAATTCTTCACTTTCTTTTTCAGATCTGTCAAGATCTTCAAGAGCTGCTTCAAGATTCTTCTTCAAATGTTTCACTTCTCTTGTATCCATGATCTCCTCAAGTGGTTAAACTTATCTTCAGAGGACCAAATCTCTAATACCAATTATTAGGAATGGGAACACTAAGAGGGGTGGGGGAGGGGTGAATCAATGTTCTAAAATTGATTTTTGATATCTTGAAACTTAACTTTAATTACTTAAATACTGAACAGAGTATTAAAGCAAGTAAAGTAAACAACCATAAAACATAACACCATATATGATTAAGGGGAAACCTTGGCCAAAGGAAAAACCTCGGTGGGAATTAATACCCACTAATAATTTTATTGTGTATTATGAACCTATTAATGTTCCTTTTCCCTATTAGGAGCAGTCATTACAATGCTTTAGTACAATGACTTGGTCAAAGGTCAGACCCTATTAGGAGTCTTGAAGTAAAAAACCCTGTTAGGGGTGGAAGGCTCACTGCCAGATCTCACTGCTCAATAGAGAAGGCTACAACCTCCTGGTTATCAGATACACACTATATCCACAAGGGTGAATTGCTGCTATGGAACTTCTTGTCTGATCAGTTCCTTTTATGCACTGATGATTTAACCTCTTGTAAAGATCTATCACATTCTTCCTGCTCTTAACACATACTTCACATACTTCTACTCTTCTATTTTATCTTCTATATCTATCTCATACTCTAATACAAAAGCACATGTCTTATATATAGGTGCAACCAAAACTATTTACTAAGTCAACCTATAAACTATTACATACAATGCTTCCAAATGAATTGGCTCAAGTGTGTTTACATACAATGATATTAACAAGTCCATAACATAAATACAATAGGTGCATAGCCTTTACAAAACAAACTAATAACCGCTAATCAAAATACTGTTTGTCAACTGCATGTTTTGTTTTGTTCTACTACTCACTGTTTGTGTCACTTCAACTCGCTATAACTTCTTCATACTAACTTATTTGATCATGCGTTCTTAGACTTAGCATGATTACATAGTCAAAAGCTTATCTTCAAGGGTGCATACATGAACTCAGTTATACACATGTGCACTGATGCTCTATTCATCAAATGCTTTATTGACTATTCTTTCTTCCATACTTAGCCAAATTCTGAACTTCTAAGTTATTGCGCTAACTCCAAAACTTCATATGACATTGTTTCCATAATGAAAACACTAAACTTAGTCATATACAATAGTATAGTCAGCTTGCCAAAAATTTAAATTAATTTTTAAAAGGGGAAAACATATTAAAAAATATATACATCTTTTAAAATAAATCCTCCTTCACATAGTTATGTCCCCTTAAAACTTAGAGCATCCTTCAAATCCCACTAAAGCATCCATTTTAACTCCAACTTAATGTCTTTAAAATAACCCATTACCTCCCCAAAACTTCACCATGTTTTAAAATCCATTCCTATCTCTAAACATAAGTTAAAATATCTTGAAAGATGCTTCCTAAAAAACTTTCAAATTGGCCTTCCACCACTCTACATCTAACTCGAGCCCTAACTGCATCTCTTTTTGGAAAGATGGCATGGCTTTGGGATGTTTCTAATTGCTAGAGTTTGGAACTCATATACAGGGAGGTAGGTGATCACTCTTACCACATCTCTTATGCATTTGATAGAAAATATTTGTGATCATCCTTTATTGTGAGGGCATATTATTGATGGCATTATAATTGTTGATTTCCTCTGTATTTGATGTATTTGATGTTTATGTTGATTATGGTATGCTCATTGTTTAAACTTTATGCCATATCATGCTCTTCCTCTTGAATGTGAACAAGTTGGGGCATCGATTCCTTTACTGGTATTTGTGCTTCTTAGCATTTGATCTACACCATAGAAAACCCATGAGCTTAATCTGTAGTTTACTGTTTACATTCTATAATAATTTTGTTGTTTATTCACTGGTTTGCCAAACCCATGAGTTATGATATTATGTATCTTCTCTATTTCTTATTGAAATTACTTCTTTTCTTTGAGGGCCCTGAGTTTTCTATCATTCATGAGGCATCCTTGATTTGAAGAGGATCAATGACCCATGGGTTAGGGCATCATGTTTTTTTTTGTTTAATGCTATCACTATTTTACTAGATCAACTTATGAGCTTTACTCATTATTGTTATGGCATCATTCAGTACTTCATTTTCATGGTGCCATGCCCTAGTTCATGCTTTGTTATTGCTTGGCATTTTGAGCCCGTGAGCTAGGGCATCATGATTTGAATTTATTGCCTGTAAAACATTGACTATTCTACAATGACCCATAGGTTATGTTACTATTTTATCTTCTCATGAAGAGCCCATGAGCTATGGACTAGGGTATTATTTTATTGGTTTCCCTACTCACTGGTTTCTACTTTCTTGGCCCGAGCTTGCAGTTCTATGATCTTCTAGAGTGATGATCTTTATTGCACTATATCTCCTTATGAATTTTCTCATAACCTATGAGATGTATGTATTTTTTGGTCTTATGGCATGTGCCTTGGATTCTCACTATTTTGAATTCATTGAGAGCCCATGGAAAAGCTAGGGCATCAATTTTCTCTTGCATTTGATGTATTCCTTTTGAATTTGTATAGATGTCACTATATAATCCACTATTGCTAGTGTCACTATACTGTGAGCTTGATGTAATGTGATTTGCTTCTTATTGAGATGCTTGCTATTGAATTTTAGCACCTAAGCTTTGAATCTTGGTGCCATTGATTTGATGCTTGATCTTGTATAAGCTTGACCCTTATTTGATTAGATCATGCATCTTTTAGAAGGTGTACATTGTTGTAGATTTTATTACTATTTTCCCTCCTTTCATTGACTCCATATAATGTTTCACTATCCCATATGATGCCATGCCACTCCTAAGAGGTATCATGTAATTATTTTACCAATTGTGGCCTCTTTTGCTTAGCTCAAAATAAAGATTTAAAACACTTCCCATGCTATGAATATGTATAGATGATGTAAATTTGTACCTTCTACTCTATCATTTCCTCATTACATGAAATAGCCCTTTGTTCATTTGTGCACCATGCTATGATGTGATGATCTCTACTTGGAAACCATGATGTACTTTTCCTTATTATGCAGATTTATCCTCTGTTCTGACTTGATGAATGGTCTTCTTATTGCCAATGCTTGATTATGACTCATTATGCTAATGGGCATCATGGATGGCTATTGTGGCTGCATCATGATGTCATAGCAACACCAAATGAAACAAAAACATCTGGTGTTGTTGTTGTATTATTGATGATGCATACACCATAGTGATTGATCAAGTGTTCATGCAACCATTTACTTCCTTTTTTGAGTGTTGATTTTTGTTGTGTACTTCCATGCTTTCATGCTTCATTATTCTATCTTCACGAGCTTTGAATTCCCCTTTGATACTACTTCTTTTGATTGCTTCTCTCACAAATTTTGGATCAGTGATGGTGATCATGGGTGCTCTTTGTAACACCCCAAAAATGGGCTATAAGTTCATTAATCTTCTATATTGACACATCAAATGAAATCGACATCAAAGTCCTAACCTAAGGCACATCCACACATCATCGAATCCTAATTGATTATCTTAAATTCTGCATTGGGGAATATTCCTAGCAATATTCCTAATCATCTTAATTATCTTTAATTTAATGATTATTTGGCAATAAATCATATTTATCCTAAAGTTTGATTAATTGAATGTTCTCAATATTTAATTAATTAGATTTAATTCTACCATTTAATTATTTAATTGAAGTTAATTCTATTTATTCCTAAATTGTATTATTTAATTTTGACAATAAATCCAAAATTCTATGAATAATTGATTAAATTCTTATTTAATTAATTAAAGCAAGTTGTCAATTTTTAATAATATTATTTTTGAATAAAAGTTTGAAAAATAATTGATTAACCCATAAATCTATTAGAAATAGGAAATACTGAGAGGGGGGGGTGAATCAGTATTTCACAAACTTTTTCTTTTGCCCACTTATGGATATAATAGATTAATTTAGTGCATACAAAGATTATCAAGCTGATTAACAAACATAGCAGTAAATAGAAAGAACTCATAACACATGATATGTTCTCGAGGAAACCCTAGCCAAGGGAAAACCCCAGTGGGGATGGTACCCACAAAGATCACTAATCAAAAGTATCTTGTTAGGGATATTGGACCCTGTTAGGAGTCAATTTACAATATATAGTAGATCTATCCTGGTTAAAGGACTTTAGGCCTTGTTAGAAGCCTTAACCCTGTTAGGAGTTAGATTACAAAACCTGATCACCAGCTGAGCTCACTGCCCAAACAGGTAATACAAAATGTTTCTGACTATAGTATGGTACTGCTTACAACTTCACATCAATAGCCTTTGCTACTATCACAATATACAACTATCACAAGTTATCCTTTTCTTTCTTTTTACACATCACACACTATTACATTACATTTCAAGTATGCCTAATATATGAGTTATTAGAGATAATAACTTTACATGGTCAGCTTCCAAAATCTTTATCCAAGAGTAAAAATCTAGGATGTCATCCCTTCATAATGTTAAGTCATTATTTTGAAAAGCATAAATAATCCCTTAACTCTTTCGCTAATACTGTTTCCAAAACTATTCTGTCTGCAAAAACTGTCTTCGGTAAACTTTGAATAACTTTGTCTGTACTACTCCAAAATTTATGCACACTAAGATGGGGTATCCTCATACTCTATAGAAGCTTTAGTTAACTACACAAACAAAAATATTGCTCCAGTGGACGTCACCAACTAAATCTTCATCGGGTGCTCTGTCAGGATCACTATATCCATACTTTGACAATTTCTTCCTTCAACTTGCCATACTTGCATTCTAGATTCTGCACTCTCAATAGAGATCATATGTTTCCATAATGACAACACCTATGCATCCACATTAGCCAAATTGCCAACAATCTCCCCCTTTGTCATTGGTGGCAACATATGGGAAAATTGGCTAAGTGTGCAAACAAAACTTCAAAGTATTTACACAAAATTGTGGCCAAATGTTATAGAACACATATACAATATTGTACTCCATAGAATAGATCCCCCTATGAGTATCCTTCCTCAACATATATTCAATTTTCTGCTATCTCTCCCCATTTGACAACAATGACAAAGATAGGGTGTATAAAAATTTCAAAAAAAAAACTTTATACCTTGTTATCAGCTATTAAAAAGTCAGTAGGCTTGCAACACAGTCACCAAACTCTAATTTCCATGATTCAAAATCTTTCTCCCATATCTTCCTGATGGATTCAACAACATTGAGTAGAGTACTCAATCCGTATACTGCTATCTGACAAGCTTGCAGGGAATTGAAGCTAAACTTCTGAAAAGATGTCTTTGCTGAAAGACACTGCTCAATTTGGTCTTCAATAATTAAGGTCTTGATTGAGATATGCTCTCTCAAGATGTTAATCCTAAGCATCTTTTTGTTCTTCTCCTCTACTAGCATTCTGGTTTCATCATTTAACTTCCTTATGTTCTTCTCTACAGAACTTATCTTTACATTTGGGCTTGACAAGGTGTTTGTTTTAGCTATAATTGCATCTATCTTCTCTCTGATCTTCTTATCTTCTTCAGCTGTTAGGATTTTTGATTTTGTGCATTGTATATACAAACTCTTTCCAGTCTTAAAATGTTTCCTCAAATTCTTTATGCATACATCCAAATTACCAATATAATTTTGAATATTTACACTTAAATTTTGTTGCATTTCTGCTTCAAAGTCTTCCTGAACTTTTATTCTAGCAATATCCTTTAAGTTAGAAAATTTAGAGTCAAAAGAGTTTATTACTATTTTAGCTTTCTCAAGTGGATCCGATTCAAATACCTTAGTGCTGATCACACTCGCAAGTTTCTCTGTCAAAACTCTAACTTTGCCTTCAAGGTCCTTCACATTCTTATTCTTTCCAATAATTTTATTAGGAGATGTGATGAACTCAAGCTGATCATCATCTTCAACTTCTTTTCCAAGGTCTTCAAAAATTGAACCAATTTGTCTCTTCTTACTGTCAGGTGCACTAGGGGTAGTGACCTCTGTCAAAATTTGTTTACCTTTAACTGTCTGCTCTGCTGGAATTGATTCTGATACGGCTGGTGCTTCCACTACCTCTGTATCCTTTTCTGATTCTGCAATCTTCTCTTGCTCTTATAAAGCCAAATTGTCAACAATGTTTCCTAGATCATGAAATACTGCATCATCTGACTCTAGTGTCACTTTGGTTCCTTCAATGTCCATTGATTCTTTGCCAATATTTATATGTGAAGAAGATGGGACTTCTTCAATACCAACTTCCTCTGCATGTGGTTCCTCTGATTGCTTTTGCTGAGGATCTGATTCAACATGCTTTCCTGCAACTATATCTACAAGAACTTGCATTACTGCTTGCTTTGTCTCTTTCTGTACTTCCTCCTTTTTGCCTCCCATTATAAGGATTGTTCTTCTCTTAGTTCTCAATAAAGTTCCAAGAGCCTTCAAGAATCTCTTCAAATGATCTTCATCCTCAACTTCATAGAACTGTCTGATTACATGTTCTCTCATCTTTATGTCCTCTTCTTGTGCTCTCTATTTTCTATTCACAAGTCTGTTATACAAATCTTCTAGGATCTTACCATGAATAGTGCTAAGTTTCTTATCTGTCACAATCATATGTGTAATCATTGCATTTTCAAGATTCAATTTATCAAATGATCCATATAGATCATAGAATTTATTCATCTTAGTGAAGTCTCCATGCTTCAATATATCTTCATTAACTCTTTCAATTCTTGGTTTCCAAGTTTTCTTCTTGATTGAAACTTCATCATCATCTTTAATTACTGCTACATTTCTAGGTACAGGTGGTACAATCACTTTCTATCTCTTGTCAGGTCCTGTTGCACTCACTTTTACTCTTTTGCTAGGAATAGGAGAAAAAGATTTATCTCCTTCATCTTTTTCAGGTACTTCAACTTTTACCTTTACTGCAATAGGATCAACAGGATCTGCACTAGATGCCTCAGGTGGAATTACAAGATTTTCACTTTGCTTCAAGTCTTCTGCAGTCTTCTTAGCTATGTCAAACTCATGACTTGACATACATGATTCTTTCAGTATTTTCTTCATAGTAGATTCAAATCTCCTACTAGATTGCTTCTTTTCTCTCAAACTTATTGTAGAGTTGAAATTCTCTTCATAGGTTCCAAACCTATTTGCATGACCATCCAACTCACACTTTAACAGTCTATTCACATATCCTACTATTTTTGCTTCAGATACTTCATAGCCAAGAGGGTCTATGAATTCCATTCTAGGCTCAACTACTTCAATGTAGGTGAAATCAGTGTCTACCATAAAATAAATGTCATCTTTATGCTTTTCAACTAAGGATTGAGGAATCCTTGATTTGTTCTTAACAATATTCTAAAAAGTCTTCAATACAAGCTTCACACTGTCATTGACTTTATCAAAAAGGTGCTTCATGTAGACTGAGTTTATTCTTTCCATTGTGTTCACATTGTCACTCCAATCAACTGTGTAAGGAAATCTTCTCAAAATATGGAAAAACATATAGGTTATCAGAGATGAAAACCTAAACTATGTGTACTTAGCCTTCTTAATCTTTTCTAAGTTCTCAAATAACTGAATTTTCAAAATTTCACATAGGTCTACTTGTTTCTTCTCAATACACATAAGATAAGCTACATGAACCATTCCTATAGCCATGTCATCTTCCCTTGAACTACCATAGAATTTAGTTGTTAGGATCTTGCAAAGGTACCTAACATCATCTTGCTTAATCTTACTTATCGCAATTCCTCTACCATTATAATTAGATCCAGTGTTGTCTAAAACAATCTTTCTCATGTTCTTTTCATTCAGTGGAATCTCTCCAACTTTTGATAATCTAGTAACATCATGAATTAGGTCGACAGTTATATCAATAACTCTATCCTCCATCTAGAATTTCCCATTGGATTCTACTTAAAATGATCTTGGTACATTCGTCATCATTAAATTCATACTTCATGGAATATTTGATAATTTCATTATTCTCTAGGTGCCCATAAGCTAGTTTAACTAACATGTCTTGATTATACAATTTCTTATAATCATCACTAAAATCTGCATCTCCCAAAGTTTCAAACTTGCAACCTAAATATCCTTTAACATTGTCAATGTGCAATACTCTATCTGGTACAGATGATAGTGCTAGTCTATTATCAATTTCAACTGGTTCTACTGGTTCTTTCTTAATCTTAGGTCTATTATTATCCTTAACATTATGAACCATAGAAATATCCATCATATCAACTGATTAAAGATCAAAAAATACCTCAACTTTGCAAATCTAGGGTTTCGGTATGATCGTCACTGCAAACTGCTTCCAAACTTCTTCAAATCATCCTCAACTCACTTTTTATTCTTTCAAATCTCTTTTCAATCACTTTGTAATTGTGATAACTTTGATTTCAACCTTTTAACACTTCGCATTAACTTGATCTGACATCGCATTCATTCATTTTGCCGCTAAAACTTCAAAAAGCTGATTCTGCAAACCTGCAACCATAAAACTTTTTGTGACCTCACAAAACACAATATTTTCTTTTGCGCACTTAACCATAGAATTAGTACAACATAATAAACCTATATCTAACTACAAAAAACTTAACTCATTCAAATTCCTAATCTACACTAATCCTAAGTCCTAAACTACAAAAACTTACATAATTTAAGTACTTAAAGAAGGGTTAGGTAAAGATTCATCCTTACCATCAGTTACATTACCTTCCTGACTACTTTTAGTGCTGAATATACCTCCTTGATCTATGCCTTTATGAAATTTTACTTCATCTTTATTGCTACAGCAACCTTTCTCTTTGTTTCCTGCATTTTCATTCCTTCTTGCATTGTTCCTAGGGTGAGGGTTATGATGATAACCTCCATTGTTCATTCTGCAAAATCTTGCTGAGTGTCCAAACTTGTTGCATATTTGACAAATGATTCCATTGTTTCTAAATCTCTGTCCTTGCTAGTTAATCTGTGACCTGCAATTTCTAGCAATATGTCCTACTTTGTTGCATCTAAAACATACTACCACTTTTCTTTGATTCATTTCTTCAATAGATTTCTTATCTGCATTGTTAGTATTCCCAATCATTCTATCATAATTATTCAAAATTACTTTAGGTCTTCTACATTCGTTAGCTCTGTGTCCAAAACTATGACAATTATAACAATGTCCATTAAGAGGTTTAAATTGCTTACCTGTGCAATCTCTCTTCATGTGTCCAATAGTATTACAAGAAAAACATCTACCTTTGAATTCTCTTTGCATACCTTTAGATGATTCTTCTTGTTTTGATTCTTCTTTCTCTCTAGGTGGTTCTTCTTTAGGTGGATCTTCTAATGTGTTCTCATCTAGCTTTATTTCCTCCACACTTTCAGATGTCTTTAGATCTGGCTTCTTACTTTCATGGATTGTTCTAAACATACTAAATCCAAATCTAGTCCTATCAAAGAATGGTTCTTCAAAATAAATTTGTTTTCCAGTCTTATCACTATTTGAATATAGCCTTTCAAGTTGTTGTTTAGATTGAGTTAATTCACCTTTCACAATTTTATTATATTTCTCAAGTTCCACATACTGCACTTTTACTTTTTCAGATTAAGATGTTTCCTTTTCAAGTCTTGATCTCAGATCTTCATTCTTACCTTTTAATTTGTCAATAGCATTCTTTGCATCTTCATATTTTCTTCTTAAGGAGTTTCTTTCATCAGTAAGCATATAAATCTATTCAAGAGCTTCTTCAAGATTCTTCTGAAGTTGATCCATATCCATAGAGATCTTAATCAAGCTACTAAGCTTTCCTTGAATGTTCCTTCTCTGAGTAATTGTGCTCTGATACCAATTGTTAGAAATAAGAAATACTGAGAGGGGGGGCTGAATCAGTATTTCACAAACTTTTTCTTTTTCCCACTTATGGATATAATAGATTACTTTAGTGCATACAAAGATTATCAAGTTGATTAACAAACATAGTAGTAAATAGAAAGAAATCATAACACATGATATGTTCTCGAGGAAACCCTAGCCAAGGGAAAACCCCGATGGGGATGGTACCCACAAAGATCACTGATCAAAATTATCTTGTTAGGGATATTGGACCTTGTTAGGAGTCAATTTACAATATATAGTAGATCTATCTTGGTTAAAGGACTTTAGGCCTTGTTAGAAGCCTTAACCCTGTTAGGAGTTAGATTACAAAACTTGATCACCAGATGAGCTCACTGCCCAAATAGGTAATACAAAATGTTTCTAATTGTAGTATGGTACTGCTTATAACTTTGCATCAATAGCCTTTTCTGCTATCACAATATACAACTATCGCAAGTTATCCTTTTCTTTCTTTTTACACATCACACACTATTACATTACATTTCAAGTATGCCTAATATATGAGTTATTAGAGCTAATAACTTTACATGGTCAGCTTCCAAAATCTTTATCCAAGAGTAAACATCTAGGATGTCATCCCTTCATAATGTTATGTCATTATTTTGACAAGCAAAAATAATCCCTTAACTCTTTTGCTAATATTGTCTCCAAAACTGTTCTGTCTGCAAAAATTGTCTTCGGTAAACTTTGAATAACTTTGTTCGTACTACTCCAAACTTTATGCACACTGAGATGGGGTATCCTCATACTCTATAGAATCCTTTGTTAACTATGCAAAGAAAAATATTTCTCTAGTGGATGTTGCCAACTAAATCTTCATCGGGTACTCTGTCAGGATCACTGTATCCATACTTTGATAATTTCTTCCTTCAACTTGCCATACTTGCATTCCAGATTCTGCGCTCTCAATAGAGATCATATGTTTCCATAATGACAACATCTATGCATCCACATTAGCCAAATTGCCAACAAAATCAATTGTTTTATTTTTCAAAATCAGTTAAGTTGGAAATAAATCACTTTATTATTAAATTAAGTCATAAATAAAACATGCACAATTAGAAAAGCAGACAACTATCAATTATCAATTAAAGCTAAACTCTATTTTGAGTTAGACTCTGCTTTTGCATGTTTTAGTGACTTAAATATCCTTTATTTAAAAAAATAACTCAAAAATCAACCTGAGTTATTTGAGTGATTTATGCCTTTTTTTCATGCACCTCCAAAGCCCTAGATTTCTATAAAACCAAGGCTTCAGCTCATCTCAAATCATCTCATAATTTGCAAAACTTATGCTGGTGAATTGCTATCTAGAGAATCAAAGCTTATTACGAATCAAGGCTATTGTGAGATCAATTTGGTTTTTACATTCATTTAGATTCTTTTTCATATCATTGTTGGATCAATTTCATATCAGTTCATTCTAGCATAGATTCATATTAAGTTTTAATCATATTATTGCATCTAAAATCCAAAAATATAGATTAATTGCATTCATATTTCATATCAATTTTGCATTCAAATCCTTCATTTAGGTGTCGGCAAGGTCACTGATCTTGATACAATCTGAGAACATCATACTCGCACCTATTAGAAGGCAGTAAATCACTTGGTTAGTTTAGCTTTCAATTCATTGCATGATTTCAATTTTAACTAACCTCTAATGTTTTACTGAAGTGTTGTGTCTACAAAATAGCTACAAAATTCACACACATTTCTAGCGCCCACTGTGGGGCAACCCACCTTTACATGCTGGTTTTCATTTACTTGGAGACTAAAACCCTAAATTTTCAAAGATTTAATTTTATCTCCCAAATGGCTTGGAGTTTTGGTTTGAATTTTTTTTTTAGGTTGGAGACATATCAGGGAAGCTTCGATAAAAAATTCAAAATTTTTTGAGATGTTTTGAGTTTTTAATAATTTTTTTTCAATTTTCCATAAAAAATAAATTTTTAGTGCAAATCATTATATTTTTTGAAATTTTTTACATTTTCGGAAAGCTCTTCAAATTACACAGGGGGTCTATTCTTTGTGTTTTAAATTTGGATGCAATATAATAGCTCAAATACTCAATTTATAAAAATTGGTCTATTTTGGTAAAATAGGTCTCTAAGGCACAAATGAAGAGATTTTTCTAAAATTTCTACATTTTTGGAAAGTTATCTATTTTTAAGTAGGGGTCTCTATTTTTCATTTCTATTTTTGTGGCCGAAATCATATCAAAAAAATTAGATCTTGTTGACTAGGTCAAATGCAACAAAAAAAAATAAAAAATTTTGTGATGGGTATGCGCTTATTTTTCATATGATTCAATGCATGATATGAGTTGTCATTTGGATTATTTTCTGGTTATTATTTCTCCTAACAATTGATTTTCAAATCTACCGTAGGGTTTTCATAAGTTGAATATACCTTGCATATCTTGTTTGCTTGTTTGCTTGTTGGCTTGTTGGAGATTTCGTGGCTTGCTTGCATGGAAAAGCTCAACAAAAATTGCTAAAATAGGTAAAATCTACTAAGCACATTGTGATGAACTCAGGTATTCTATTACATCTGATAACACTTTATTTTGGGACATAAAATAATCTCTCTTGTGTCAAGCTTGTGTGACTTTTATTGCTTTCATATCACAAACTTCATTTGGGCTATAAAAACAAACATAGTTTGCTTTTAGCATCTTTGTTAAACATAGTAATTAGGCCCCATGAACACTATTTGTGGATCTTGAGAGAGTGGGTTTCCAGTGAAACTCTTCTCAATGAAGGATCCCTTGTAGGTGGGGAGGATACTGAGGGAATCTCACATTCCACTAGATCTGTGTGTTTTCAACTTTTGATCGAGGCATTCTCTCTCTCGAGAGGTTGATAGATCATAAGGAGTTGATGTCATAGATATTTGTGAGATAATCTTGGTCTTAGCATGTCAAATTAATTTGTCTACTTTGTTTGGGTTAAAAGTGAAAAGGCTAGGGGATTATGCTCTACTTCCTTTTTGGATAGTACCAGAAACCCAAATCCTTGAATCTGGAACCAGTCTTCATGTGGTATATCTTGTGAGTCACCTTTAGAGAGGGTTAACCATAGTGGACATTCCCTTAATTGGATCAACCAAATTGATGAAACCTCAAGTGGTAATAGCCATTTTTGCCATGGTAGTGACAGCCGCTATATAAATGTCCTTGTGGAAGAAATCTTCACAGGTGTGGTTCATTGTTGGGTTGTCAGATCTCCCTAGCAGCTCCTGATTGATTAAATTCTCAGACTGTGTCAAAACCCTGGTGCACCAGGATTGGATTTCATCCCTTTGGATCATAAAAGTTGTAGAGTCAAATCATTACTAAAAACCCTAGTGAGGCCAAATTTTCATTTTCTAGGAATATGTGCGTTACTGCAAAACTTTTTGGAACATACATAATTAGCACTTCTAAGGATTAGCACAAATAAGTCACTTGATTGTTCATGCGCAAGGTTGCTTTTGCCCTTGTTCATTATTTTTAGACATGCTTGAAATCACTTGCTTGCTATTTTGCGTGCTTATTTATCTATCTGGTTACTGAAAAGGAACAAATCTATTACAATCCTCAAATCTGGACATTGAAATTTGCAAACAATCTGAAAATGAAAACCCTAAATTTGCAAAATTTGAAGTGAAATTTCTTTTTCGAGTCAAAAGTCTTCTTAGGAGGTCAGAAAGTCATACGAGTTTTTATCAAATGTCATTTCATTACTACCCAACTGTCGTATGGTAAAGAACCTAGTGTCGTACGAGTCTTTCTGCCAGTCAAATTCAAAAAGTCAAATCCTGCTAGCAACTATCATGCGAGTTTTGCAACTGTCGTACGAGCTTTTCAATTGTCATTTCATAGCATACCGACTGTCGTATGAGTCTACAGAGTGTCGTTTGGGAAAATTTTGAAAAGTTGTCAGAAAGTTGTTAGAATTGCTAGATACCTAGCTTTTTCAGCCTAGTTCCAAAATCTGTCATACAAATCACTGTGTCAAGAACAAAGTAGTAGCCATTGAGAATTAGTACACATGTCTCAAAGAATAAGTACACATGAGGAAGAAATTCTGATCACCACTATGATGAAGCAGATGCAAGCTATGCAAGTCAAGCTTAACAAACTTGACAAAGAAAAGGAACCTAAAGAGTTCTCCATGGAAGCTCTATGCCCTTTTCCATTTGATAAAGACTTGTACATGTCACCATGCCCTCAGATAGAATATGAGCAATGTGATAATCCTTTTGATACTTCTTCCATGGAGAGTGACACATCCATCTTTGAAGACTTTGAAGACTATGATGACTATGATGAGGGACAATATAGTGATATCTATGAACCCTCTGTTCCTAAGAAACCTCCTCATTATGTTTTCCTACTTACTACAAATGGGCCGTCACATTGGATAGATCATGACGGTGATCCATATGATTCTGATTTTGAAAGAGACTTTGATGATTTTTGTGAACAATACCTAGATGATACATCTACTTCTATTGAGGAATATAAAATATACCGCACTAATTATAAACATCAATACTATAAGGATATCTCCTCTAAGAACTCTCATGCTGAAAATAAAGATTACACTCTCAAGCAAGATCATGTTAATGTTGAACCATTGTCTTGTGATGGTTCCCTTCCATCCCCTACTTCCTCCAATACCCATACATTTCCTAAAGCTTCCAAGCCTATCAAATCTTTCACAAGTCCATCCACCAAAGATCCTAATGCTTTTCATGTGGTTCCCTATAGTTATCCTCAAGGGAAACCTCTTAAAGAAACTCAAGCTAACCTTCACTTGGTTGCAAATACTTTCAATAATGCTAAACCTAAAGAGCCTAAGCCTTTATATGCTATAATGCCTACTTCAGCTAGTCCTCCACCATCTCTTCCAAAGTCTTCGATACAATCCCAACACACTTCCTTATCCTTAGAAGTGGCTCCATGTCAAAAGGACTCTAAAAATGATGAAGAAAAGAACATAAAGAAATATCAAGATCAAGAAATCTCCATGTCATCCAATCCTTTTCTTGATGCCTCTTATCTGCTTCAAGGTTCTTTTGATCCTGCACACCCTTTTTCATTCATTCCACCATGTCTTAAGTCTTTTCCTAAGAAAGATCCAGCTACTACTTACATTGTTGAGCTTATTGACAATCAAAATAACCTTACTACAATTGCACTTTCCAAAGATGATACTTCCATTAAGGTTGGTAAAAATAGTGTTGTTACTTCCTATGTTAAGCCTATTGAAAATCAAGAGAAAAATTATGCGCTTATGCTATCCAAAGATCCTTGTCAAGATCAAAGTCTTCCATCTTCTTATTCTACCACTCCATGTTCATTTCCACTTTCTACTCTTCCTAAGTCTTTGCAAGCTTTGAAAAATTCTATCAAAGAAGGTGCTCATATTCAAGATGTCCATGATTCTATTGAAAATCCTAATGCTCACTCTAAAGATGCTGATGTCCTTGGTTGTCACATAGATGATAATGAACTTATTGATTATCCTTTTGCATTTTCCACATCCATGCTTGGACCTCCTCCACCAATACTAAGAGCTTCACGTCTAGCTTCCATCTTGGGTCCTTATGTCCCTTCACGTTCCCCTCCTAATTCTCCTAATTCACCATCCATCTTGGGTCCTTACATCCCTCCATCTCCCATCTTTCCTCAAGATCAATATAGATGCACACCCTTGAATCCTTTTCATCCACCCACCCATCTAAACTAGTCATATCCTTCTTCTTCTTCGACAAGTCCCAAGTCTTTTGGAAGTAACTTGAGTGTTCAATACAAGAAAAAGAAGCAATACAAGAATCCATCAAAAAAAGAAGATCACCATGTCTCCTCTAATCGACATGAAGGCATAAAGTCAAAAGAGATATCTAAGAAAAAAACTACAAGACAAGTATGGGTTCCAAAATTCATCATTGAAGTTATTCTCTCTAGATCATCAAAAAGAAATGAAAAGCCTATGGCTATATGGATTCCAAAGTCTCTCTTGAAAGAGTTTGGTTTTGAGAAAAAAGTAAACTTGACATTCAAGCTTCCAAAGGCTTCCACTTCATCTCCTTCCAAAAATATTCTTCCATTCCATGCGCCTAAACCTCAACCTCTGCTATCCATTTGCTATATTCCTTCACATATTCCTTCATTCACGTTCCCTCTATCCTCTCACCACCCTCCAAGGTGTGTGTTGACGTTGATCTTGCCTTCCTTTCCATCTACCCTTTCACAATCCTTCCATTCATTATCCTTCTACCTTCTATCCTTTTTCCTCATTTGTCTATTCCTCCTATCTTCCAACCTCACTCACTTTACATAAAACCTTATCCTCTATTTTTCTCTTCCATCTCCCTTTCCCTATCAGCATTTTTGAGCATATCATCTTGAATCCTTGGCATATCATGGTTTATCTTTTCAAGGAGAATTATCTAAAAAGCTTTCCTTCTTCCAAAAAAAATAAAAATAAAAATAAAATTGAAAATGTGCCCTGGTGAAAACCTAGAAACAAGCACCTTGGTAGCAAAAGTAAAGAGAAATAAATTCATCCTATGGTGAAAACCACTCCCTTGTGGCACCTTGGATAAGTACCATGATGAAAACCTGGCAATCAAGCATCATGCATAGTTTTTCTACATATTTCATCCATTCCATCTTCTCTCTTTGATCTTGACAATGTTGATCTATACACGAACATTTGGCTATTTTGTGAGCTATGTTATGATGATCTTTCTTTCATTCCCTTCTTGCTTAGCCTTCATGTCTATCTTCCTCTATTCATTTTCGCCCATCTCTATCGATTTCCCCTTTGGTCTTGATCTAATAAAAAAAGAAAGAAAGAGTAAAACACAGTGTTATGAAGCCTCTTGACATGTCTACTCCTTGGATTGCATCCTTTCCTGCTCTTGCATTACAATTTTGTGACTTATCCTATGCTAGCCTTTCATTGCTTATCCAAATGTGCTTTACATGACAATTTTTCCCTAGCTTGGGTATTCTTGAGGAGTTTTCCCTTGAGGATTTATTCCCTTCATTCTCCTTGTTTCTCTTGTCTTCCATCTCTTCCCCCAACTTGCTAATCCCTCTTGTTCTCCACCTTGCTAGACATTGGGACTGCACGATATGATCTTTCTTGGGAGTTTGCAATGGAGAAAGAGGCTATCAAGTTTGCTAAGAATTGTCAAAAGTGCCAAGTGCATGGTAATTTAATTCATGCTCCAGGGAGAGATCTAATTCCCTTTACTACACAATGACCTTTTCACCAATGGGCATTTGATCTTATAGGAGCTATACATCCTCATTCTTCTAATGGACATACCCATATAATCATAGCTATAGATTATTTTACAAAATGGGTAGAATCAGTCCCTTTGACCCAAGCAACTGAAAAGCAAATATCTATGTTCATATTGAACTATATCATATGCAGATATGGGATACCTCATTCCATAACCATAGATAATGGTGGACAATTCAAGAACAAAGACCTAGATGATCTATGTGCCACATTCAAGATCACACAACATTAGTCTTCTATCTACTATCCTCAAGGGAATGGACAAGAATAGGCTTCTAACAAGAATCTATTGAAAATCTTGCATTGTACAGTTAATAAAATAGGAAGAGACTGGCATCTCATGATCAATCTAGCTCTTTGGGCCTACAAAACAAGTATCAGAACACCTACTGGGGCTACACCTTTCAATTTAGTTTATGGGTCTGAAGCGGTACTACTTATTGAGGTTGAAATCCCATCACTAAGAATCAGAATGCATGGTCTAGTAACTGATGATGCCTACAAAGTGTCTAGGTTGCAAGAACTTGAACTACTAGATGAGCATAGATAAGTAGCGTATGATCATCTCAGAGTATATCAGAAAAAAATTTCTAGAGGCTACAACAAGAAAGTCAGACATAGAGACCTTCAGGTTGGTGATCTAGTCTTGAGAGAAAATCCTAAAAATCAATCACATCAAGAACGCAAGGGGAATTTTGAACCCAACTGGCTGGGTCCCTTTGTAATCACTACTACTTTTGGCTCTGGTGCCTATCAACTCTTAACAACTGAAGGAGAACAGCTCTGAGAACCAATCAACATTCTCCATTTGAAGAGATTCTATGCCTAAGGCATTCAGTGTATGGTAAAATGTCCTAAAAAAAATCATAAAAATCAGAAAAAGTCCTGAAAAAATGAACATCTTGGTGAAAACCTAGCAATAGGCACTTTGATGATTCACAAAAAAAGTAAAAAATATCAAAAGTATAAAAAAATTGAAAAATGGAAAATACAAAAAAATGAGAAAAAGAAAAAAAAGTGCCTTGGTGAAAACCTGGAAACAGGCGCCTTGGTAACAAAAATAGAATCTTTGCCAAGATGGTGAAAACCCAAAAAATGGGTGCCACTTGTTTCAAAACACTCCATCTATCAGCGCAATTTTGGCTTTTCCTAGCTTTTAGTCTTTCTTTAGTTTGTACATATCTCCCGGTTTATTTCAACATTTTCAATTTTCAATAAAGTCAGTCTGTATACCAATGGGCTCAAGCATCTGTATCCTATCAATGTTAACACTTGGGGGCAATCAATGTCATATCCTATAGTCTCCCATATATCTGAGACATGTCATATCTAGTCAGAGTCCTTTGAATCTTCAATTGAGTCAGTCAGTCAGTCTTGTCTCCAGAAAGGATTTTGTATCTACAACGATGCAATCAAAGATCAAACTGAAAACAATCTATGCTTTTTACATGCTTTTATCTCCTTGTATGCTTACTGATTCACATTGAGATTTTTGCATATTATGTCCTTTTGAGCTCTTTGATGATGTCCTTTATAGGATTTAGAGAGTGATGAATGGGGGCATAATCTTTTCTTTCTCTTCTGCTTGTATGTGAAAATCTAACAACTTTGGAAATTCTGGATTGAAATGGTGTCTGACTGTAAAAGCCTCTATCTCAAATTAGATGGCCATGCGTACCTCGACCATTGATACCCAAAAAATTCAAGGAAGTTTGATCTAACTATTGTCTTTTTGAGTGAGTTCTTTCTTCTATTATGAACTACGATCTCACCTAAGGATGTGAATGATAAAGGGTCACTACAGGTAATTCACACTAGACTTAGAATGATCTCTTCACTGTTTGATGTGTACGTTAAAACACAAGGTGTATTCAGGTCATCACAACATTTATGTTCTTATGCTTATACAAATTGCTATATCAAAATGGACATGATATTCAGGTCATCTTGGCGCTTGTGTCTTGGTTCTTATATCTAATCCGACATTCCAAAAACAAAATCAATATTCATATATCTATGGTTGATTGACCAGTGGGTGTTGTATTGATTCTTGCACATACAAATTGATATTCATATTTCTATGGTTTCATAGCTAGTGGGAATTGTATTAATTTATCCGGTTACCTAAAAGTTCAATGATGATAACAAATCAACATATGATCAGTGAGTAGGTCCTAGGTCTTAGGTTGCATTTTATTCTACATTTCATTTTTCATCTTTGCATGATCTCACAATGGTTAAATGAACTTCAATGCTTAAACAATTCTTCAATCGCATCTTCAAATCTAACAAGAGCTGAATCTCACACGAAGGTTCCTCCAATGAAATAGCAAGTAGAATCCTTTTTCAGGATCAAAATCAAAATCTAAGATTGTTCATATTATTAACTGATTGTATAATCGACCTTCAATCATCACAGAAATCTAGTATTCAACTTAACTGATTATCTTCCATCAAACTATTGAAATTTCAACTCATAGTTTCACCTCGTCAAACTTGGTCTTCTGGCCCCTCCAAACCCCTCCAAAAAATGCAAAATGCATTCTCGAATGTGTGTAACCATTTCTCAAATCAAGTAACATGCTTCTAAACTACTCAACACTAAATTTTCTTGTCAGATTTCAATTTTAATCCCAAAGGGGGCATGATATTGCATATCATTCAAAGTCTGTAATCTAATTTGAAATCATATCTTTGCTAAAATCATATGTTTCATCAGTAATCAAGACAACAACCACGTCTAGTTACTGATTCATCAAAAATACCTCATCGATCTGGGAAAATCAATCATCGCTCAGGGCATATCAGATTCATCAAGATCCATATCAAACTGCTATTCTCTTAATCTTGTAAATTGTATTAGTTTTTGTTACTATCAGTTCAATTGTGTTATTTCCTTGGTTCTTCACTAACTGAAGGGTTCAGATGTGATACCAATGCAATTCATACAAGGACAATCGAGTCTAGAATCGGTCACTCACTTCTTCGCAATCATAAGGTTTAGAATCAGGCGTTTTGACACTTTTTCACAATCATCGGTTCATTTGTTGTTATAGTTAACATTATCTTTGGTCATTCAGGACCTATCATCTTCATATCAAATCTTTCAATTAGTTTCTGTCTCATATCAATTTCAATTTCAAACATCAATTTCAACATCATACACAGACTATCTTTGAACCACTGCGCTTCGCACAGTAATTCAAAGAGGGGCAAAATGTAATACCCCAAAAATAGGCTATAAGTTCATTAATATTCTATATCGACACATCGAACAAAATCAAAATCAAAGTCCTAACCTAAGGCACATCGACACATCATTGAATCCTAATTGATTATCTTAAATTCTGCATTGGGAAATATTCCTAGCAATATTCCTAATCATCTTAATTATCTTTAATTTAATGATTATTTGGTGATAAATCATATTTATCCTAAAGTTTGATTAATTGAATATTCTCAATATTTAATTAATTAGATTTAATTCTGCCACTTAATTATTTAATTGAAGTTAATTCTATTTATTCCTAAATTCTATTATTTAATTTTTACAATAAATAAAAAATCCTATGAATAATTGATTAAATTCTTATTTAATTAATTAAAGCAAGTTGTCAATTTTTAATAATATTGTTTTTGAATAAAAGTTTGAAAAATGATTGATTAACCCATAAATCAATTGTTTTATTTTTCAAAATCAGTTAAGTTGGAAATAAATCATTCTATTATTAAAATAATTCATAAATAAAACATGCAAAATCAGAAAAGAAGACAACTATCAATTGTCAATTAAAGCTAAACTCTATTTTGAGTTAGACTCTGCTTTTGCATGTTTTAGTGACTTAAATATCTTTTATTTAAAAAAATAACTCAAAAATCAACCTGAGTTATTTGAGTGATTTATGGCTTTTTTTCATGCACCTCCAAAGCCCTAGATTTCTATAAAACCAAGGCTTCAGCTCATCTCAAATCATCTCATAATTTGCAATACTTATGCTGGTGAATTGCTATTTGGAGAATCAAAGCTTATTGCGAATCAAGGCTATTGTGAGATCAATTTGGTTTTTACATTCATTTAGATTCTTTTTCATATCATTGTTGGATCAATTTCATATCAGTTCATTCTAGCATAGATTCATATTAAGTTTTCATCATATTATTGCATCTAAAATCCAAAAATATAGATTAATTGCATTCATATTTCATATTAGTTTTGCATTCAAATCCTTCATTTAGGTGTCATCAAGGTCACTGATCTTGATACAATCTGAGAACATCATACTCGCACCTATTAGAAGGGCATAAATCACCTGGTTAGTTTAGCTTTCAATTCATTGCATGATTTCAATTTCAACTAATCTCTAATGTTTTACTGAAGTGTTGTGTCTACAGAACAGGTACAAAATTCACACACACACTCTTGGCCTATGATGTGGGTTCTATTAAGGAAATTTGAGATTTTTCCTGATAGAGCCCACATCACAGGGAAACATCACTCATTTGGGTTCCAGCACCTTAATATTGATGTTGTCTAGACAACAGTGGTACTTTAAGGATGGTCTATTTATGGTTAGGCCATCCTCTCAGTACCACTACTATCTGGGTGAGACCATGATATAGTGTCAAAGCTTCTTTTGTATCTGCACATGGAACAAACAAATTAGTGAAAATATGGTATCTCTTTCCTTCCTACAACATCTTCTTAGGTGCACATGCCTTGTAGCATAGCTCTTTAGAAGTGTATGGCTAACTATGTACATGCATGATTATAGATGAAGGTAAGTTGTAGGATATCATGCATTGTTTAAATCCTCTAGATCTAACCCCCATCTCTCTCTTTTCTACAGGTTCTGGATCACTCAGGAACTCATTGGATTCAACCCCGAATCAACACTTCATCATTCCAGGAAATGTATGGTACCCTTATACTTATGTTCATCAATTTTATGTATGTCCGTAATCATTCATACTCTCTTGAAATTTGGCTATGCTCATGGCCTATGTGAGCTCAGATGATTTTATTTTTCAGTTCTTTCCTTTGTACAGTACATTCAAGACATTGACATATATACATGTAATCTCTAGATGCAAAAGTTTATTTTCCTTTACATGTATCTTTTCATGAAATGAACACAAATATAAAAAGTGATGGAATATGGATGAAGTGACTGAGAGGGGGGGGGGGTGAATCAGTCAACCATAAAAACACTTCACAATTAATTATTTGCAGATCCTTTAAGATATTTTAACAATGTTGTCTGATTTAGCACTCGGTAAATAGATTTCAGTAACTTTGAAGATGTAGAAAGTATTAGCAATATTATCTTTAGATATTCATCAGTGCATGTAAATGATTGAGGAAGCAATTAAGAACACAAGAGACACAAGATTTAACGTGGAAACCCAATATGGGAAAAACCACGAATGTATCTAGATACTGATTTTCACTTTTCTGAAGTGATGCCCGGTTAGAAGCCAACCCGGTAAAAGGTTACAAAACACACTGTTAGGTGTGACCTTGTTAGAGGATTTAAAACACCCTGCTAGGAGTGGCCTGGTAAGAGGTCTTGAAAACAATTCAATGGAATTGTCACCTTGTTAGAGGATTTATATTATGGCTGTTAAACCAACTCAGTTAAGAGATTTAGAATTCACTGTTACAATGATAAGAAGGTAACAATGAAAAAGAATGACCTGTATAATAATGCAACTGTCTTGCTGATTACAGATCTCTGTTCTGCATAAGTCTGATCCTCTCTGATCGAATAAATCTCTGCTGCTCCTCAAGGATATCTGAACATCCTTCACAAACTCGCATATATCTTTCCTTCTCTTCTTCTGTAAATCTTCTGCTGTGTTATTTTTACTTTTCACATTTGACCTTTTATTTATATGATTTTGGATTAGTCAAATCGTCATTATTTAGTATAACAGTCGGCTGAATTAAGTAAACTCTATTTGCAAAAATCCTTCAAGGGCCGACAGTGCTCAGTGACCATATCTTTTATAATTTTTCGGAGATCGAGGGAACTCGGTAAACACCAACAATCCTTCACCTTTGATAACCGACTGAACTCGGTAAACACTAAACTTTCTTCGGCAACCGAGTGAACTCGGTAAACACTGCTTTTCTTTGACAACCGAGTGAACTCGGTAAGTACTAAACTTTCTTCGGCAACCGAGTGAACTCGGTAAACACTGCTTTTCTTCGATAACCGAGTGGACTCGGTAAGCACTAATATCCCTGTCTGGCAGACCGACTGAGCTCGGTATAAGCAGATTGCTGCGGATTATGACATAGTGTGACATCAAAGACAATACATAATTGAGTAGCAATTTCCTTCAGACAATTGTTTCCAACAATCTCCCTCTTTGGCATTGATGGCAACACAATATGTCATAACATAAGAAATTTTAAAGAGTTAGCTCGGTTTAGATTCAAATCTCCCTCTGTCAGCAAACTTCCTGTATCCTGAAAATTCTTCCTTCTGACTATTGAAAATTTCTTGAAAGCAATAGTAAAGACATAGCAAACACTCCCTCTTTGACAACACATGCCAAAGACAATTCACATATTACCGGTGAAAATTAATGTACCTCAAGTACTGATTCATATGCAATGATTCCTTTAATATGCTGCATCAACAGGTTGATTTTCAATCATGTTCTGGTTGATGCATCACTAAAAATGTATTTAGTGAGCCTCGGATAGGGGAATGACCCCTAACTTACCTCTTAGATACACAAATGCATCCTTAGGTAATGGTTTGGTAAAAATGTCTGCAATCTATTCTTTTGTATGAATATATTCTAATCTGATTTCCTTGTCCTGCACCAATTCTCTGAAAAAGTGATATTTAATAGCAATGTGCTTGGTTTTGGAATGCATCACTGGATTCTTAGAAATGTTTATTGCACTGGTATTGTCACAAAATATAACAACTGGTTCTTTGATTTCAACCTTCATACCTTCTAATAGCTGTTTAAACCAAACAATATTTGAACAGTTTACTGCAGCAGCAACATATTCTGCTTCAGCTGTGGATTGAGATATGCAATTCTACTTTTTACTAGTCCAGGATACCAGTCTTTTTCCAAGAAAAAATGCTCCACCACTTGTGCTTTTTCTGTCATCAATGTTTCCTGCCCAATCAGCATCAGTAAACACTTTCAAGTCTAGATTGCCTCCAAATTTATACCACAAACCATACTCTTCAGTTCCTCTTAAGTATCTTAAGATTCTTTTAATTGCCATCATGTGATTTTCCTTAGGTTTTGCTGAGAATCTAGCTACTATACCGACTGCTAAGGCAATATCAGGTCTTGTATGTACCACATACTGCAATTTCCCAATCATAGATCGGTATAGGGTCTGATCAACTTCTTTTGAATCATCATTTTTGGTAAGTTTCAGTCCAGTGCACATGGGTGTACCAACTGGTTTTGAATCTTCCATTCCAAACTTCTTAAGTATCTCCTTAATATATTTGGATTGAGTAATGTATATACCATTCTTATTTTGCTGAATTTGAAGACCAACAAAGAATTTTATTAAACCAAACATAGACATTTCAAATTCTCTGTTCATTTGTTCTGAAAATTCTTTGCACTGATCCTCATTCCCTGTAAATATAGTATCATCCACAAATATTTCTGCCAATACAATTTTGTCATCCGGTCCTTCTTTAATATATAGATTGCTGTTATCATTAGCTCTTTTGAAATTAATCTGGATTAAATAGTTATGGAGTCTTTCATACCATGCTCTAGGAGCTTGTTTTAAACCATACAATGCTTTGTGTAACCTGCAGACCATGTCCCTTTTGTCTGGATCAAAAAAACCTTCAGGTTGTTCAATGTAGACTTCTTCATCAAGAATTCCATTGAGAAATGCAGATTTTATATCCATCTGATATACCTTAAATCCTTTGTGTGCTGCATAAGCAAGTAGAGTTCTTACACCTTCTAATCTTGCAACAGGAGCAAAAGTTTCTCCATAATCTATACCTTCTTCTTGAGAATATCCTTTACATACCAGTCTAGCTTTGTTTCTAGATACTTGACCATCTTCATTCAGCTTATTCCTGAATACCCATTTTGTTCCAATTACATTCTTATCTTTAGGTCTAGGTACAAGAGTCCAAGTTTTGTTCTTTTTTATTTGTTCTAATTCTTCATTCATTGCTTCAATCCAACTTTCATTCTCTAATGCATCTTTGATATTTCTAGGTTCAAAATCAGTAAGTAGACATGTACCTTTTAGCTTGCTTCTTGTCATAGTGCCATCTGATTTGTTTCCAATGATTTGATCTGGTGTATGATGTCTTCTGACATATTTGGCTAGTATAGGTTCCTTGCCTTTTGAATGATTCATGCTGTTGTCTTCTAGGATCTCTTCTTCAGGTTGCTCGGGCTCGGTAGATATTTGCTCGGTAACTTCAGGCTAAGATTCGGTCTGAATTTCTTCCTGTGACTCGGTTTGAACTTCTTCCTGTGACTCGGTAACTATGCTCGGCTCGGTAGATATAGCTTCCTTATTGATAGTTGTGTCTGTCAATGTTTCAGGTTCAATGTAAATGAATCTTCTGTAGTTTTTTGGTTCCCTTTTGCTTTCTTCCTCAGTCTTTTCTGCAAACTCATCAAATTTCACATGTATACTTTCTATGACTTTGTGAGTAGATAAGTTCAGACATTTGTATGCCTTGCTTTTGCTAGAATATCCTAGGAATATTCCTTCATCACTTTTCACATCAAATTTATTTCTTCTGGATTCTTTTAAGATATAACACTTGCTACCAAATATTTTCATATAACTTACATTAGGTTTATAGCCATACCATAATTCATAGGGAGTTTTGAATGTGTCTTTCTTCAATTGTACTCGGTTCAAGGTATGAACTGCAGTGCTGATAGCTTCCTTCCAGTACTTTATAGCAATGTTCTTTTCTATCATTAGAGTCCTTGCACAATCCATAATAGATCTGTTTCTTCTTTCTGCTATTCCATTCTGCTCAGGAGTTCTAGGAGCTGATACCTGCCTTTTGATTCCTCTTTCAATGCAGAAGTTGTTAAAATCATGGGAGATGAATTCACCACCTCTGTCTGATCTTAAGCATTTCAATCTTTTCCCTGTTTCTTTTTCTACTCTTGCTAAGTACCATTTGAACTTTTCAAATGCCTCTGATTTTTCTCTTAAATACATAACAGTCATCATTCTAGAATAATCATCAACGAAAAGAATAAAGAATTTATCTCCAGTATAGCTTTGTATTCCAATAGGTCCACATAAATCAGTATGCACAATTTCCAAAATTTCTTTAGACTGATAGTTCTTACTTTTGAAACTAGTTTTACTCATTTTGCCAATCTGACAATTCTTACATAGACCAGTGTCAGGTTTCTTCAAAGTAGGAATGCGTCTAACCTTCTTGAATTTGCTTATTTTTATCATGTTATCAAAATTCACATGACATAACCTTTTGTGCCATAGCCAACTTTCTTCTATTTGAGCAATAAGGCATGAATATTCATTGAGATCAAGATAAAATAAGTTACCTTTTGTTTGTTTGCCTGATCCAATGAGTTTTCCTTTTCCATCCAGCAATCTTGCTTGACCATTCATGAATTCAACCTTGAAACCAGTGTTGATTAGCTGTGCTACACTTAGAAGATTATGTTTTAGTCCTTCAACCCAGTAAGCATTATCACATATGAGTTCTTTGGTTAATGAGATTCTTCCTTTTCCTTTTATACAACAAGGTTCATTGTTTCCAAATCTTACATTACCATTGTCACAGTCTTCTAGATATTCAAATTTTGTCTTGTCACCAGTCATGTGGTGTGAACATCCGCTGTCTATTATCCATATATCATCTTTGCTTATATGAGAAATAAGTGCTATCTTATCTTCATCATCATCAGATTCATCTTTTATAGCAATAAAGACAATTTCTTCTTCACTATCATCAGAATCTTTAGCCATAAAACATGATTTCTTACCTTTATCCTTGTATGATTTGAAATTCTTTTTGCCATAGTACTTGTGACTTCTCTTTTCTTCCTTGACTTGCTTGTTTGGGCACCTAGCTGCAATATGTCCAATTTCTTCGCATGAAAAATAGATTAAAGGAGTTTTACCTTTATATTTACCTTTCCCTCTAGAGTACTTCTTTGCAAGTAATGCTTCTACAATTTCAAGATCACTATCAGAACTTTCTTCTGATTCCTCTTCACTGTCTGTCTGAAATTCTTTAATTTTCTTGTTCTTCTTTAGTGAAACCTTGGCCTCAAATGCTGATTCAATATTTTTGGAACTAGGAACATAGTTATCATAGTTGTCTAATTCAAAAGCTGTCAATCTTCCAACTAAAGCATCCAAAGTTATACTGTGGTTTGCTTCACATCTTCTTTCTTGAATAGCTGATACTCTTATTGCATAGATAGGGAGTAGTGTTCTGAGTACCTTACTTATAACAGTCTCATCTGAGATTGTTCCTCCAGAAGCTCTGATTGCACTTACACTTGCTTTGATTCTTTCAACATATTTTGCAATGTTTTCATCTTCCTTCATATTCATCTTGTCAAACTGTCCTCTTAGGCTTTCTGCTTTGGCTCTCTTCACATTTGCATCACCACCATATATTTTCTTCAGTGCCACCCACATTTCATATGAAGTAGTGCAGTCTTTAATATCATCAAATTCTTCATAGCTGAGAGCAGATGCAATGTCTATCATCATGGTGTTGTGAGTCTTTTTATCTGCAATGTCTTCAACAGTTAATGCGCCATTAGGAATTGTGTATTCTTCATCAATGTATTTGCATCCTGAATCACCAATGGAAGCCAGATGAAGTCGCATGAGACCTTGCCATGCTGAAAAGTTATCTCTGTTAAGCTTTGGAATTTCCCTCTTGTAAGACATCCTGATCTTTAGCTTAGGTCTTTGAAACCCTTCCTGCAAGCACCAAAATCTATGATACCAATTGATGGAATATGGATGAAGTGACTGAGAGGGGGGGGGGGGTGAATCAGTCAACCATAAAAACACTTCACAATTAATTCTTTGCAGATCCTTTAAGATATTTTAACAATGTTGTCTGATTTAGCACTCGGTAAATAGATTTCAGTAACTTTGAAGATGCAGAAAGTATTAGCAATATTATCTTTAGATATTCATTAGTGCATGTAAATGATTGAGGAAGCAATTAAGAACACAAGAGACACAAGATTTAACGTGGAAACCCAATATGGGAAAAACCACCAATGTATCTAGATACTGATTTTCACTTTTCTGAAGTGATGCCCGGTTAGAAGCCAACCCGGTAAAAGGTTACAAAACACACTGTTAGGTGTGACCTTGTTAGAGGATTTAAAACACCCTGCTAGGAGTGGCCTGGTAAGAGGTCTTGAAAACAATTCAATGGAATTGTCACCTTGTTAGAGGATTTATATTATGGCTGTTAAACCAACTCGGTTAAGAGATTTAGAATTCACTATTACAATGATAAGAAGGTAACAATGAAAAAGAATGACCTGTATAATAATGCAACTGTCTTGCTGATTACAGATCTCTGTTCTGCATAAGTTTGATCCTCTCTGATTGAATAAATATCTGCTGCTCCTCAAGGATATCTGAACATCCTTCACAAACTCGCATATATCTTTCCTTCTCTTCTTCTGTAAATCTTCTGCTGTGTTATTTTTACTTTTCACATTTGACCTTTTATTTATATGATTTTGGATTAGTCAAATCGTCATTATTTAGTATAACAGTCGGCTGAATTAAGTAAACTCTATTTGCAAAAATCCTTCAAGGGCCGACAGTGCTCGGTGACCATATCTTTTATAATTTTTCGGAGACCGAGGGAACTCGGTAAACACCAACAATCCTTCACCTTTGATAACCGACTGAACTCGGTAAACACTAAACTTTCTTCGGCAACCGAGTGAACTCGGTAAACACTGCTTTTCTTTGACAACCGAGTGAACTCGGTAAGTACTAAACTTTCTTCGGCAACCGAGTGAACTCGGTAAACACTACTTTTCTTTGATAACTGAGTGGACTCGGTAAGCACTAATATCCCTGTCTGGCAGACCGACTGAGCTCGGTATAAGCAGATTGCTGCGGATTATGACATAGTGTGACATCAAAGACAATACATAATTGAGTAGCAATTTCCTTCAGACAATTGTTTCCAACAAAAAGATCATCTAATAATGCAAACTAGGGTACTCTAGCCTCATTTAGTAATTAGGTCACCAATCCAAAAATTGAGTAAAAATATGGTAACAGTACCTTGGTCTTGAACTTTCTTTCAGATCACTGCATTAGCTTTTCATTTACTTCACTCTTATAATTATTCACCTTTTTGACAATATCTACCAATTTCTCTAGTATAGGTGAAGTCTCATTTACATCATCTAACTCAAAAGCCTCTACAAATATACCCTTAATTTCATGTAGTACTTGCTTTTGTTGATGTTATCTTCTAAGTTCATCTTGATTTCTCTTCTTCTCCAATAGATCTTGAAATATTTGCATCTCTTCATATGTTAAGTTATTAGTGTCCCTCTTTGGAATCACTATAACTTCATCTAGTGTGACCTGTGTGCTGGGAGACTTGTTCTTTTTCTGTTGTGACTTCTTCTTCTTAGGCCTCAGTGTGCTGCTACTTGGCAATTGTACTAAGGCTTGAATAGCCTCTTTCTCTTTAGGTTCCTAATTCTCCTTAGTTATTTTATGTCGAGTCTCCTTCGCTTCCTCAATATGAGGTCTTGAAATTTCTATTGCAAACTTATTTGCTTATTCTTTTATGTTCTCCTCTCCTTTTCCTTTATTGACTTCAATATTGACCTTGGTAGGTGTATTCTCTATTGTTTCCAGCTAGCCTTGTTCCTTGACACTTGTAACTTGAGTTCCTTTCTCTTCAACTGTGACTATGTGAGCAATGAAAACTTTAGTGGTGATTATTCATCATATGGCACATGTTGCATGTCAAAAAAAATAATTTGGTGAATATTTTGCACATATGGGATTGACCCTATTGCCTCACATTTATTAAAATTGGGTCCAATGCCCAAGATCATTGCTAATCGGTTTATTTAATTTTGTTCATTTCTTTCACATTATCACCAATGACATATAATTTTTGGGCACGCTATATTTTAAACATTCACCTATAATTTCAAAGCGGCCCCAAATGGAAAACCTATATTTGCCAATAGTTTTTAATATATATTTTTAGGTGGCCCCAAATTCACCTAGCATTTTATGGATGAGTGTCTCAAACCAATGCATTTTTGCCAACTTTATTAATCATACCAAGGTATTGGATGACTCATAATTGCCTCAGAAATAATACAAGATGTGTTATAATTGCACAGGCTTCACCAAATATTTTTAGACCTAATACCTCTCAATGAATTCACCGAGGATTAGTATAAATACATTGATAGATCAATGTTATTGTACACAATTTGGCTCAGTTCAATTTGATCAATAGCGAAGTTCAGACTGTTGAGTCTTGACTGCATTGGCAAGTTGGGACTACAATTGAATTTGAGGCAAAGATTCCACACAAATTAGAGAAAGATTCCCTTTAGTCCAACTACTTGAATCCATTGCTATTGTATTTCCTTGATATTGGAGACTGAACAATCTGAAAGATTTTAAAACTAAGCTACTAACTTTAATAGATCATTTTTGCAAAACCAAAGAGTTAAATGGAGCAACTCTAAATGGAATTTTAGATGAATCTCTTTTGAGAGAGAAATCATGTTTTTTTTCATTGACAATGAGGGAACAATATAATATTATGTAGAACCCTCTCGAAGATGGATTGGTAACAAGGCTTTGGAAAAATATAGCTGAGAGAGAAATGTTGATTGATTCAATATCAAAATATTTCAAGCTTGCTGGTTTATGTCTAACCATGATATTGGGGTCAGTGGAGGATGAGAGATTTTTTCAGTTCTTTGGGATTCCCAAAGTCAAAGCTAAAAAACAAACTAGACAAGAATTTGGAAAATTGCTTGAGTTCTATACATCCAGGCATGAAGTCAATACTTTTCCTTACGAAAGGGCACTTAAATTGTGGAAAAGAAATATCAGAGAAGAGGGGTGGGAAACATTTCAAACCAAAGTGGGAGTGATAGAGACAATGATGTCATTGACTTATGTACTGGTACTAGTACTGCTAGTGGTGAACATTAGTTAAGTGGAGGTATGCAGAGTGAAGAAAACATATCAAAGAACCAAGGAAGCTATGAAGTTGGTGGCGATGAATTTGAGGATCCCAATAATGATATGATGTGGCAGCTTGAACCATTCTAGAAGTAGCAGGTCCTAGGTATTTATTAAACTTTTTCCTAAAGTCTACTGTTAGTTTTTGTATCTCTATTGGAAAAATGGTCAATGCTCCCCTCAGGATTTGTGACATGGCTTAACCACCTCCTGTGTCTTCTACAAGTCTAGTGGTTGTATCAGGCAATAAAAGGTCAATCTTTTAGTGCAATGGCAACCACTACTTGTAACAAGTGGTATTCAAGCTTGGTCATAGGTTCAAATCCCCTCGGGTAACATTGAGGGGGAGATTATTGGAAAAATGGTCAGTGTTTCCCTTGGGATTCATGACATGGCTTAACCACATCCTGTGTCTTCGATAAGTCTAGTGGTTGTATCAGGCATTAACATGTCAATCTTTTGGTGCAATGGCAACCACTACTTGTAACAATCTCATCATCAATCATGCATAATAGCATATTCCAATGTCAAAAAAATTAATGTGGTTGATAATGTCATCAAGATTCAATTCCATAGTTTGAATTAATAGTGGTTTTCATTTGGATTATTCAACTCATATGGTACAATTCTTGTATATTTTTCATTATATTTTTTGACAACATAACATTTCATATGTTACAATTCTTAGAAATATTGATTCTCATTAATTTAATTACAAATATGATACAATGTAAAAATTTATTCATTAATATTAGTAAGAACACAACTTTGTGATTCTGTTTACAAAAGTCAATGACTCAATACCCATTGGCACATTTCCCAATTTCAATTTCATTACCCTAAGCTAATGACCCTGAATTCCCTTTTATAGAAACAAGGGAGAAACAAAAACTTCAGGTCAATTTTCCTAATATGAAGTCTCAAAATCAAAATTAGTAAGACAACTAAAAGTCTAAAACATCTCTACAACTGTACATTTCTACATTTGACAGGTGGGTTTAGTAAATTAGCATTGGCGATAGCATCTGCAACATTGATCATGTTAAAAAAAAGAAGTTCAAACTTGTTACTTTAAACTCAATTAAAGCAATTAGAAAAAGATATAGAGATGATTGAAACTGAAAGTAATTTCACATACTATGATTGATGAGATCAAGATGATTCTATCAGTTTATTTAGTGTGCTCCGTTCTTCATCAGTTGGAAGGTCAATATTTTTCATGTTATAGTAAATGACCTGCAACCTCGTCAGCCATCCATACTTAGAAGAGTGAGTTGAAAGCAATGTTCCTTCCAATACTGCATTCATATTTGTCAATGCTTTGATGCAGTTTGCAATGCCTTCATGAGTTCTGTCCCGAGGAAGCTTGCCTAAATCAGACATCATTGTGTCCTCCAACTTTTTTATGTAAGCTTATCTTCCAACGAAATTCATTTATGTGTAATCAGGACTAGAACTTGACAAACCAAGAGTTATCAATTTGGTTATTTTATTATTCAACTTGGCAAGCTTTGGCCCGAATAAGGCAAGAGTTTCCTTTTCTTCTATTAGTTTCTGACATTTTTGAAAGACACAATTTGTCTTTATTGATGCACCAATGCATTCCTAAATTCCCTTACTTTCCAAATGCTTGTGACTAGTTGTGTTAATTTCTTGCAAAATCTACTTTGCAGTATTCTGTTTCTGAATTTTTTTTTTGTCTTCTCAATGTTCTCTTTCAGCTTCCCGAAAACATCTCTAAGACTTTCATTCAGTTCAAACCAATCACACAACCTATCAATAGGCAACTTTATTTTCCCCCAGAAGTATTTTACTATTTGCTTGACTGTATTATTTACATGGTCATTCAAGCTATTTTCGTAAGTTTTAATTGTATTATTTGCCTTCTTTAGATCTTTTCTCATTTCTGAGAACTAGTTTTCACTATGTTTTTTTATTTGGTCTACTTTATCTTCCCACCATTTTTCTTTATCTTCCCACTATTTTATTTTTACCGTCACATTCTCCAATTCTTTATTTAAGTTATTATTTTCTTGTCCTGCATTCTCCATGCTTTTGTATATACTTAATGAAGAGGTTTTTTCATCCTCAAGTTTTTTTTCACTTTGTTCCAATTTTTCCCTCAGAGTTTTCAATTCCACGTCCATATGTTCTTACTGTCCAATTGATTCTTTAGAGGATGAATTTTTTATCCTTTTCTCTAATTCTTTGCATCTATTTTCTGCCACTTTCTCCTTTACCTTTTCATTTGCAAGGTCTGCCTTTAACTTATCTATTGTGCCTTGAAGCTTTCCTTTCTCTCTCTCCAACTTCATCACTAAACTATATACCACTTGGTTGGTCATTTTTGACACATTTATCTTGTTCACATTTTTAATTTTGGATAAATCCATTTGGAGGGTGCTAACTTGAAATTGAGATGGATCTAACTAACTCTCTAGTGGATTGTTATCTCTAGCTGGGGGCATAACAACCATGAACTCCATCATATCTTTCTTTGAGTCATATGTGAAAAATAAACTATTGGATGTAGGTTCTACATCACGAGCTGAAACAACTGCTTCCATCTTCAATGTCTTACTATTTTGTATATTCCTATTTTTTGATTGTTCAAATCTAGTTACAAAATCATTGTAACAAAAATCAAGGTTTTGTGACACAATTGAATGTTTGAATGGTGAAATAACACTTGCAGTAATGTATGAGCTTCCACCTATGTTTCTTGTGGTTCTCCTAATTCCATCATGAGGATTAGCAACACCCTAAATCATTACAAAATGAGTTTTTGGACTGTTCTGAGGTTTTTGTCCTGAAGGTGTGGCAATCGTTGGACTCACATTCACCATTACCATTGTTGTACTACTACTTGTCATAACATTTTTCTTCTTTACACTGACTTGATCTCTGGGATCCACTAATCCCATGTCCACCTATAATGTCCTTTTTTGACCACTAGTTGTACCCATGATATCCATAGCTATGGGAGTGGCAATTGATTTAGATTGAATCTGAGTGCTTGGAATAGGTGGAATTGGATTTGAAGCTGGAACAAAAGAAATTGACTGAGTAGTATTTTTGTTGATGAATATGATGATTGAAGTCTAAGGCCTAGTTTCCAACCATATTTTGGTGGAGCTAGTGGGTCAGGTGGAGACCAAGACCCTTGTCCACTAGGACCCAGACCATAAAAACTTGGGTAGCCCATTTTTTCTACAATATCTGCCCCTTTGGTATATTTATCTTTTGTGGACACATCAAATCCTCTACTAATTGAATATACTTTACTAGATGTGGGATTCATAGAATCTTGCTCATTCTCATTATCTAGACGATCATCATCACCGTGATATGATTTAGCTAGATGATCCTTATTCCATAATTTTCCAAACATTGTATCCTCTTCCATGTCATAAAGATCTACAGAGGTCTTTGGCTCACTGAGATTCTTCCTCATTTCCAAAAATAATAAATTTTGGTTCGAGTCCAATTATCATCCATACATTCATCCATTAGGTCTTTTAGAATATATTTTATAGATGGTTGAGTAGCTTTATGGTAGAAATTGTATGATGTCGTGGCCCACACTTTTTCTTTTTGTTTGTGCAATGCCATAATTTGTGATGACAATTCCTGTATTGAAATATTATTTTCAGGAGGATATTTCTCCATCTCTTTTTTGACCTCATCCCAAGACTCCACATTTTTAAATTTTTCTATCAATGGCACACTTTCATGTTGACATTTACTTGCAGAGTTCCCATTCTCTCTCAGCTTTGTTGCAATTATGTTGAGTGGATCATACTGCCAACGACTATCAATAGAAAAGCAAAAAATTGAAAAAAAGGCTTATGCCACTTTGAATCCTCTTCTCTCAAATGTGAACCCTCCAAATGAGAAAGGGAAGGAAGGAAATATCATTTTGTTTTGCTAACCATTAACGAGTACATATGTGCTCTCCATCTATCATACATATTCCAATTCAAATACCCTCTTTGTTACGTGTATTGGAAGTTTGTAGGATTCTACCATTGAACCGTAAAACCTTAACACATTATACTCTTCCATGAAGTACCAGTCATCCAATTGTATTTGAATTTTGAGTTGAATGCAATCTCTACAAGTAATAAGAAATCTAGGCATGGGAGTGCCTCTAATTTTATGGTGCATTGGTGCCAAAAGGAAGTCTACAAAATTGTTGTAGTTCCTTCTATTATCAATCATCCTTATCTGAGGTATCTACTCATATATTGGATTTTGGCCCTGACTGCAAAGCTTGTTTGTCTAAAATATTGCATGATGCTTTGCTAAGAGAAGATAGCACAAGTAGGTTGTGAATCTAAATGTCTTCTATGAACCTCTTTTAATCATTAGTAATTGTTCTTGCATGCAACTAACAATGTGCTCAATAAAATAATATTTTACTAGTTTTTTTTCAAAATGAATATTGAAAAGCATTTCAAGAATGCTGATACCCACTTCTTTGTTACTATCCAATCCCAAATAAAATGCAAGCAAGGAAATACTATCCTGTGCCCATTGCACAAAAATATCATAATCTTAAGGAGGCTTATGATTTGGACTCAGACTAGAACTGCTTGTTATTCCTCTAATATAAGAATCTCTTTGTGTTGCATCTAATTTTTCATAATCCTATGCCAGCTTTCCTAGGTCAATGTGCATGTTTGAGTTTTTATGTTCAAACCCTAGGTTCAACAGACTAGAAAATTCACTCTCGGTTATGGACAAAATTTCCTCCTTAGTATTTTTATTCACAATTGCTTTTCTATGTTCATCATCATTTTTGGCATAGACCATGAAAATTTTTGGGCAAGGGAATACTTGAGGTGATGCCATGCGTGCCAACCCAGCAACCCATGCTCCAATTTTATTTGTCATTGCCTTTTGTTAGGAATAGTCCCAAGAGATAATTAAGAAGGTGGGGAATTAGTTATCTACAAGTTTCAATTCTTTATCTAATTAAGTATACTTAAACATAAATCATAAACACAATGAAAGAACACTTGAACACAACACCAATATTTTGGTTACGGGGAAACCCAAATAGGTAAAAACCCTAGTGGGAATTGACACCCACTAATATTCTACACTAGTGTATAGTGATCCTTGTTAGAAGATCCTTAACCCTGCTAGGAGTTGCTTTACAATATATTTAGTATAGTAGACTTCGTCAAGGGTTGGACCCTGTTAGGAGTCTTTTACAATTAACCCTATTAGGGGTGAGGACACATTGTCCAAGAGCACACTGCTCAAATGAGCGAAGGCTACAACCTTCTAAATAATAGATACACACTATATTTGGATCTTGGTGAATTGCACTTTGACCTACTATCTTGATCAGTTCCAATGTATAGCACAAATACTTTACTTGGTCACATAAACCTTCTTCTGATGGCTCAATGCTTCACACACTCTGCTCTGCTCTTCACAATCAACTATGAACCACACTCTAGCAATCACAAATAACTGCCTATAAATATCTTTCCTCTAAATTATATAATCAAATTGGCCTATTAGAACCACCTTGAAATCATATTAGGGAAACCATAAAAAAGTCCAATAATAATTTAGTCGGCTCTACTAAGCACACAACACATTCTGGGTCCTGTCTAATAAGATAATTGTAGACGTACGCTACACACTATTGGCTCTACCAAAATAACTAGATCTTTCTCCTCAAGATAAATTAACTCATGTGATCTTAACTGAACATCACTAACTCTTCTCCAAGCTCTAATCCAAGGGTGCATACCTAAATGATAGGCACAACTCTAGAACCAATATAATCTCTTTCGGCTCTTCTGAACAAACATAGGAAATTGCTATTGGTGAATAGCGACTACATAACTTAACTTCTACTGATCATCAGACTCTACATCCATGAATGTAACATCACTAATATGTCTTCCTCATATATCCAAATGCACAAGGCTATATGATAACTATACGAACAACCATGCACAAAAATCTATTTGTTACTCTATCAGGAACACTACTGATACAAGCTGCTATATAACTATCTGTACTAACTATTAACCTCTACGCCCATGATATCATGCTGATAACATGTCTATGCTACATATACTAAAATTTTACTACATAACTCTTCCATGCATGCTACTTACCATATGTTGTCATCAATGAAAAACATACACTCAACACTGGCTTATTGGAAAATCTCCAACAATCTCCCCCTTTGGCATTGATGGCAACATATGGAATCTAAAACTCCACCTATCCAAATGAAAATTTCTTTTATAACATTCTCCATTTCCTCTTCAAAAATCCCCCAAGGATGAATCCTCCATCTAATGCAATATTCTTCAACTTTCTCCATTTCCTAAACTGAACCACTTCATAACTGAATACAACTCCCCCTTAGTATATTATTCCTTCTTTTACTTCTATTTTTCATGACTATTTATTACTCGCCCTTTGAAATAAATGGAAAAGGGTTCCAAATAGTTTTAGCACCAGTACTACTCCTAAGGTAGAGTAGCCAACCATCTATCAGTCCCTGAGGATGGATGCTCTTTCTTCTTTCTTCTAAGAAGAATCAGGGAAGGGAATTACTCCCAACTTCTCCCTAAGATACTCAAAAGTATCCTTTGGCAAGGGATTTGTGAATATGTCTTCCAACTAATCTTTAGTACTCACATAGTCCAAATTGACTTCTTTCTCTATCACTTTCTCTCTTAGGAAGTGATACTTGATCTCAATGTGTTTTCTCGTTGCATACATCATAGGGTTCTTCGACATGTTGATAGTGCTAGTGCTATCATAGTGAATAACAATAGGATAATCAATCTTAATTCCAAAATCCTTTATCATCTGTTTGATCCAAACAATTGTAGAACAATTCAAGGCTGTAGCAACATACTCAACTTCTGTTGTTGACTAAGAAATGCAAGTTTTTTTCTTTCTTGTCCAAGTGACAAGTCTATTACCAAGAAACACTACTCCACCTGATGAACTCTTTCTGTCACCAATGCATCCTGCCCAATCTGCATCAGTATACACATGAAGCTCAACATTTTCTAAATTAGGATACCATAGACCATAGTCTATAGTGCCTTGCAAGTATCTGAATATCCTTTTTATTACCATGAGGTGACTTTGTTTAGGCTCTGCTACAAATCTTCCAACTATGCCAACTGCATTGGAAATATCAGGTCTAGTTTGAGTAAGATAAATGAGTTTGCAATCATAGATTTGTACAATGTTATATCTACTACTAGTGAGTCATCTTCTTTTGTAAGCTTCCATCTAGTTATCATAGGTGTCCCTACTGGCTTGCAATCATCTATCTTAAATTTCTTCAACATCTCTTTTACATATTTGGACTGATTAATGAAAATAACTTTATCTGTCTGCTGCACATTCAATCCCAAAAAGTACTAGATAGGTCCAATAATGCCCATCTCAAATTCACTCTACATCTCCTTAGAAAATTTAGCACTAAGTTTGTCATTACCTCCAAAGATAATGTCATCAACAAATATTGCTACAAGTAGTAGTCCTTCACATGTCTCTCTTATTAATAGGTTACAATCTGCTGCTCCTTTCTTGAATCCAATCTTTGTTAGATATCCATCAAGTCTCTCATACCAAGCTCTAGGAGCTTGCTTAAGTCCATAGAGCACTTTCTTTAATCTACATACCATATCAGGTCTATCTGATAAGGTGAATCCTTCTAGCTTCTCAATGTATACTTCTTCTTTTCTCCATTCAAGAATGCTGACTTGACATCCTTCTGATAAACTTTGAAGTTTTTGACTGTTGCATAAGCTAGAAACAACTAAATAGCTTCTAATCTACTCATAGGTGCAAATGTGTTTGAATAATCAATACCTTCTCTTTGCACATATCCCTTACATACTAACCTTTCTTTATTTCTTACTACAGTACCATCTTCATTCATCTTGTTTCTGAATATCCACTTTGTTCCAATCAAATTCTTATCACTAGGTCTTGGAACCAATTCCCAAGTGTCATTCTTGGTAATCTGATCAAGTTCTTCTTTTATGGCATCATGCCAATCTAAATCATTACATGCATCTTCAACACTTAAAGGTTCAATCTGAGATAGTAAACATACCACTTCATTACTAGCTGAGTTCTTTGCTTGTGATCTTGTTAAGACTTTGTCGCTCTGATCTCCAATGATGTCTTTCTTGGAATGGTTTCTAGATGTAAACTTTGGAACTTTAGGTGATACTATCTCATCTTCCTTAGGAGTTTCTTCTTCACTTGTCTCAAGGTCATTGAATAACACATTAATACTGTTAAACATTTCTTCAATACCTATCTCACTAGTGGAGGGTCTGGGTTCTTCTTCAATCATGGGTGAGTAGTCATGATATCTTTCTTGAACCATAAAATTTTCATCAATCTTAACATGAGCACTTTCAATGATATTTTTCAATCTTAAATTGAAACATCTATAAGCTTTACTTTAGTAGAGTAACTAAGGAAAATAACTTCATTGCTTCTTGCATCAAACTTGCCTACTGCTTCATCTCTCTTGATGTAGATCTTGCTTCCAAATATTTTGAATTATTTTACTATGGGAACATTACCAAACCATAGCTCATATGGTGTTTTGTCTGCACCTGGCCTTAATTGAATTCTATTGATGGTATAGACTATTGTATTGACTGCATCTCTCCAATAGGTGTGTGCAACTTTTCCTTCAATCATGATGGTGCACGCTATATCAAGGATGATCCTATTCCTTTTCTCTGCAATTCCATTCTGCTAAGGGGTTCTAGGTGCACTCAATTGCCTCTTGATGCCTTTTTTTTCATAGTACTCATAGAATCTATTAGAGGTGAATTCTCCTCCTCTATCCGATCTCCAACACTTTATGTTTAGTCTAGATTCATTCTCAACCTTAGCTTTGAATATTTTGAACTTCTCAAATGCTTCGAACTTGTCTTTTGAAAATGTAACCCACATCATTCTAGTATAGTCATCAACAAAAAAAATGAAATACCTTTCACCATAGTATGATCTTGATTGAGTATGACCACATAGGTCTGTATGAATCATATCTAAATTGTTCTCTATTGAATTGTGCTTGCTCCTAAATGAGTTTCTCACATGCTTTCCCATCACACATTCCATGCATATAGTATCAACTGGCTTTGCTATGTGTTGGAAATATTCAGGAATTAACCAAGTTACTGAGAGGGGAGGGGTGAATCAGTAACTCCAAATTTTCTTACAATTTTTAACATGTAATTTACCTTTTTAACCTTTGCATACAGAAAGCATGAAACTTAAAAGCATTCACAATAATGACACATAGATTTGGTTACCCAGAAACCTTCCAAAAGAAAGTAAAACTGGGGTGGGGATGAAACCCACAAAGCTTTAGTACTGTAGAATAAAGTTGGCCGGTTAAGGCTTACAATTTGATCACTTTTGATGATCTGCCCTGTTAGGAGCAATAAGGATTGCTAAATCCACCCTGTTAAAGGATTTACAAACATACAATGAAGTATGCACTCGGTAAAGAGATTTTTACAAAGACTGTTAAGTCTACCCGGTTAAAGGATTTAGTACTGATTCACCTGTTAGAATGAAACAGTAGATCTCTGCTTTGCAACTGGATTGCTGAATGAGATTCGCTGATGTACTGATCACCTTCTGTGATGAATTTGTCTTTGCTGTACCTTATACTTCTGAAGCCTTCTGTAATTCGCTTATTTCTGCCTTTCTTTCTCTTTCACATATATTCTACTTCATACATTACATTACATCTTTTATTTCTACAACATTGTTTATATACAAGTCTCAAACAATTAATTACAATTACAATTACACAGTCGGCTTGACAAATAAACATAAGTGCTATTAAGTCGGCCCAAATATGGTTACTCGGTTCCTTCAAACTGACTCGGTGACTTTCTGATACTCGGCGTCCACTGCATTACTCGGCATCGTCATGCACTCGGTAGAAGTGAAGGCACGGTTCATACTGATCACTCGGTAGGTATTGAACTCAGTAAGTACTGGTGACTCAGTAGACAAGATGTTACTCGGTTTACATTGTCCTGATCGGTTTGCACTAACTTGCTCGGTTTCCACTATCTGCTCGGTTTGCACTGTCTGCTCGGTTTGCACTGTCTGCTCGGTTTGCACTGTCTGCTCGGTTTGCACTGTCTGCTCAGTTTCCACTGTCTGCTCGGTTTGCACTGTCTGCTCAATTTATATCCAGAATGCAAATAAGTGTTGTCACTAGTGGCAATTCTGCTTAATGCCAACAATCTCCCCCTTTGGCATTAGTGACAAAAACACTTATTGGCCAAAAATTTATATACACGAATCATGCTGAGTTTTATTTTGATTTTTCAAAATTTGTCTTTGTTATAGGGCTTTATACATTGTCTCCCCCTTTCAATGTGCTAACTGTTTCTTATACAAATCTATAACTGTATACATATCTCTCCTTCTATACATATCTCCCCCTTTTTGACGATAATGCCAAAGGTGCATATACAAGTTATTTACAGAGAGAATCCAAAATTTGATAAGAAATCAGAATGTACCTTCATTATTAGTGCCAGGGTTCTGTCCCAACTTTCTTGCAGAATCTTACATGTTTGTATAGCAATTTGGACTTCTGCAGAGAGTTCAATCATGTGATCTGCTATGGAGAACTGATTGTCATGAATCAATGTTCTGGAATGTTCAATGTGCTTATACATTGTATTCATGATGGGAAGGATCATGTGTTGGATGTCTAGCAGTGTAGACCGGATCCTTGAGTCTTCTTTTAGTAGATCAGACTGCATATTGGATAGATGTGAAATTTTCATGTGATGAGCAGAGCTTGAACTTGGTTCAAGTTGTAGCTTCTGTATGCTAATCTTCATATCCTCATCCATTTTATTCATTTTATCTTTGACATCCTTTGTGAACTCGGAAAAATTGCATAGTCTGGCCAAAAGAGAGGTAGCATTCGAATAGATAGATTCTATGTTAGACAAAACTGAAGACAATTCCACTTGGTTAATAGCTATGTGCTGAGAAATGTGCTCAAGAACTTTATTGTTGAATCTCTTCTCGGCTCTTTCAACTAACTTTTCTATCCCGGATGAGTCCTCATTGTATTTCTCAACTGCTTCTGCTAATTGTAACAAAACATGCTGGGAGGAGTCTACTTTAATGCCTAATGCATCAGAAAAAATGTCCTTAGCATCCTTGATGATTTGATACTCTTTGTCTCTCTCCTCTTTAAGCTTCTTTTGTTTTGCTTTCCTTTGGAGGATCTCACCTATATTCTGCATCTGGTCTACTGAGAGATTTGCAAAATCTAATGTAGGAATTTCTATCTCTTCATCTAGGTCTATATCCTCAACTACATTTTTACCCAAAAATTTTATACTCGGTAGAGCCTTAGGCTTATCTATACTTAATGCTTTTGTAGTAGTGACAGTAGATAAAGTAGGGCTAGCTATAGATACTGGCATACTTTCTACTGGAGAACTTAAAATATTTACACTTGAAGATTCAAAAGCTGGAAAACTTACTGCTGGAAAACTTAATGGTGCAGGAGACTGCAGCTCGGTAGAAGAAATGGTTGCTGCCTCTGATGTTGCTAGGGATGATTGGACAAATGTAGAAGTTGTCACAACCATGCTTGAAGGTGTCTCAGGGCTGGATGTAGAGACTTTCACTAGAGATGTAGGAAGGGATGCAATGACTTCTGCTGCTATCCTTACAGTATCATCTACCTCAGTGTCTTCTTCTTGTTCATCACTGTCATCTTCAATATCTTTTATTATTACAGTTTCAATGCTCGGTTGGTGAAGGTGGTATATGTTCTTCCATGTGGCTTTTGCAGCCTTCACAACCGATTCAATATTGTTGATCAAAATCAAACAAGTATTGAACTTCAATGTCATCTTATTTTCATTTTCTTTTAATGCCTTCTTTACTTCATCATTATTCAAGCTCGGCATCAACTGTCTCAGGTTTTGATCAAATATGTCTATCATAGTTTGCCTTGCATTGCTCCATCTCATTTTTATTGGATTCAATAGAACTGCTGGAACCTGTGGGGTAATTTCTTCAGGAGAGTATTTCCACTGTCCCATCTTCTCAACAACAGCATCTTCTATTTCCTTCTGTTCTGCTTCCGATCTGGTTTCATATCTCAAGGATTTTATGTTACTTACTCCAGATCCTGATCCATCTCTGAAGAGTTTGAGCTTTTCTTGAAGGCTTAGAGGAGGCCTTTTGAATACTATGTCTTTATCTGCCTTTTCTGCCTTGTCTGCCTTGCCTCTTGTATTTCTCCTTGTAAACACAACAGTGGGAGGCACAGGTGCCTTAGTGATGAAAACTTTTCCTTTCTTCTTTGCAGGTTCTGGTTCCTCTATTTTCTCATCCTTTTCCTCTTCTTTTTCATCTATTTCTTCTTTATCCTCGGTTATCATTTGCATTTTAGCTATCCTTTTCTTTCCTTTGTTTACCGCCTGTGGAAACTTTATGCTTAGTTCAATTCTCACCTTAGCTTCATCATATGTTCCAAAATATGGGGCTTTGGGATTGACAGGCTGATTTAGAAGAGCTCCAATGATGTTCTTGGTTTCATCAATATTTACCTCATAAGGAAGAGGTTTTACATATACAGTTCTTGGTTTAACTGCTTGAATATACACATTATCACAATCTACCATAAAACAGATGTCATCTTTGTAATCTTCCACCAACTTTTGTGGAATCCAGAATCTGTCATTCATTTTCTCTTTGAAAGACTCAAAATAATAATCCATGATGCTTTCAAAGTTTTCACCCATTTCTGCGATGTATTCATTTATTTCATAGAGTACTGGCACATCTTTTCTCCATACAACTTTTCCTTTAGAAGGGAAGAATTTCTGAACATAGAAGAATAAGCAAACCAACAAGGATCCAAACTTACATGGATTGTTTTTGGAAGTTTTGATGCTTTCCATGTTCTTGTTGAACTGTTTCAACAATAAGTCTGCTAGGTCAAATGTCAAGTTGTTTTTGACCACTTTGTATGCTAGGTCAATAGCTTCACAGGAGACACTGTTCTGTCGACTAGAACTGTAAATCTTGTGGGCAATGATATGTTTACCAAACTTCAGTTCAGTGTCGGTAATGCTGCTAACTTTCATGCCTCTACCATCCCACTCGGCTAGGGTTTTCTTTTCTAGTTCCGTCCGACCTAGGGTTTTGGTAGTTTTAGCTTTGTTCAACATGGGAAGACTGGTGACTTGTTGAATCATTTTCTTTGTGATCTCAATAGGTTGCTCAAGCCAAATCTTTCCATCATGTACTCGGCTAAGAATGTACCTAACCCATTTATCTTGAAAGTTTCGAGGAAGATGTGCAATGTGGACTAAACCCTTATCTTCCAGATGTTTGTGCTCAGGTTTCAAAATACCATCCACACATAGTTCCTCACGCACAATGTCTAGTTCTAGGTTTCCCATTTCATGAATTGAACAGTTAAAATGATTACGGATATCGTTAATAAGCAGTACCTTAGGAGGAATCTGAGATTGAGCTCTGTTCGGATCTAGGGCTACTGCAATTGCGGGCACGATCTTAAAATCTGGTGCTTTCCACTCCCCTTGAACTAACATATCAGATCCTTTCTTCGCTGAAGTGCTGGATGATGCCATGGTAGCTCACAGAAAATTCCTTTCGCAAAAGTATTAAATCACCGGGTTGCCCTTGAAATTTTCTGCTCTCAAAGTGCTTAAAGATTCACGGTGAAGAATGAGTTCGATTACTTGCTTTTTGTTTACAATTCTGTCATTAATGCTTATTTCAAATTAGGGTAGGAATTCTGACAGACTGTCACCCACTAAGAATTAATTGCTTGGAAAAGACTTCGCAACTCGGTAAACTCGAGAATTCATGATGCTCCGACCTCGCTTGGTAAAGACAGGTACCAACCTTGCTCGGTGAAGACTATACCGACCTCCCTGTGATCTCACTGCATCTTGCATGCTGATTTAGACTTTTCTTTTAATTTCAGTTCTGGAACTGCTTGACATTGATCTATGAGAATACAGTTCCAGTGCTTCCTTGGAAATTTAATTTGAGTCGGTAGAGCCATCCATTCCATTACTTGGACTGGATTGCTTGGTAGCTTTAGGAATCCATTTTTGTCTCACCTGTTTCCTGACCTTAGTTGCTTCATTCTTCTTTCCTTCTTCAATTCCATTAGCATTCATGCAGTTTCTGGCTATGTGACCGAGTTTAGTGCATTTGAAACATCTTACTGTAGTATCTCTTTTCCTTAGATGATGTTTTATGCAATTCATGCCAATGTGTCCATATTCTCCACAGTAATGACATCTACACCAGGTGTTGTAGTCCCATCCAAACATTGCTTTCACAATTTGTTCTGCTGGATTAAATGTCTTGGATCTGCACTCGGATGCCTTGTGACCTTGTTTGCTGCACTTGTGACAATTACCTCTGAATCTAGGTTTTTCCCTGCATTCATTTGCTTTGTGACCAGGTTGATTGCAGCTATAACATTTTCCATTGAATTCTGCTTTTTTATTGTTCCAACATTTATTTGAAGTATGTCCTATTTTACCACAATGATTACAAGTAGGTTTTTGATTTCTTTTAGTACCTTGCTTAGAGGATTCACCTTCTTCTTTGTATCCAAGTCCTGCTTTTCCTTTTTGCCTATGAAGATTTCGTTCATACAGCTGATTCAAGTCTTCTTGACTTTTCAGCATTCCTTCATTGATTTTTTTTTCAGCATTTAGGTCATCCATCAATCTTAGATTGATTTCCTTTTCAGATCTTAGTTCTTCTCTTGTGTTTTCTATTTCTGATCTTAGATTTAGAATTTCTTCATTTGTATGAGAGATCTGATCAATTAGATTTTCTAGCTGAAGGGTTTTGTTTTGGACTCCAATGTTTCTTCCATCTAATTCATCTTTCAACTTGTTTCTCTATTCCAAGATCTCACAGAATCTTGTAGAGTGTAGTTCTTGTTCTCTTTTCAATTTTCTCACTTCTTCCTGTAGAGACCCATTCTTTTCTAGGAGTTCTTCGACAGCATTGTTTGCTTCATCTGAGTTATTTGAGGGAAGAAGATCTTCAATCTTTTCTTCAATGTAATTCTAATCATTCATATGATTTGCAAGTTCTTTCCTTCTTCTTAGGGATTGGGAAAGATGTTCTTTTGCTTCTTTGAGTTTAGCTATGGCCATTTCCAGATCTAGCTTTTCATTTTCAATCACCTTGTTCAGTTTGAATACCTCCATTGTCCTGGATCTTTGCTCAAGCTAGTTAAGCTTTGTCTTGAGAACCAATGCAGCTCTGATACCAATTGTTGGAAATATTCAGGAATTAACCGAGTTACTGAGAGGGGAGGGGTGAATCAGTAACTCCAAATTTTCTTACAATTTTTAACATGTAATTTACCTTTTTAACCTTTGCATACAGAAAGCATGAAACTTAAAAGCATTCACAATAATGACACATAGATTTGGTTACCCAGAAACCTTCCAAAAGAAAGTAAAACTGGGGTGGGGATGAAACCCACAAAGCTTTAGTACTACAGAATAAATTTGGCCGGTTAAGGCTTACAATTTGATCACTTCTGATGATCTGCCCTGTTAGGAGCAATAAGGATTGCTAAATCCACCCTGTTAAAGGATTTACAAACATACAATGAAGTATGCACTCGGTAAAGAGATTTTTACAAAGACTGTTAAGTCTACCCGGTTAAAGGATTTAGTACTGATTCACCTGTTAGAATGAAACAGTAGATCTTTGCTTTGCAACTGGATTGCTGAATGAGATTCGCTGATGTACTGATCACCTTCTGTGATGAATTTGTCTTTGCTGTACCTTATACTTCTGAAGTCTTCTGTAATTCTCTTATTTCTGCCTTTCTTTCTCTTTCACATATATTCTACTTCATACATTACATTACATCTTTTATTTCTACAACATTGTTTATATACAAGTCTCAAACAATTAATTACAATTACAATTACACAGTCGGCTTGACAAATAAACATAAGTGCTATTAAGTCGGCCCAAATATGGTTACTCGGTTCCTTCAAACTGACTCGGTGACTTTCTGATACTCGGCGTCCACTGCATTACTCGGCATCGTCATGCACTCGGTAGAAGTGAAGGCACGGTTCATACTGATCACTCGATAGGTATTGAACTCGGTAAGTACTGGTGACTCGGTAGACAAGATGTTACTCGGTTTACATTGTCCTGATCAATTTGCACTAACTTGCTCAGTTTCCACTGTCTGCTCTGTTTGCACTGTCTGCTCGGTTTGCACTGTCTGCTCGATTTGCACTGTCTGCTCGGTTTGCACTGTTTGCTCGGTTTATATCCAGAATGCAAATAAGTGTTGTCACTAGTGGCAATTCTGCTTATCTTAACTATGCTATCAAAATTGATATGACATATTCTTTTATGCCACAAAAATCTGTCATCTATTTTATCAACAAAACAACTTGCTTCTGGATTAAGCTGGAAAATATTACCTTTAGTCTTTGATCCTGATGTGATTATTTCTCCTTTTTTGTTAATGATGCACTTGTTTCCATTGAATTCAAATCTATAACCTTTGTCAAGTAGCTGCCCAACACTTAGTAGGTTATTTTTCAAACCATCAACATAGAGAACATTATCAGTACTATTCTTTCCATCCAAGGTGATGGCTCCTCTACCAATAATGGGTTTAGGAGTGTTATCTCCAAATATAACCATGCCACCATTGTATTTGTCCAGATGAAAAAATCTATCTTTATCACCTATCATGTGATGTGAACAACCGCTATCTATAATCTATTATGTCCTAATATCAGCTTGTGAAATTAATGCTAGCTCTTGTTCTTCTTTCTCATCTTCATGATCTATCTTATTGTTCATTTCCTCTATAATAGAAATAAATTCAATTTCTTCTTCAACTGAATCATCATCATAAACTCCATCTCCAGCATAGTAACAATCCTTAGAGTATTTAGGCTTGTAGTCATTTTTGAACTTTCTAGCTCTTGTAGGACACTTAGATGCAAAGTGACCAATCTTATTACATGAAAAGCATTTAAATGACAATTGACCTTCATATTTTTCTTTTAATTTATTTTATCTTTTGGCAATCATGGAAATGAAGTAATCTAGTGTTTTCTCTTCATCAACATCATCAAAATTACCAGAAGTGTTTGTAGATTTCTTACCATGGACTGTTGCTTTGAAGGCTGTCTCACTTTTAGGTTCTGTCTTCAATCTTGAAATCTCAAAAGCTGAGATTTTGTTGATCAAGGTCTCTCTCTTGAAATTTGATGTAAGCTGCATGGTCTCATCAAGGATGTTGATCTTTTTTTAATATTCTGGAGTGAGAGTAGTCATGAATTTGTCCATAATGTCTTCCTCTAAGATCTCTCCACCATTGTTCCTGATTCCAGCAACTGCTTCATTGATTCTTTGATTGTAAGCTTAGATATTTTCTTTAGGTAGCATCTCTAATGCATTGTATCTTTTCTTCCATGTTTTTCTACGTGCATCCTTTTCTTGTTTGTCTCCTTCAAATATGTCTTCTAGGTACTTCCATATTTTGTGGGCTGTATCTACTTTCTTTATTTGTGAAAAATCACTATCAGATAGGGTGCTGATAAGGGCTTCTTTGGCTATTGCATTTTAATCAAACAATTCCTTTTGTTTTTCAGTAGCACCATCCTTTGCAAGGTCTTCCAAAGTAGGGATCTTGACTACTTTGATAGTTACATCAAAAAATTCAAAAGAAATGCATTGCAAATGAGTCACCATCTTGTTATTCTAATCAAGATAATTCTCTCCATCAAACTTAGGACTTTCTTTTCTAAAGTATGCCATCTGATCAACCTCAAGCTATTAAAATTTCTCTTTGAGGCACTTGTCTCTGATACCAATTGTTAGGAATAGTCCTAAGAGATAACTGAGAGGGGGGGGCGGTGAATTAGTTATCTACAAGTTTCAATTCTTTATCCAATTAAGTATACTTAAACATAAAGTATAAACACAATGAAAGAACACATGACCACAACACTGATATTTTGGTTACAGGGAAATACAAATAGGTAAAAACCTTGGTGGGAATTGACACCCACTAATATTCTGCACTAGTGTATAATGATCCTTGTTAGAATATCTTTAACCCTGTTAGGAGTTGCTTTACAATATATTTAGTACAGTAGACCTGGTTAATGGTCAGACCCTATTAGGAGTCTTTTACAATTAACCCTGTTAGGGGTGAGGATGCACTGTCCAAGAGCACACTACTCAAATGGGTGAAGGCTACAACCTTCTAAATAACAAATACACACTATATCTGGATCTTGGTGAACTATGCTTTGACCTACTATCTGGATTAGTTCCAATGTATATCACAAATACTTTACTTGGTCACATAGACCTTCTTTTGATGGCTCAACACTTCACACACTCTACTCTACTCTTCACAATCAACTATGAACCACACTCTAGCAATCACAAATGACTGCCTATAAATATCTTTCCTCTAAATGATATAATCAAGTTGATCTATTAGAACCACCTTGAAATCATATTAGAGAAACCATAACAAACTCTAATAAAAATTTAGTCAGCTCTACTAAGCAGGCAACACATTTTGGGACCTATCCAATAAGATAATTGTAGATGCACGCTACACTGTCGGCTCTACCAAAATAACTAGATCTTTCTCCACAAGCTGAATTAAATCATGCACTCTTAATTGAACATCAACAACTCTTCTCCAAGCTCTAATCCAAGGGTTCATACCTAAATGATAGGTGCAACTCCAGAACCAATATAATCTCTATCGGTTCTTCTGAACAAACACATGAAACTACTACTGGTGAATAGCGACCACATAACTTAACTTCTACTAATCATTAAACTCTACATCCATGAATGTAACATCACTAATATGTCTTCCTCATATATCCAAATGCACAAGGCTCTATGATAACTTTACGGACAACCATGCACAAAACTCTTTCTATTACTCTATTAGGAACACTACTGTTACAAGCTACTATATAACTATCTGTACTAATAGTTAACCTCTATGCCCATGATATCATGCTGATAACATGTCTATGATACATATATTGAAATCTTACTACATAATTCTTCCATGCATGCTACTTACCATACATTACATCATCAATGAAAAACATATAGTCAACACTGGGTTGCTGGCAAATCTCTAACACCTTTATCATGTTAAAGAAAATAAATTTTGAACCCTTATTTGGATCGTTCCACTTATTTTCAAGTACAAATATAGTTTCCATTATTTCCTTATTTCCATGGATAATAGGATCATAAATATCATGGAATTCATTAGTGAAACCTGGTGTTTTAAGTAGATTGTGGAAGTCTATTATCTGACTTGGCCTTTTACTCTTAATCTTATTCTTGATATTTTTTTTCCCATCATGGTAAGTTGGTAACCAGTATCTCTATTTACTCATAGGGAAATTCAAATATTTATACACAGCTATAAGCCTACAATTTACAGGGGTGATTCAAAATTAAACCCTAATAGGCTAATTTTTTTTCTATACTATAAATAGTAAAGTTGTAAACCAAGAGATTTGAAAAATTTAAAATGCAAGATGTAGGTGTTCAGGATTTTAGTAGTTACCTGTAGTTTTTATTTTTGTACACTATGACTGGGAAGAGAGCTGAGAGACTTTTTTGCTTTCCTCGGACCTCAATACTCAACCTAGAAATTTAGAATATGTAACCCCTTTCTAAATCTCCAAACTACTTATACTTATAAATGAAAAAATTAGATTGGAAACTTAAAGCACAAAAATTGTACAATCTACAATCATCACACTTGTCACTAATCATGTGAGTGGACAAGCGTCATGAATCTGAAATGGGTTTTCTTTTCCCTTTCAGCTTGAAATATAGCTTCGGTCATTGATCTACAATCATCCAATAGTCATTGTTAGTCACTATCTGGTGTTGTGGCCTTGTGGGTCCCATTAACTCACCTAGTCACCTAACTCACCTCATGAGTCAGACGTCATCATCAAATGACATTGTTGGTAGACCATGCGAGTGGAGTGTGTTTAGTGACATGTGTCATGATTCCAAAATGAGTTTGAAAAAATGGGGTTGCTTTTCCCTTTCATCCCAAAATACATCTTTGATCATTGATCTACAATCATCCAATAGTCATTGTTAGTCACTATTTGGTGAGGTGGCCTCGTGGGTCCCATTAACTCACCTAGTCACCTGACTCACCTCACCGGTTAGACGTCATCATCAAATGACATTGTTGGTAGACTGTGCGAGTGGAACGTGTTTAGTGACACGTGTCATGATTCTAGAATGGGTTTGAAAAATGGGGTTCCTTTTCCCTTTCATCCCAAAATCCATCGTACATTGTTGATCTGTGCTCATCCAATGGTAGTTATTTGCAATAGACATTGTTAAATGTTATAATGTTATTTTTTCCTTTAGAGATATTAATTAATCATATCTATAATAACATTTAATGTTATTTAAATGAATAGTAACAATTTTAGCCAATCAAATTCAAAATGCACTATTTTTTTAATAATATTACATTGTAAAAAATTTCATAAACTTAAGTCCCTTTTCTACATGTTCATGTTACTTTCCTTGTTACTTCAGTGAATTATTGAAGCGGTTATCTCCTAATCTCATAATGAGGCCAAAGTTAAGGTTAGTGTTTAGAGATTATGAAAATGTTGTGATCGCTGACTCGCTAGGTCTCCCAATCAAACATGAGTTAAAGTAATATTTTTTATTGGTTATATAGTATACTTAAAGTTAAAATGATATTTTTTATTGATTATAACTTTAACATTGATAATTATAATCACATATAATTCTCATATCTTATAATTAGAAAACCATAAATTCTTTCTCTAACCTTATTAATTCATTTTTCCTTCAAAATTATGTAAATCTTTCATATTAAATGTATGAGTGTGTGAAACTAGAAAAAATTGTCATGACAGGTAACATTACCCAAACTTAATGTTAGTGATAAGACATTTCTTTTATTAACTACAACTGTCTACATTGTACAACTGTGATACATTTTAAATATTCATATTTAAAAATGGAAATACCATCGGCATCATTTCCTTATTTCTACTAAAACATACTTACAAATTACATCATACATGTCTAATACATAGATAAAGTATCTAATTAAAATATTGCAATCACAGAGAAGTCTAAGAACCATTTTTTGTACCCATAAAACACAAATTGAAATGAACTTGCGAAATTTTCATTTTTTTTTTTCATAAAATTATAATTACATTGTCCAGTAAAAAGAGAAACCTACTATAAACAAAAAACCAAAAGATGTTGTGTGATTGTATAAATAAAAAACCCAAAAACGCGGTATGTTTTTATAAAAAAAAACCACTACTGATTTTTCCCTCCGGCTCCATCTAAGTAGAATTCTGCAGAGAGGATTAACTATGAGAATTCATCGAGCCACCTGTATTGCCCCGCTTGAGCCTCCACTTCATCAAGCATAAACCACTTACGAAGAAAATCCCTAGCAATCAGCACCCATTTCCTATGGTGCTTATACTGCCCAACATTCAGGCCCAACAAAAAAGATTGCATGGCCACATTCTACCTTGGGAGGAGAAGCTTGGGCATTTCACTTGCCCAAGGGATTCCCACCCCTATTTCTGTGAATACAAAAACATGAACATTGTTCCCCAAGTATTCTTCTTTAAAAACCCTCCTCAGCAACATTAACATGTCCACCTTCTCTCCTCTAAGGTCGAGAAGAGATGCTAAAAAATGAGACGTAATGTCCATGTTGGCTTGGTGCCTATCTTCATTGTGCAGAAACTCTCTTCCTAGCACCATTTTAACAGCCTCTATTACGAAAGGCCCACCCTTCTTACAAATTGATTGTAAGGTTTCATTTGAAAAGGAACCCAGAAAGGCCTTTTGGGCCTCCTCAGATGTGCATCTAAGCCTAATTGGAGTGTCCATCTAAAAATTTAGAAACCTTAAAAATAAATTATTTGCAGAGTGCAGACTAATGACCTAAACAAACAATTTATCTAGCAAAGATGAATCGAGGAATAAAGAAGCTAGATCGTCTATAAATAGCCCTTGAATCTTTGATAGTTACTTAGCAATAAATTATTCTTTCTTTAATGGTATTAAATCCATTATCCTTAATATGCCTCTAAATATTTCATGTAAATCTTTCCCCTAAATGCATGTGTGTGATAAATTAAAATTTTATCCTTAATCTTTCATATTTGGTAGTAAATCTTTCCCATAAATGCAAAAATGTCAGAAATCAGTTATATCATCTATATGAATTTGGAATGTGTACATACTACACTATAGTCTACAAACCCTAATTTGATACATGTCAACATTCCAGTGACTTCCTGGAAAAATCTATTTCCTTCAAGAAATTGGGGCTGAAATTAAACTTCAGCCATTAATCTTGGATCATCAGACAGTCTCAAATAATACATTTAACATTATAAAATAATGTATGTATGTTAGGTTACGTGTATGTATGTATGGATGTATGTTAGGTTACGTGTCTGTGTTATGTCCCATCTTTTGAATATAGCCAATAAAATATTTTTTTCCCCATAATTAACAAATGATTAGCCAATAAAATAAATAAATTTTCAAATGGTACATAAAATTCGCCAATACAATTTTTATTTTTTCCCTTCAAACGAAAATCATTCACCTCATATATTATAATGTTTTACTTTAAAAAAAATTATTTGCCTCATATAATATATATTTTCCCCCACATGACTGTATAATTCACTAGGAATTTATGAAATTTTCATTTGAGAGGGAAAAAATCACCAATAAAAACCATGAAAAATCATGGATTTGAAAAAAAAAATTCATCTACATTAAACAAATTTCCCCCTTAAAATAATGTATGATTCGCTAGGATTTTTCACTTTTTCCTAAGAGGAGGTTTCTTAAAGTTATCCGCGTATGTGAGAGCTTGTAGGTACTGAGTCCATAGTTGATACACTCAATCTTTTGATAATCATGTACCTATATGAGAACTAGATTGGTGCATGCTAGAAATAGATCTGAGTTTGCCTCGGTAAGAATTTGAATTTGAATTTCTTCCTTGGTCTAGGCATTAATGTTTACTTGTGTATCCTCAGTTACATATTCAATAGTGATCACATCCGGTGGTTCACTCTCTTCTACCTTCTATCTTTTCTCTTCCTCAAGGACCCGTGGTTCATCTACATCCTTTGTATTGTCTAGTTCAAATTGTCTGGACGTGCCTTCATCTTTATGTGCACTCTTATTAACTATTAACCCAAATATTATCTTCCACACCCGTGTACTCTATGTAATAACTTCTTCAACATTTTTCTTCAATATGGAGTAAGCCCTTAGTTTAGGAATAAACCTATTTCTATGTTGCTCCATAAATTTTTCTATCTTCTTTGGTGTCAAAATAGGCATAATCTATGCTAATGTTCCTTCTCTTATCTGCCTCCCTATCATGATAGAATACTGCCATCTCTCATCAATTTTGTTAAACAACTCATCAGGGATCAAATTCCCTATCTCCGAATGTGTCATTTTAAATATATATAACATTTCTATCATAGCATCTTCAATATTTTCTTTATCAACTTTGCTTAATCTTTCAAATTTAATAAACTTAAATCCTGCCAAACCTATTGTGCTCTTGATGTTGTGGCATATTTCATCCACACTGGTTAGATCTATATGTGTTGCCACCTTCAATTTTATATTTTCATCTATATCAGTCATCTCTTCATCATCATCATCCTTTTGGAGTACCAACTTCCTCCTTGGCTTCTTCTTAGGATTGCTTAGAACAACCTTAGTTTGAGCTTGTTTCCTTTTCCTCGAGCTCTCTCCTTCAATGTTCTTTGTTGGTGTCTTCTTTAGTGAGTTGAAAACTATAAAATTTTAATTTGACCTTGTTCTAGGTCTTAATGTTGTAGGAGGAGTAGGATTTTGTTTTTGGTTCTTCTTTTTGCTAGGTTTGGCAACCATTATCTCTTTGCCCTTCTTTTGAGTATCTACTTCCTCTTCTTTACTTTCTTTAGATTCACTTGACTAGTCCTCACCCTAACCTTGTGTGATTTTTAATGGTGCATTCTCCTCTTCTCCTTGGCCTAGCATATTCTTAATATTTTTAACTAATTTCTTTCTCTTCCTCTCCAGGGTTGCATACTTTAGCCCCATTGTAATCTTTGACTTTTCTTCTTCATAATTCCCAAAAATCTTGGCTTTAGTATCAATCTCTTCAGAAGTAAAGCAATTATAGCTGCTGATGTTTCATCTATGTTGAATTCATAGAGCAATGGCTTCAACCATGCTACCCTAGGTGTAACAGCTTGAACATAGGTGTTATTGGTATCCACTAGAAAACATACATCATCATAGAATTTCTCTACTAGGGATACTGGAATTTTTCTTCTCTTTCTCATTTTCTTTTTAAATTAAACAAAATAATTCTCCATCACACTATCAAATTCATCTCCTAATTGTTGAATAAAATCATTCATGTGATGTGTCACAGGTCGGTCCTGACTCCATACAACATCTCCTATAGTAGGAAAAGCATTTTGCACATAGAAAAATATACATATTATTAGGGAACCAAAATTACATATTGAGTTCTTTGCTTCCATGATTGATGTAAGGTTCTCGACAAGTTGTCTCAGTTGTAGCTCAACAATGATCAAGATTCTAGAAGAAGATCAACGATCTAGATTCATCACTTATGCTACTTAAGCATTCCCTTTTTTCTGATTGGTCACATTTCTTGCATAGGTATTAATAATTCAAAAACCAAAGCGTAATCAAATCCTTGATTCTCCCAACAATCATTAAATCATGCATAGAAGTCAGCAAAAATGGTTTAGCTAGGTGTTTGTGCCATTACAAACACATATATCAAAACTAGTTTTCTTGGCATATGAAGTCTCTAATGCTCGGTCAAAACTATTCTTCATAAACTAGTACTTGGCACTAACTCTTCTATACAACTCGACATATATATTGCTCAGTAACTACTAAAGTACTCGATGACCTTTGACTTTCTCGATAGTGACTACTGGTCAGTAATTTATACAAAATACAAGTCTATACATAACTCAACCTTAATAGGATGGCTCAGTTGCAGTGATGACTGACCAACATTGCCTTGAACATGACTAAGTGTTGGACACTAATAGACAACATGACTTGGAGATCAACACTTACATCTTTGTTGAAACTCCACTCAATAGTGATATGTCTTCTTTGTTTATGATTGTGCACTTTTTCCCATATGTTTATAGGTCACCAAGATGTTGGGAAGGATGTATAATTTAATTTTTCCTCTAACAATTTGTTGCATGAAATTTTATAAAGTCTATTATTTTTCCTTTCCATACATATCATCACATTCAATGAGACCAAGGTTTGAGGGGACATTTTTTTATATATTAATTTTATTTAATCTCCCATTTCGGGAATCTCACACAAGATATGGCTATTTTTTTATTAAATCCTCCTCTATTAAAGTCATGCCATCTTTATTAGATTTGAACATCTAGGAGCTTGTGATTAAACATTTCTAAAGATATGAAAAACTATGAACATAAGTTGAAACCACTAATGGTATATCCTTTTTGGTGAAATGATGACACTGAGTATATAATATCATACCTTAGCTAGCCTAGGTTTAGTTCCATAAATTACAACTTAAATTTATATAGAATGGATTCTTTAGTGGAACATTGGTTCTTTAGGTATGTTGGGATGTCAATATGAGTTTCTGGGATTGGGGGACAAAGGGCCTCAATTTCAAGATGGCGGGGGAATGGTGGGGGGTAGGGGGAGGGGGTGGCAGTGGGGGGTGTTTTATACTATACATATATATAACTTGAAATGCTAGTTATGAAATGATGTTTCCATATAGCATACCAAATTGAAAGACTTGAACATAGCAAAATTGCAACACGAACCAAAACCATTGAACATTCAACATAGTAACATATTAAATACCCAATTAGTAACATTGAAAAATAAAAATTCAAATAGAAATTCAAGTACATATCCCTCCACTGGCATGGTTACGGAATAGCGGAGGTGGGGATACTCAGGTACTCCAAGTACCTGATGTAGGGTCATCTCGGGGATGGGTACTTCAAGGTTTTTTGGGGGGTGTGAGTCCCTGGGTTTCACTGAGATCATTTTTATAGAGTTGATATTTACATTATGATAATGTTGTGATTATTTTTATATACAATGTAACTTCACCTTGATATAAGGTGATAGTTATTATTATTGGGATATTTAAATAAACTTGAATTATTTATACATTTTAGAGAATCATGAATATCCTTTGCATACTTGAGATATATCAAGGTTGACATGAATGTTAATCATGGATAATCAAATTGTAGAAATGTCCTTTAATTTTAGTGCTTGAAGTGTTTTATTTTGGTTATAATGGAAGAATGTTAGATGTCCTTGATTGCAAACATTGTTAGGTTCATTAAGATTTTGGTGAATGAAATAAATGATATTGTCATAATGCATGATATTAATTAATATTCTTGAGAAAGAAGAGTATTTGAATCATGATGAATTAGGTTGTAGAGATGTTTGAATTCACTGTGTGAGACCATTTTGCAAGAATGACTTGAAATTATCATTATTTCAATGTATGCTTGAGACTACATATTTTAGTAAATTTTCATCTCTGACAAAGGAAAAATGTAAGGAAATGTTTGATTCCTTGGTTATCTTATATATGTATTTAAAGGACATAGGCATTCATGATTCTTTGTGAGTTTTGATAATTCTCTATTCTAAAACTAAATCATGGTTATATTTCTTGAGCTATCTTTGATTGTACTATATGATTTGGAATTGAGAACTTTAAATATTTATACTGGTGTAGAAAGGTTGTTTTTTTCTATTTCATTATTATGCTTGATCATCATGATGTCATTTGTTAGTATTTGAAGTATGTATATTAATTTGAAAAATTCCATTACTCCTATCAGTTTTGCTTTGTTAGACTACCTCAAGCTGGGTGGGGTATCTTTCATGTCAGAAAAGATTCCGGGGGAGTGTAACTGCTTTGTGGTAGGGTATAAATGCAATCTTACAATATTCTCTTTGTTAGTGTATTTCTATGAAACATGTGTCTAGAGTTCCTATTAGGGAGATCTTCTCATTTGGTACATTATAATTTATTATAATCGACCCAATGGTCTATTGTAAAGATATATCCATACTAATGTTAGCCTAATCAATGACTCTGGTACTATTCTTTTTGTCAAATCGATGACAAGTTTGGCGAAATAGATTTACAACTTGTCTACTATTATTTTTGGCTAGTTTTTTGAAATTGTTATTGATTTTGATCATGTATTATCTCTTGTATGCAATAACTACATATTATTGATATAATTTAATTTCATAATTATTAATGAATTTCAACTTGCTATACAACTTTGCATCTTTTTCAGAATTCCAACCCTATGTAGAAAGCTTGTCCTTACATATTTTCTCTTTACATTTTAGTTGTAGAGATGATTGGCCATCTTCTTGCTCATAAATCTTGCAAGACTTTGTTAAAAGATTAACTCATCCTCATTTATCTAGCCAAACCATTAATGGATACTTTGTGACTTATTCTTTTCTCACCCTCAAGCCATGTCCTACCTTAACACATTCTATAAAGCATCTGGTTGAAATCAAAATGGAGAAAAACCCAATGCTACAAAGAGTATTTTTCTAAATTAGGTGAAGAATTTCTCACATTTTGCATTTGCAAAAGGGAGATGTTTAAATTTCTTAATTTTATCTTTTCTTTAAAAGTTCATTATCCACTCTTTAATAGTATATTCTTTAGCTTGATGAGAAGAAAACACATTTTTGGATTACAAGGTCTCTTTCATTAACAATAAAACCTAAAATTTGCATTATGATTTGTATATTAAATTATTTTTCTTATAGCATAAAAAAATCACCAAGTTTCTAATTGACTTACTTTAGGCTAATTCTAAGCATGAAAGGAATCCATATATAACTTAACAACTTCATTTTTAATATTGAGAGAAGAGAAATTCCAAATATGCTTACATCCAAAAATTTAATAAGGAAATAATATATACGCGACAAATGAAAGAATGTGTAACATATCATATACCCTATGAACAAGATTTTAGAAAACATCCCAACCCTAGAAGGAGAAATTTATATATTATCACAATCATCATGGTTGTATAATGTATTCAAAAAATGTTCACTCTTTTAATTCTAATCACCAAATATGTCTAAGGAAATTTTGACAACACCAACGTATTACAATTTCAAGTTGCTGACCATCTCCATTTCAAGCTCATCTATTAAATGTAGACCTTCCAAAAATACAGTTTACAAAGACCATGATCTTCTAGAACCATAAGAAAATACCATGGAATACGTGGCACCCAATGTTGGTATGAATGCAATATTTTACCTATCTAATTAATTTTAGGTATTTTCATATATAGTCAAAATCACTTAAGGAATTTAAACTTTTTGCATCCCAATTAATATATTTATTGTTAGATAACTGAGGGGGGGGGGCGGTGGGGGGTGAATCAGTTAAGTCCAGTTATCCTATAGTCTGAAAAAATCCTTGATATGTAAAATAATACTTTGAAATCAATTAATCAACTCGATAATGTATCAATTGTGCCTTTCTATTCATCTAACAACTCACAATAAATTAACTAGTGTATTTACCGATCAATCCAGTAATTTAGTAATGTGTAAAGTAAAGTAATAATTCAACACATCCATACACATATAACACTTTGATTTTTAATGTAGAAACCCTTTAGGGGAAAAACCATCTAGGACCGGCAACCCAAACTAATTTACTCTTCTAAAGTGAGCTCGATTAAGAGCCAACCTTGTTAAAGGTTACAAACACACTGTAAGGTGTGACCTAGTTAGAGGATTTATGAATAACATGTTGGATACAATTGTCTGAAGGACATTGTTGGATTAGCTATGTGTTGTCTTTGATGTCACACAAATGTCATATCAATTATCGCTCCCAGTATCTACCGAGTTTAGTCGCTCGGCTAAGCAGTTCTCAGTATCTACCAAGTTCAGTCGATCAGCTAAGCGGTTCTCAGCTAAGTGGTTCTCAGTATCTACTAAGCTCAGTCGGTCAGCTAGGCAGTTTTTAGTGTCTACCGAGTTCTCTCAGGTGTCTAAAGAAAAATCGATAGGATATCAGTGTTAATCGAGCCTCCTCAAATTATCGAAGGAAAATTAGTGGTTACCGAGCTCTCTCGGTCTCCAAAGGATGTTGCAAAATTTTCTATGGTTACCGAGTTCTCTCGGTCACCGAAGGAAATCTTTTTAGGATTAATGTTTACCGAGCAAGGTCAGCCCTTTCAATGAATTTTTTTATTACAGTCTATTTATCCCAGCTGACTGTTATAATAATTATTAGTGCCGACTTGAAAATCTAAATGATTATGAAATGGCATATATATATAGAAGGTCAAATGGTGAATAAAAAAAATACAGCATGCAGAAATCATTTTGAAGAAAGGGTGTGCAAATTTTAAAGGATGGTCAGATATCCTTGAGGAGTAGCAAAGATTTAACTGATCAGTAAGGATCTAGTGAAACAGAACAGAGATCTATATTCAAAAATTCAGTTGCAGGTCATTTCATTGTTACTCTCTAGCAATTGTAGCAGTGATATCAAAATCTCTTAATCAAGTTGGTTTAACAACCATTTTGTAAATCCTCTAACAAGGTAACAGTTCTATTGAATTATTTCAAGACCTCTTACAAGGCCACTCCTAGCAGGGTGATTAAATCCTCTAACAAGGTCACACCTAACAGTGTGTTTTGTAACCTTTTACCGGGTTGGCTTCTAACCGGGCATCACTTCAGAAGAGTGAAAAATAGTAACTAGTTGCATTGGTGGTTTTTCCCATATTGGGTTTCCATGGTAAATCTAGTGTCTCTTATGTTCATATTATTTTCTTTATTCATGTAAGTTAATCAGTGATGAATGCTTAAGAGCAATTTAATTATTACACATTTCAAGGATCAAGTTTTCAGCATTTCTCTATATATTTAGCAAGTGGCACAGTAAATAATTTGTTAAGATATTGAAGAGATCAATGATAATATTATTGTGGTCAACTAATTCACCCCCCCCCTCTCAGTTACTGCATCTATATTTCCAACAATTGGTATCAGAGCTTTTGGTACTTGCAAGAAGGGTTTCAAGGACCTAAGGTAAAGATCAGGATGTCTTACAAAAGAGAAATTCCAAGGCTTAACAGAAATAACTTTTCAGCATGGCAAGGTCTCATGAGATTACATCTGGCTTCCATTGGTGATTCAGGATGCAAATATATTGATCAAGAATATACAATTCCTACTGGCACATTGACTGTTGAAGACATTGCAGAAAAGAAGAACCATAACACTATGATGATAGACATTGCATCAGCTCTTAGCTATGAAGAATTTGATGAAATCAAAGACTGCGTAACTACTCATGAAATGTGGAACAAGCTGAAGAAAATCTATGGTGGTGATGACAATGTGAAGAGAGCCAAAGCAAAGAGCCTAAGAGGATAGTTTGATCAAATGAAAATGAGAGAAGAAGAAAACATTGCAAAATATGTTGAAAGGATCAAGACAAGTGTTAGTGCAATCAGAGCTTCTGGAGGAAAAAATGATGATGAAATGGTTATAAGTAAGGTTCTTAGAACATTACTCCCTATTTATGCAATAAGATTTTCTGCTATTGAAGAAAGAAGATGTGAAGAAAATCACAATATAACTTTGGATGCCTTAGTTGGAAGATTGACAGCCTTTGAACTGGATAACTATGACAACTATGTCCCAACTTCTAAAAATATTGAATCAGCTTTTGAGGCCAAACTTTCACTCAAGAAAGGGAAGAAAATCCAATCAGAAAGTGAAGAAGAATCAGAGGAAAGTTCTGATAGTGATCTTGAAGTTATTGAAGCATTAGTTGCAAAGAAGTATTCAAGAGGAAAAGGACAGTACAGAGGTCAAACTCCCTTAATCTATTTTTCATGTGAAGAAATTGGTCATATTGTAGCTAGGTGTCCAAACAAGCAAAGCAAAGATGAGAAGAAAAATTACAAGTACAATGGCAAGAAAAATTTCAAATCATTCAAGGATAAAGGTAAGAAAACATGTTTCTTAGCTAAAGATTCGGATGATAGTGAAGAAGAAATTGTTTTCATTGCTGTAAAAGATGAATCTGATAATGATGAAGATGAGATGGCACTTATCTCTCATATAAGCAAGAATGATACATGGATTATAGACAGTGGATGTTCACATCATATGATTGGTGATAGGACCAAGTTTGAACACTTTGAAAACTTTGATGGTGGTAATGTAAGGTTTGGAAACAATGAACCTTGTTGTATAAAAGGAAAGGGATGAATTTCATTAACCAAAGAACTTATATGTGATAATGCATATTGGGTTGAAGGACTAAAGCTTAATCTTCTAAGTGTAGCACAGCTAATCAACATTGGATTCAAGGTTGAATTCATGAATGGAAAAGCAAGATTGCTAGATGACAAAGAAAAAATGATAGGATCAGGCAAACAAACCAAAGGTAACCTGTTTTATCTTGATCTTGGTGATTACTCATGTTTTATTGCTCAAATTTTAGAAAGTTGGCTATGGCACAAAAGGTTATGTCATGTAAATTTTGATAGCATGAAAAAAATAAGCAAATTCAAGAAAGTAAGAGGTATTTCTACTTTGAAGAAACCTAATGTTGGTCTATGCAAGAATTGTCAAATTGGTAAAATGGGAAAGTCTAGTTTCAAAAGTAAAAACTATCAGTCTGAAGATATTTTGGAAATTGTGCATACTAATTTATGTGGACCTATTGGAATTGAGAGCTATACCTAGAGAACTATTCTTTATTCTCTTTGTTGATGATTATTCTAGAATGATGACTGTTATGTATTTAAGAGAAAAGTCTGAAGCATTTGAGAAGTTCAAATGGTATTTAGAAAGAGTAGAAAAGGAAACAAGAAAAAGAATAAAATGGTTGAGATCAGACAGAGGTGGTGAATTCATCTCCCATGAATTCAATAATTTCTACATTGAAAGAGGAATCAAAAGATAGGTATCTGCCTGGAGAACTCCTGAGCAGAATGGAATAGCTGAAAGAAGGAATAGATCTATCATGGACTGTGCAAGGACTCTAATGATCGAAAGAACATTGCTATGAAATACTGGAAGGAAGCTATCAGCACTGCAGTTGATACCTTGAACCAAGTACAACTGAGAAAAGACACATTCAAGACTCCATATGAGCTATGGTATGGCTACAAACCAAATGTAAGTTACCTAGAAGTATTTGGTAGTAAATGTTACATCTTGAAAGAATCTAGAAAAGGAAAATTTGATTTAAAAAGTGATGAAGGAATATTTTTGGGATATTCTTGCAAAAGTAAGGCATATAGATGTCTAAATTTGTCTACTCACAAAATCATAGAAAGTGCACATGTGAGAATTGATGAGTTTGAAGGAAAATATTGAAGAAGAAAGCAAAAAGGAACCAGAGGAATACAAAAAATTTGTTTACATCGAACCTGATACATTTCCAAGCACATGTAAGGAGACTACATCTACCGAGCCCAGTACAGTAACCAAGTCACAAGAAAAAGTTCTAACCAAGTCACAAACTAGCGAGTCTCAATCTGAAGCTACTGAGCAGGTATCTACCAAGCCCAAGCAATCTGAACTTGAAGATGAAGAAGATGACAATATAACTTATTTAGGATGCAAGGAACCTGTATTAGCCAAGTACGTCAGAAAGCATCATAAACCAGATCAGATTATTGGAAACAAATTAGATGGTACTATGACAAGAAGTAAACTAAAAGGTACATGTTTATTTGCTGATTTTGAACCTAAAAATGTCAAAGATGCATTAGAAAATGAAAGTTGGATTGAGGTTATAAATGAAGAAATAGAGAAAATAGAGAAAAATAAGACATGGACTCTTGTACCTAGGCCTAAAGATAAAAATGTAATTGGGACAAAATGGGTATTTAGAAATAAGTTGAATGAAGATGGTCAAGTATCAAGAAACAAAGCAAGATTGGTATGTAAAGGATATTCTCAAGAAGAAGGAATAGATTATGGAGAGACTTTTGCTCCTATTGCAAGATTAGAAGGTGTGAGGACTTTACTTGCATATGCAGTACATAAAGGATTTAAGGTATATCAGATGGATATCAAATCTATTTTTCTCAATGGTATTCTTGAGGAAGAAGTCTACATTGAGCAACCTGAAGGTTTTATTGATCCAGACAAAAGGGATATGGTTTGCAAATTACACAAAGCATTATATGGTCTGAAACAAGCTCCTAGAGCATGGTATGAAAGATTACATAACTATCTTACTCAGATTAATTTCAAAAGGGCTAATGACAACAACAATTTATACATCAAAGAAGGATCAGATAACAAAATTGTTTTGGCAGAAATATTTGTGGATGATACTGTGTTTACAGGAAATGATGATCAGTGCAAAGAATTTTCAGAGCTTATGAACAAAGAATTTGAAATGTCTATGTTTGGTTAGATAAAATTCTTTGTTGGACTTCAGATTCAGTAGAACAAAAATGGTATCTACATTACTCAGTCTAAATATATCAGGGAAATACTTAAGAAATTTGGTATGGAAGATTCAAAACCATTTGGTACACACATTTGTACTAGATTGAAGCTTACCAAAGATGATGATTCAAAAGAAGTAGATCAGACCTTATACAGATCAATGATAGGAAAATTACAGTATGTAGTACACACAAGGTCTGATATTGCAATAGCAGTTGGAATAGTGGCAAGATTCTCGGCTAAACCCAGAGAAAATCACATGATGGCAATCAAAAGAATCTTGAGGTATTTAAGGGGAACTAAAGATTATGGCTTGTGGTATAAATTTGGAGGCAATCTAGATTTAAAAGTGTTTACTGATGCTGATTAGGCAGGAAACATTGATGATAGAAAGAGTACAAGTGGTGGTGCATTCTTTCTTGGCAAGAGGTTAGTATCTTGGACTAGTAAAAAGCAAAATTGCACTTCCCAATCCACAGAAGAAGCATAATATGTTGCTGCAGTAGTAAACTGCTCTAATATTATATGGTTTAAATAGTTTTTGGAAGGCATGAAGGTTAAGATCAAAGAACCAGTTGTTATGTTTTGTGATAATACAAGTGCAATAAATATTTCAAAGAATCCAGTAATGCATTCCAAAACTAAGCACATTGCAATTAAATATCACTTTGTCAGACAATTGGTGCAGGACAAGGAAATCGGATTGGAATATATTCATACAAAAGAACAAATTGTAGATATCTTCACCAAACCACTACCTAAGGATGCATTCTTGCATCTAAGAGGCAAGTTAGGGGTCACTCCCCTATCCAAGGTTCACTAAATAAAGTTTTAGTGATGCGTCAACCAGAACATGTTGAAGATCAATCAGTTAATGTAGCATAGTTAGGAAATCATTGCATATGACTCAGTACATAAGGTACATTGATATTTACCGAAACTGTGTTAATTATCTTTGGCATGTGTTGTCAAAGAGGAAGAGTTTGCTGTCATTTCAAGAAATTTTTAAGAAGAATAATTTGAGAAGTTAAGAGGGAGAGTTCTCAGTCAGAGAAAGAAGTTTGAAGATGATGGGAATTAGAATGAAGCTAAGTAAATGTTTCTTACTCTTGGTTTATCTGTGAAATTTCATTGTGCTATGACATGTTGTGTTGCCATCAATGCCAAAGAGGGAGATTGTTGGATACAATTGTTTGAAGGACATTGTTGGATTAGCTATGTGTTGTCTTTGATGTCACACAAATGTCATATCAATTATCACTCCTAGTATCTACCAAGTTTAGTCAGTCAGCTAAGTGGTTCTCAGTATCTACCAAGTTCAGTCGGTCAGCTAAGTGGTTCTCAGTATCTATCAAGTTCAGTCAGTCAGCTAAGCAGTTCTCAGTATCTACTAAGCTCAGTCGATCAGCTAGGTGGTTTTTAGTGTCTACCAAGTTCTCTTAGGTGTCTAAAGAAAACTCGATAGGATATCAGTGTTAACTGAGCCTCCTCAGTTATCAAAGGAAAATTAGTGGTTACCGAGCTCTCTCGGTCTCCAAAGGATGTTGCAGAATTCACTGTGGTTACCGAGTTCTCTCAGTCACCGAAGGAAATCTTTTCAGGATTAATGTTTACCGAGCAAGGTCAGCCCTTTCAATGAATTTTTTTATTACAGTCTATGTATCCCAGCCGACTGTTATAATAATTATTAGTGCCGACTTGAAAATCTAAATGATTATGAAATGGCATATATATATAGAAGGTCAAATGGTGAATAAAAAAAATACAGCATGCAAAAATCATTTTAAAGAAAGGGTGTGCAAATTTTAAAGGATGGTCAGATATCCTTGAGGAGCAGCAAAGATTTAATTGATCAGTAAGGATCTAGTGAAACAGAACAAAGATCTATATTAAGTAATTTAGTTGCAGGTCATTTCATTGTTACTCTCTAGCAATTGTAGCAGTGATATCAAAATCTCTTAACCAAGTTGGTTTAACAACCATTTTGTAAATCCTCTAACAAGGTAACAGTTCTATTGAATTGTTTCAAGACCTCTTATGAGGCCACTCCTAGCAGGGTGATTAAATCCTCTAACAAGGTCACACCTAATAGTGTGTTTTGTAACCTTTTACCGGGTTGGCTTCTAACCGGGCATCACTTCAAAAGAGTGAAAAATAGTAACTAGTTATATTGGTGGTTTTTCCCATATTGGGTTTCCACGGTAAATCTGGTGTCTCTTGTGTTCATGTTATTTTCTTTATTCATGTAAGTTAATTAGTGATGAATGCTTAAGAACAATTTAATTATTACACATTTCAAGGATCAAATTTTTAGCATTTCTCTGTATATTTACCGAGTGGCACAGTAAATAATTTGTTAAGTTATTTAAGAGATCAGTGATAATATTATTGTGGTCAACTAATTCACCCCCCCCCCCCCTCTTAGTTACTGCATCTATATTTCCAACATAACAGTTCTCCCTTGACCAAACATTCACTATGGGGTCAACAAGAAAAAAATCAACATTCATTGTGTAGTATTCCACCCCTAGTTTGATTTTATAAATGTTATGATTATTCTAGGATGATATATTATATGTTAGAAAATTATTAAAGCTTATAGTTTTACTGACCCCATACTTGCATGTGTATGGTTGATGTGTTTGTTTTATATTTCTATTTGACGTGCTTGATGTGGTTGAGGGATGAAGTCGTAGTTACTTGCTTGTGAGATCCACACGATCGGTCGATCCCCACCATTGTCTATTATATATTTATATATATATGTACACGCGGATTTTGTATGCAGGTTTGCAAGTACCGAATATCAATTTTCTTGAATTGTCAGGATGAGCGTGCCCTATCACAATATCTCAAATGGTAAGAGAGGGGAGATAATACAAAGATCCAAAACCCTAACCTAAGCTCATTTGTCCTAGGATTGGACAAGTATCAGTTTGACTACCCTACCTGAATTCATCTAGGTGACAGGAATTCGTGGATCCCTTTCTAGTGTTGCTTGGTTTTGCTTGGTTTGATTTTACTTCATTTGGCTTCAGTTGATTTATTGCTTATGTGGGTGATTTTATGTGATTTATTGATTAATGATTATTGTTGAAATTTAATATTAATCATGTTCCTATGTTTGCTTGAGAAAATTTAATTAAAAGTCAAATATTTGATTATTTGGATTTAATTGATTATTTAACTGGTAATTAGATTTAATTATGTTTGTGTGCTTTATTAAATAATTAAATATTTAATTGCATGGTTTTAGGATGCATTAAATATTTAGTCTATTTAATATATTTTTAAATTATAACATGTGCATTATTGAAATTGAATTGTTTTCAAAAGTTAACAACCTGTTTCAAAAAGTCAAGTTGAGTTGTGCATATAAAGTTATTTTAAATTATTTAATTGAGATTTTCTTTCAATTTTTTATTTGGAGTTGAAGTGGGAGTTAGCTATTGAGTCATCTCTAGGATTTTCATGAAATGGGGAATTGAATCACTATTAAGGAAATTGCATTCATTTTAGAGATTAGACAGGTTTTGGAAGATAATTTTTGGGGAGAGCTTGTGCTTTGGATTTTGGAAATATTTTTCTTGTTGTGGTTGCTTGTTGATTTGGCTTCATTGTGCATCTGGAATTTGGATGTTGCGTGCTTCATGGATTTAGATCTGCAGGTGGAATCAATCTTCAGAGCAATCTTGGTCTTCAGATCTTCAGAGGATTTCTATTTCAATTTTTGGCATTGGATCCGAGGTAGGTTTTGAAATCTTGCCTGTTAGTTTTATTATGCATCTATCTGGCTTTCTTTGCTTGTGCAAGTTTTAGTGTATTTCAATAGATAGATCTATGTTTTTCTTGTTTTTGGGTATTAGAGAAACCCTTGGATCTGATATTTTAGTTTTTTATTAAATCTTAGCATGGTAGTGTTATGCTAACAAAATTTCATTAGAAGATTCGTCATAGATCTCCTATAAATCAATAAATTAATACTAGATTATAGTTTAACTAAAATGGTGAAAGAAAATTAAATCTACCCTTGAAAGAAATTAATTTTGTGGAATAAAACTCAAATCTGGTTGTAAAATTACATTCTCCAAATTAAATCGACATAGGGAATAAGACAAAAAAAATAGAATATATTCTTATACAAAGGAATCTGGATTTTGACTATAGTTGTTTAAAAAAAAAAAAATTTGCATATATATACTACACCCCCACTATTTTCTTATTTATTAATTGTTAGGGATCAAACTAAAATTGACCAGAGAATATTCTTTGTACTCCATTACAGAATTGTTCCATTTCTCTTTTATTTACCATTTTTTTGGGTCTTTCATTAAAAAAAATTCGATAAGGATTTTGAAATGAAATCTATATTTAAAAAAACAAAAAAACTTTCTAAAACAATTCTATGGTAAAAAGGACTTACAATTTATTATTTTAAATAAAATAAAACACCCTCTTCAAAAAAAATCAATGTCACATTTTCTTGGATTCTGTGATTAAAGTACAAAGTTTTCTCTTTTCTAAACTCCCATGGCTTTCTTAGATTTAATTTAATATTATGCTTCCTATTTTATAGCCACTTTTGGGGGACTGTTATTTATTAAACTATGTAAACTTTAGGTGGGGACCACGCTAAGATAAGGCCTCCCCACCCATGGATTTTCTATTTATTTGTTTTTTTTACTCTCCCTCCTTATATTACGTGAGAAAGGAAAGGGAAGGAGTGAGAGGTGGGCCCAACACCCTCCCCAATATTAATTTTTTATTATGTTGGTTTCATAGAACGTATATAGGGAATATTCTTTTATTTATGACAGTATTGTGATGTTTATGTCAGGATTCTCTTAGCAGACCTATATGATTTATCACTTGGATTCAATTATGCTATTTATGGAATGTAAATGATTATGGTTCAATTTTAGTTCTTTACGATGTGAGTGTTGTATTCTTTGTTCTTGGAATGTCTTCTTTACTTAATGTGATATCAGGTACTAGAAGGCCTTCGGGAAGATAGAGGCTGGGGTATGGGTTAGATGTTCATGATTTCAGTACTATGTTTTGATGTGTGTGAGATCTGATTATACCCTGACTTGACCATATAGGCTCATGATGTTTTGTATTATGCTTTTGGTGCCTTTGTAATCATTTCTAGTTCTTGTATGTGAAACTAGATTTGGGATTACCTGGTTGCGTACCTATTTTTATCTATGTGAGATATGTGAGCTTAGGGTAGTTTACCTAGATATGTAGTAGGAGGTGGCTTGCAATAAGCACTGGGGCCCACAAGTGGCTGCCAGGATCACTTATTGTTAAGTATCTATAATCAAGTGATAACTTAATATAACATTGAGAGATACTAAAATGAAGCTAACAAGATATGTTTCCTCGCCTTGACTTAGTGCTAGTACAGACTAAGGTGGGAATGGAGAAGATAACTAGTTGCCTTTTAAGCCATGAGTTGGCATAGTTGATGGCTTCATCTATACGAGAGGTAATTAACACCGTGTAAGGTCACTTGGGTGCTGAGATCTAGAGAGATTACTAGGACAAAACTCAAGGGTTATACATACATGATGACACCTTCCTATGCATAGTCTAGTTATTCTACATGTGTTGGTTGCCTCTGGATTAGTGAGACTTTCATATCATTATACTTATTCACCTTGAGTTAGAGAGCTTTCAGGATCCTTTCCTTAGCTTGATCTATTTGATGTTTGTTATCTGAGTGGGATCTGTTGTTATCTCCTCAGCACGATGGGAGTGGATCATTTAGTTTCATGAAGGTTGGGTGGTAGTGATTCTTTTACCATTTGAGATTTTGACATTCATGTACCAGTGCTGGATGATCCTTGTAGTAGTTGTTCACTCTTGATCTTCATTGATGGAGTTGTTTTTTTTTCTCTTCTTCCTGTGATCATGTATCTTTGTATCAATTATTTAGAGATATCATGTGTACTTCTTTTCAGTTATTGTATTGCATACCCTGTGGCATGTGTAGTAGATGTAGGTTATTATGGATACCTTATGGTACTGGTTGTATTTATGTTATCTTATTTGTGATGTTGCTTTTATCTTTCATTTGTTTATATGAGTTTTGTAATTGTACCTAATCTAATTTATTTAATTAATGTTAACGTAATCTTCGTCAAGGAACCCTTGAGAGTTGTAACCGGTGTTGGTTGTTTGTATTAATGTGAGTAAATGGTAATTCCTTCCACATTGATGTTTATCTTGTATGTTAACTTTAAAAAAAATTATTCTGCAAACTTAGATGCATGTTTAGGTTAAGTTCTTGTGGGTTCCTTGGTGGGTCATTACACATTGCATGTCATATTGAAATATAAAGATTGTTAAGTCCAACTCAGTTAAGATATTTATCTCTAGCAATGGTTAAACTATTACAGTAATGATCTGATTCAAATACAACTTATTTTATAGATTTCTAGATCTATGCTAAGCTCAAAAATACCTCTGATCAATAATCTATTCAATCTCTTTGTTTCCTCCAACTCTGTTATGTTCAGTAATTAATTTGTAGTGCTCAGTGTTCTCTACAAAATTTCTTAGTTCTATCATCAACTAGTTTGATTAGCTATGCATGAATTTAATCTTTTCACACAAATTAACTTGTAGTAGACTTAATAATGAATCTCTTGTCTCTTTATATAGACACCATAAACCATTTTACTTCCATCCATAGATTTTTTCTCTTAATAGTTACCCTTGGTTTTGCTGCTTTAACCTTCCTCTACAGTTATCTTAATAACACATTTCATTCTCCTTCATTCGATCATCCTTAAATTTTGTCAGCCATTTGATCATCATAACAAAAATTATTGATGCAGTCAAGGATGGTGGATCCAATTAAGGATAGTCCAAACCTTGCAACCAATAGAATTACATAGTGGAATACTCAGCACAATAGAAAGCACCATAAATGTTTCAAGTAATTTTCATTAACATGCTCGACTGTAAGGCCTTCCAAGTTAGGGCCAATTACAAAATGAAACAATTCTGCAAGATCCACAACCAGATCTAATACAATCTTCTCTAGTTCAGCTCTGAAGATAATTAGAAGCTAATGGAAACCTTAAGGTAGATCTAAAATTGAGCTTTCAAACCTCCAAGAAATCTCCTTGTTCCCAAGTATGCAAACCCCTACCTCTGCTATAAACAACTATCAGATTACAATCTGATCTGCAAGATCATCTAAGAACTTTTCCACAACTTCACCAACTTTAGCTTTTAGAACCTCAGACCTGACTCACCAAGCCTTCTCAGTCATTAACTTCTTTGATCTCTTCCTGCTCTCTCCTAAACATTTGCCCAAACATCCTATAAATACTAATCATTAGCTACAAGTCAGCAAGATGAAACCATTAACTCCCCAAAATAAATAATTAAATGCCATACAAGTCAACTTACAAGTGTATACAAACATTTAACTCAGCATGTCAGCCCAAGACAATGGCTACCAATAATAAATTCACCAAGTTCACTCAAAAAATCACACAGAACTCCAATCGGTAAGTCAGAACTACCGAGTGATAGTAAAATTACCAAGCATGCCAGGCATCAGTGAACACTAGTGTCGATTGAGCACCGCAAACATGACTGAGTAACACTTTCACTGAGCACCAGAGCCTACCGAGTTCCTCCAGTGACTAAGCTTCCTTCAATGACTGAGACCGTCGATCAAGGCTGCAACCGAGTAACACCGACCAAAATACAAACACTCCATGTAGTTTTATCAAGGACACAAAATGCCCATACCTTAACATTGGATGCCCCTGCATCAATTATCTTTTACCTTATAATCATTAACAATTGTCCAACTCAACATCTTTAGTCGGCAGTCATAAGTTCCATTTATTTATTTCACTCGATTAATACTATAATGCATCAGTGATAACTAGCTCGGTTAACATTGTACTTAGTATACACTACACTTTCTTGGTGTATACTGAATTAGTCAGTTACCAACCACATAAAATTATTCATTCTTGATCTTCAATCCATAATAGATTTATGTAATACAATAAAATCACTAACATAATGTCATAGACTCACCAATAAGTTACTCAATGAATACTATATCTATATATTTCCTCAGCCATCTCATCTTCATGTAGATATCTCATTCCTTCACCAATATTTCCTTGTTAAGATGTTTGTAACCATCATGATAAGTATAGTCAAAACTAGTTGACATCAATGACAATACATTAACTAATTTAATCTCTCAAATACACATTAGTAGCTCAGTGATCATCAATCACTTCTCTCAATCTCTCCTTTAAGATATTCAATTAGGTATAGTCTATCAATCTCTCCCTTTGGAATTGATGGCAACACAATATGAAATGTGCCATAGAATACCAAACATCTATTCTACAACTATGTATGCAAATGTTGTAACTTGGTAAGCTCTTCCTAGATTATAAATTTAATATGTTTAATCACTACACATCATCAATACTCTCCCTTTCGGTTAGCTTCTATTCTAACTGATAGATCTCTCTATTATTCTCTTCCTCGCTTCATACAATAATCTCTCTTTGTATATAGATATTTCATTGAATCTCTCTCCTTTTGACAAAAATGGTAAAAAGAAAATAAACAACTCTACAATAGCCAAAACAAATTCTTAGTTATTCAGTTCAGATTGAGTACCTTGTATGTACTAATATTCAAGTTTTTTCTTCATCTTTTAGATTTCATAGCCTTAGGAATCCCAAAGTGTGAACATTATGCATCAAAATCATTAGATATTTTGATAAGATATAGGTTGATGCAACCTCCTAATCACCTTAGTGACTGGTAGACATGGGATGGACCCCAAGTCTACTCCTCAAGTACTCAAATTTGTCCTTAGGTAAGGGTTTAGTAAATATATCAACAAGTTTCTCTTGTGATTTCACATACTCCAGTCTTTCTTTTCTTGTACTTGTTCCCTCAACTAGTTATACTTTATAGAAATATGCTTTGTCTTTGCATGCATCACCGAATTCTTAGATATATTAATTGCACTTGTATTATCATAGTAGATTATCACTAGGTTAGTGATCTCCTCATTCATACGTTCCAAAATTATTCTAATCCATGCAATATTCAAAAAATTAGCAGCAACAACAACATATTCCACTTCTACAATGGATTGAGAAATGTGTCCTTGTTTATTACTTATCCAAGTAACCAATCTTTCTCCCAAAAAGAATGCTCCACTAGTAGTGCTCTTTCTATCATCAATTTTTCAAGCCCAATCCACATCTGTGTAAACTTTTAGTTCAAATTTTCTTTCTTTCTTGTACCATAAACCATAGTTTTTAGTGTTCTTCAAGTATCTCAAAATTCTTTTCACAACAGTCATATGTGATTATTTAGGATTAGCAAAAAATCTTGCTACAATTCCACCCGCATGTGCAATATTTGGTCTACTATGCACAACATACATCAATTTACCAATCATTGATCTATACAAGGTCTGATTTACCTTAGTTGTCTTGTCATCCTTTGTCAATTAGCATCCAGTGACCATAGGTGTATTGACTAGTTTTGAGTCCTCCATACCAAATGTCTTCAATACTTATTTGATACACTATGATTGTGTGATGTATATGCCTTAATTCTACTATAATGTTTGCAAGCCAAGAAAAAAAATAATCTCACCAAACATTTACATTTCAAATTCTTTCCTCATTTCATCAACAAATGATTTGCATAAGTTATCATGTCCTCCAAATATGATATCATCAACAAAAATTTCAGCAATAAGAATCTTGTCATCAGTTTCACCTTTCAAATACAAATTGTTGTTGTCACTTATTCTAACAAATCCAATACTGATAATATATGAATGTCATCTTTCATACCATGCTCTCGGTGCTTGTTTCAAACTATATAAGGCTTTGTGCAACTTACATACCATATTCCTCTAATTAGGATCAACAAAACCTTTAGATTTGTTCAATGTATACCTCTTCTTCAAGTATTCCATTCAGAAATACAGATTTGACATCCACCCGATAAACTTTAAATCCTTTGTAAGAAACATATCCAAGAAAAATCCTTACTCCTTCAAGTCTAGCAACTGGTGCAAAAGTCTCACCATAATTAATACCTTCTTCTTGTGCATAACCTTTGCATACTAGTCTTTCCTTATTCCTAGTGACATCTCCATTTTCATTCAATTTGTTTTTGAATATCCATTTTGATCCAATCACATTCTCATCTTTCAGTCTTAGTACCAATGTCCATGTCTGATTTTTATTTATTTGCTCAATCTCTTCATTCATTTCCTTGATCCATTCATCATTTTCTAGTGCATCTCTAATAGTTTTAGGCTCAAATTCAAAAACTAAGCATGTATTGGTTCTTAACTTACTTTGTGTCATCATTCCTTCTTTCTTATCTCCAATAATCTAATTTTGTGGATGATGTCTGCTTACATATCTTTCAAGTATAGGTTTAGTTATCTGTTCTTCAATATGTTCTCCACTTAGTGCATGATCATGATCTTCATCGGTAACATTTTGTTGATTCTCAGTCTATATAGACTAATGCTTGGTAGTATTACCCTATTGCTCGGTAACGCTAAGCTGTTGCTCAGGTAGAGTGTCTGGTTCTTCAATGTAAACAAATCTACCATAGTCTTTCAGTTCCTTTTTTCTTTCTTCATTATTCTTCTCAGCAAATTCAACAACTCTCACATTTTCACTTTCAATCATCTTGTTAGTAGCCTTATTCAAACATTTATAAGTTTTTGTTTTAGTAAAATATCCAAGAAATATTCCTTCATCACCTTTAGAATCAAATTTCCCATTTCTATCATCTTTTAGAATGTAACATCTACTTCCAAATATTTTGAAATAACTCACATTAGGTGTGTAACCATACTATAATTTGTAAGGTGTCTTTTTTTATTCTTTCTTCAGTTAAACTCGGTTCAATGTGTAAATAGAAGTACTAACAGCTTCTCTCTAGTACATCTGTGCAACATCTTTTTTAATCATTAGTGTTCTAGCACAATCAACAATTGATCTATTTCTCCTTTCAACAATCCCATTCTAATGGGGTGTCCTTGGTGCAGAGACTTGTCTTTTAATTCCATGCTCATTACAAAAGTTAGTGAACTCATCAAAAGTAAATTTACCTCCTCTATCTAATCTCAAGCATTTTAGTTCTTTACCAGTCTCTTTTTCCACTTTAGCTTTATACCACTTAAACATTTTGAAGGCTTCAAATTTTTCTTTCAAAAACATGACATTCATCATTGTAGAGAAGTCATCAACAAACAAGATAAAATATTTGTCTCCATAATAACTCTGAGTTCTCATAGAACCACATATTAGGCCATTTTCTTGTCATTGCCAAAATCCTAAGAAAATGGTCTTATCCTACAAAAATCTTATGAAAATTGTCATGCCCTAGCTATAACACTTTTTTAATCTATGACGAAGATGTATAATGTTTTATGGCTTGCACCCTTAGTTAGGGATAGTTTATGGTGTGTGAAAGGTTCAGTCAAAAGTACATGTGCTGAAATGCAAAAACCAGAAAGATATATAAATTTTAAGGTCTGAGAAATAGGTCCTTTCCATGTCCTAGGGTTTCATAAAATTGTCTAAGTCCTAAAACCCTAGCCATTTCTATTTCTTTGTTACCTTTTTATTGGCCACTTAAATCCTTTTTCTAGCACATGCTTTATTCTATTTGCCATTTTTGTAAGTTCCTGGGCAGTTATGTCTTTCATTCAGCAAATGGGTGAATAAAGTGTTCATGTATTCTCTTAGTCTTGGTGGTTAGTGGCTTAACCTTAAACAACCTAGCGAGCAGTTATTTATTCCTTCAATCGTTGATTCACGTAATGATCCGGTCAAGGTGAGACACATTTTGAGATCAAATATGGACTGTAGATGCAGATTTGGATCGATGGTAGTCGCTAATTCTCCTAATATAACCCGAGGTTAATGAAAAGATTGGGCAACTTGGTGATTTCTTTGTTCGCATGTTCTCTAAGTCTAACTTGGGTCAAGGATTTTATCAAGCATTCTAGAGATTGCCTTAGTCACTTAATCGATGGATAGAGGCTAGGTTAAAGATAAAGAATATTTAGAGACTAAATCTGGGCCGTTGATGAAGATAGATTAGGTGGTGGTCGCATATTCTCTGAATCAAACCATGGGTCAAGAAAATATTTAGAGATTACATGAAGTCTATTGTCACCCAATCTCCAGACTATGTCATGGTTAAGAAAAGTGTTTCGAGATCAGGAGAACTCCTTCAGTCACCAGTTCACTGAATGACTTAAGGTTAAGGGATGCTTGTCATGGTCAAGATAAATGTAGTATAAGTCATAGAAGATCTATGGTGGTTGTGATGCCGCAAAGGAAATATGCTCAAAGGTTAGTGATCTTAGGATTGTGACAACCATTTGATCTTCCAACAGATAAAAGACTGATGAAGTAGTGGGTCTAGTTGCCAAGTGTGTTGACATGCTCTTTTTTGATTGGTTGCTAAAATTAATGATGTGGCCAGGTAATTTTAAAGGTTTAATTGACTATTCCACCAAATTCTATGAACCATCTGATGTGATGGAAAAGGAAGAGAGATCAATAGTCATGTTTTAAACTTGATTGATTGACCATTGCTTCTAGTAATTTGAATTGTTTAATGGTTTTTCTACGAGTAAAGGACTGGTTTTAAAAGCATGGGTAACCGATCTACTTATTTGATCTTTTCCACTATCACAATATGGTTCAGAAATGATTCTTGTCTGTGGAGGATGTCTATGTCATGCAAAAATGGGTGAATTAGTCACTCAATTTATTATGCAGATGAAGTAAACATGGAGCTAAAATGATGCAGTTTCTAGCCTCTTATGTACCAGTTAGGATTTTGGCCATAAATGAAGATCAATTTGGACCTGATTTCTCCAGATTGCTTGGCATGTCATTTTTGCAATAAATTTCTTGATTGAATTTGGTTGGTGTGGTTGTTGGAAATCCTAACCCTATCCTAGTCATCTATAACTTGTTGCATCCTGATATTTAGGGATCCCAAGGTGACTAGTGACTACATATAGAATCTTGTTATATTTTTCAAAGGATGGTGAAATTGGTAACTGAATAGAGAGAGCTTGAATCTAGGGTTTAGTTCTAGCATTTTGTCATTTTTAATGTATTGATATTGAAAATTTTAATGAGAATACACTTGAATTCCATCTCAGATTTGTGAATGTCTTCTTGTTTTGATCTTGGATTCTTAAATGTTAATGTTGCAAAGCAAGTTAATATATGGTTTACAAAGTAAATTGTGAAGTTTTTTCTTGAGTTCCTTCAAGGAGGGATTAAATTCTTAAGGATAGATTCAGAGAATTCATAGTTTTTGTGAGAATTTGATGTTTGAATGTGAAAGTGAGAGGAATAATAGGCAAAGAACTTATTATAGATTTGGGTGTGTTTGAGAATTAAGTTTTCTATTGAGGTATATTGTATTTTATTCTTTGCCCTAGGATAAGACACTGGTTTGTTCTCAGGAAGCAGTTCTTCATCATCAATCAACCTATAAATGATACAATCTTTAAATCAATGTGTCAAGAACATTAATGCTTAATATTTTTTGATTCCTTTAAGAAGTGAATCCAAGGTACACCCACCTAAGCATTAAGGCTCAAAATGTAGGAGAACTAATATCCCAGTCCTTGTTAATTGGCCCTTTTTTTATCAGATTAGGAGTGGGTTACAAGAGTTAGAGACATTTATTTGTCAATCATATTGTAAATTTGCAAGTAGAAAGAAAAGGAACCAACACCACACAAGTTAGTATGAACTAACTCCAAAATAGTATTAGATGAATTTTTTTTCTCTTAAAACTAGATTTTGACATTTTCCCCATTTGACATTATTTTCACATAACATGGTTAGATTTAGATATGCTCGGTAAACCTATAACTTTTCCTTTCTTTATGATCTTAACCATGTTGTCAAAATTTACATGACATAACCTCTTGTGCTATAACCATACATCTTCATTTTTAGCCAACAAACAACAAGTTTCAACATTATCAAGATAAAATAGATTACCTTTAGATTGTTCACCTGTATCAACCAAATTTTGAGTCTCATCATAGATTTTCACCTTTCTTTTCTCAAATGCAACTCAGTGACCCGTGTTATTCAATTTTTCTACACTCAACAAATTGTAATTAAGTCCTTTCACCCAATATGCATTCTCACATCTGATCTTATTATTCAACAATATAGATCCTTTTCCTTTTACTAGATAAGGTGTATCATTTCCTATTTTAATAGATCCACCATTATCATGTTCAAGGTATTCAAATTTCTCTTCATCACCAGTCATATGATGTGTACAACCACTATCAATAATCCAAGTATCATTCTTGCTAACTTTAGAAATAAGTGTTGTTTCAACATACCTTTCTTCTTCTTCTAAATCTTCTTTCAAAGCCACAAATACCACCTCAATATCTTCATCAATGTCAGTGTCAGTGTCATCATCATCATCCTCAATAAGGTAACATGCCTTCTTTCCTTTATCTTTGTAATCTCAGTTGTCTCTCTTGTTGTACTTTCAATTTCCTCTGTGATCTCGATTATCTCTTCTGTCATACTTTCTTTCATTACATCTTTAATTGGTTTTCTCATCTTCTTTCCTATTAGGACATCTAGCAGCAATATGACCAATCTCTTCGTACATTTAAAGTATACAAAAGGTAATTTTCCTCTATACCTTCCTTTACCTTTTTGAAATCATCTAGCCATTAATGCTTTAAGTTCATCAAGTTCACCCTCTTCACTTTCACTGTCACTTTCATTTCTTATCCTATGTTTGCTACTTGATTTACAAATTTTTAGAGATGAAATAAATGCAAACTCAATAGTGGGAAAAACACTATAGTCATAATTATTCAACTCAAATGTAGTCAGTCTACCGATTAGACTATCAAGTGTAATATGATTACCAGGAGCCGATATCATCTCATGAATTGCAGAAACTCTAATAGCATAGGAAGGTAACAAGGTTCTGAAAATTTTACTTACCACATCATCTTCATCAATAATTCCACCTACTCCTTGGATAGCATTCACAACTTGCTTGACTTAGTTACTATATAGAGATATGTTCTCTCCTTCTTTCATTCTCATGTCATCAAACTTTCCTCTAAGAATTTTAGCTTTATCCCTTAGCACATTCACATCTCCTCCATGAACTAGTGCAATTTTTTCCCACATCTATTTAGTAGATGTACATGTCTTAACATCATCAAATTTGGCATCTGATAAGGAAGAAGCAAGATCTATCATCATAGCTTTGTGTTCTTGTATTTCTCTCATCTGATCAACAATCAAAGATCCAAAGGGTAAGATAAACTCATTTTCCAAGTAGTATGTAGTAGACTCACCTATCCCTGATAGATATAGTTTCATTCTACTTTTCCATGTTGAGAAGTTATCTTTGTTCAACTTTGACACCTCTCTCTTATATATCTTGTGATCTTTAGCTTAAGTCCTTCAAACTTTCCTTCAACAAATCTATGCTCTGATACACATTTTTAGATAACTGAGAGGGGGGGTGAATCAATTAAGTCCAGTTATCCTACAGTCCCAAACACTACCTGATGTATAAAATAATACTTTCAAATCAATTAATCAACTTAGAAATGTATCAGCTATGCCTTTTTGTTCATCTACCGATTTGTAGTAAACTGACTAGTGTATTTACTGATCAATCACTAATAGTAATGTGTAGAGTAAAGTAATAATTCATCACATCCATACACATATAACACTTTGATTTTTAACCTGGAAACCCTGTTGGGGGAAATCGGTGCAGGAGCACCTCAAGGTCTTAGAGTAAGATCTTTGGCATTTTTGGCTTGTAGGTGGTTCTAGACAACCACCAAGGTAATAAGGACTATTGATAAAGTCCCAAGCTTGGTGTGGTGTTTTTTTGTAAGTAGAAGTCTTTAAGGTCATGCCTTTGGTTTAATCTAGTAGGGCTTAGAGACTAGGTCCTAGAGAAGTCAATGTTGGTCAACTATTGGTCAAGACCCCAAATGGAAGGAAAAGTTGTTATTTAATGTTTTTAAGTGTTTTGGGATTGAATAGAATGGATTTGGGTTGAGTTGAGCTATTTCAAGTAGTTGGAAGACAAAATGTTAAAAGTTGTAAAAGTTGCTCATGACAACTTTGAAACTTTGCAAAGTTGTCATGACAACATTCCCAAAAAGTTGCTTTTAGTGTAACATGGGTCCAAATATTTACCTAAGGGTCTGAACACTTAGGGATGGAATATTTAAGGTTAAATAAAACCTAATCCTAAGGTTAAATGTCAGAGTGTATGGATTGAGCAATCAAGAGCACTAAAATTCTGAGAATTAACTACTTTTGAACCATCATCCAACACTAGTGGATTTATTGGGTTACTGAAATGCATTGAAAAGTTAGTGTTTGCTATGTGAAGGAATTTTATACAATATTTTTGGTTTTTTGAATCATTTCTTTAACATTTTGTAAATTCTTTTCATCTTCCTAGTCCACTATCCTGAACGGTGCTAGTAATATAAAAAAATGAGTCCCACTTGAGTTCCTATGGTTGGAATCCAATGGCCACTTGGAATCAAGTAGGGGACTTTGTAAGTACTATAAATATGTATTATAAGGTTTGTGTGTGTAGGGGAACTAATTTTCCAAAGAATCCCTAGGTGTGTTCAGTGGAATTCTAGCTAGGAGCTTGTATAGTGTAGAGGCAAGAAGACTTGCTTGATGGATTAGCTTGAGTCAATCCACACTTGGAGAATATAAGGGCATGTTTCCTTGATAATTGAGTGCAAGGAGAAGAGTGGAGGAGTTTATTTGATCATCCATTGAAAGAAAAGAACCCTATCTAGTTCACATGCCCTAGAAACCATTGGAAATAGGGGTTTAATGGAAGTCCCATGTACGAACAATTTGAAGACCTAAAACCTAGAAAATCCTTGAGCCTAGGGTGGTCTTATGAAGATTCAACAATTAGTTCAGTGGGTTGTTAAGGAAAGTTTGGAAGGAAAGCAACAAATCAGTTACTAGGAGGCCTAATTGGGGCTAAAAGGCTACAAGGCCTAAAACTAAGAATCCATGAACCTGATGGATAAAAGATGCAAGAATCCTAAAAAATGGATCAAGAATGGTAGGAATTGAAAGGACCACGATAACACTTTTTCCCATTTCTAAGAGAAGTTTGGAAGTATGGTGCCAAGAGTGACCCTATGGGTCCACAGTGATAGTTGGAAAGTTAAGGTGAGAGTTTGAAATTGGTGGAGAGTTCTAAATGGAGTAGAGGAGCCATAGGAGTGACCTCTAGGTAGGGTAGAGTGGAATACCCTATAAAGATCAAGGAAAAGGTCTTGCGGAGAGCTAGAGTGCTCTTGTGAATTAGATCTCCCCATCAAAGTGGTATCAGAGCCATTGAAAGGCTTGGGAAGTGGAAAGTGTATGATAGAAAGAAGTGAATCCATTGGAGACAACACCATGGTGACCAATATTGAATTAGAAAGAGAAGTGGTTGAGAAAAAGGAAAGAAATAGGATCCTTGAGGAGATTGTAGAAGCTCTAAAAGATAAGATTGATGAAGTTGCAGAGACAACTCGTAAGATGAAAGAAAAATTAGAAGTTGAAGATGAAAAAGGGAAAGTAGTGGATGAGGAAGATTACATTCCTGAACTAGACCCACCAATGTGGGAGGAACCATTTATTAACACCATTAAGGTTGATGAGACAAATTAATGTCTCAATTTTGTTGTAATCTTCATGCTTTGTTGACACTCTTTATACTCTGATAGACATTTCCAAAACATTTATGACTTATACCTATGTTAACTTATGTTAAGTACAACTTAAGCCACGAAGTCTATGAGTAGCTAAGAATGACATGTTTTGCTGACTATTATAAATATAGTGTAGTATTTCATATAGTTATTTTAAGTTGTGTTCTAACATTTAAGTAGGAGTTGAAATTTTGACTTGGATATATATATGTACACAAAATGCTACTAACCTTTCAGGAAAACAAGGAGCAGTACGAAGAGTGGTGAACCCCATTAAAGAAGGACCATTAGAAGACCAGTCATGGTGGAACAATCTAGCATGGTTCTGAAGGATATGCCGCTACTACCAAGGAGCTTCTATTCTAGAGAATATAGGAAATAAGTCTTGCTATATTTCCTCAGAGTTGTTATTCCATTATCTGCAGTAATTGTAATATGTCATTCAATTGTTTTACCACCTCCTTATTTGGTGAGGTTTATTTAGACTTTTCTATTATGTTTTCAATAAGTATCAATCCTCTTTATAAAGGGACTTGATTGACTTAGTTAGGTAATGAGAAAATATAGAATGATGTATTTAGTATAGCAGAAGTTTCTATTTTCTATTCTTCATGATTTGTTCAATTGTTATGTAACTAGTTAAGAAGAATTTAATGGAAGAGTGATTTTGGATTATTTCTTATGTTAGTAGTTAGCAAAAGCCAACCAAATGGGGCCCACTTGGGAGGTTGATTATATTAAGTTAGAGTAGATTTGCTTCCTGCATTTTCCTTGCTTTCAATTAGAGTTATTGTTTTTCTCTTGCAGTATTACTACTGTGGATGTTGCTGCAACACTTGTAGAAGATAGACATAGTGAATGTTTTGAGCTTTTAGATAGACTAGATTCATTTCACAAGGTTTTTTTAGTAATTTCTTTAAGTATCCAAGTGTGTTTACTTTCCTGCACCAATAGCATAGGCTCCTTTCATGCATTTTATCTTCCTATAACATATGTAATATGACTCTTAGAGGAACTTAGTGCACAAACTATGTTGTCCCATTTCAAGTCTACGTCCCTGGGTTGACAATCTAAATGCATTTTATGATGGTAAAAGTAATCTTTAGCATAGATGTATTATTCCTAAGAGAGACAATGGCATGATTATTATTACCTATTGTGAGACTATTTATTTTTGGCACCACTACTAGGGATGGTGTCGAATTAGGAACCTTAATGAGTCATTTATTTTTTAGATTAGTTTTTTATTTTTCTAGTCAATAAAGAGTAGTTGTGAGATTGCTTGAAAATTCATCAACTTACTTGCATGCATCAAAGAAGGTGAGATGTTCATGGCAGATTTCTTCCAAAAGAACTTGTTAAACTGAAAGAAGAATTTGAAGAACTTGAGTTACCATTTCTTGATGCAACTCCTAAGTTTTCTGCATCATCTTCAATAGTAGAAGACACTCATGAAACATTTGACCTCTGTCCTTTTGCAGAAATATTAGCCAGCTTCCATAATAATCCCAATCCAGGACCACCTTTTGTCCAAAACCCTCCAGTCAATAATACTTTCCAGCCACAGTTTCAATACCCAACACTTTTAGTAATGGCTGCTCCTACATTTCCATTTCCTATTCCAAGCCTTATCAACAATCCTAACCTTAAGAATATACCTGTTTCAGCACTACCAAAGTTCTATGGTCTCATCACAAAGGATCCTGACACTTTTTTTTTTAATTTTGACATACTATGTCGAAGTGTTGACTATAATATTGACAGTCACAAGCTTAAGCTATTTCCAGTGACACTAAAGGAGTCAGCTCTCAGATGGTTCATGGGCTTAGGAGAAAATGCAATAGCAAATTGGTACAGAATGGGAGATTTATTTCTAAGGAAGTATAAGGAATACTGCAAGGGAAGTGATTTGAAAGGAGATGGCATTTTTCAAATGTCATAAAGGGAAGATGAGACATTAGAAGACTACATATCATGCTTCTTATTTAACTTACAAAAGAACCCTCAACATGCATTGGAGGAGGATTCATAGATGCTGATTTTTCTAAGAGGAGTGAATGAAAATTTTCTTGAAGCATTAGACCTCATGGCTGGAGGAGATATATCTCAATCTTCCTGAGATGATCTTTAAAAGATTTGTCTGAACTATTCTAGAGCAACAGTAAAGAAAGGAAGGGGATTTCACTCAATAGTGGCAAAGGAAGTGGCTTTGGTATTTCAAAGATGGAGATTTTGAACCTGTTGTCAAACTTCAAGCAAGACATCATAAATGATGTTGCTACACACCTAGACATGATGACTACCAAGAAAAAGAATGTAGATGCAGAGGTGCATCTAGTTGAGTATTGTCCCCATTTCTGCAAACAAAAGAAGGATTGTCAGTGCAAATTGGTCGCAAACCTAGAGAATCATCATCTTCCAACTGAATACTTAAAGATAGAAGGAGAGGATGAGCAAGTATTCTTTGTTTCTCAACGTCAGCCATGGGCCACAAGACAAGGTATTCCTCAAGACCCATTACAAATTTCAAATCCTTATAATAGTTAGTGGCAAAATTAGAATGTCCAAAGTTCTCCAGAGTATAATCAACCCAATTGGAATAATACTTGGCCAAATAATCAATAGAATCAATGGTATCCTCCACAACAACCCCAATGGCCACAATTTCCAAACCAATGGAAACAACCATAAGGGAATTGGCAGCCCAATAACTAGTGGAGAGGACCTCAGCAATGGCCTAATCCAAATCCTGGATATCCACCTTTACCACCTCTAACAAATATACCTACAATAATGCCACCACCTGCAAATATAGTTCCTCAAAAGAAAACATAGTTACCTTCTCAACCATAACCAAATTCCAACAATCAACAAGCACAACATAAAATGTATGCTACCGATGCTCAACAGTACCCCACCTATGCACTTAACATAGCCGATATACATTTAAGATCAGGTACTACCTTGCCTGCACCTGAACCACCTCTTATCACTGAAGTGATAGACTTTCCTACAACATCAGTATCAATTTCAGAGAATGCTTTGCCAAATATTGTAGCCTCAAATTTTTTTTCCAATTCAGCTAATGCTCATACATCAGTTAAACTAAATTTTCCTTAGAGGCTTAGCATGGACAAGCCCATACCAAAAGAAGACCAACCATTTGATATCATTGACCAAATAAAGAACATGCATGTCTAGATTCCTCTATTTCAAGCAATAAAGGATGTCCTACTTTATGGAAAAGAAATAAGAGAAGCTTGTCTTAAGAAGCCTAGAAGAAAGAAAAAGGATCCTACAATAGTTCATGTTATAGGACAGTTTGCTGATATCATGTTAGGAAAAATGGTAATACCAAAATATTCAGATCCAGGGAGTCCAGTTGTGAACATCATCATTATTGGTCAATCTGTAAAAAATGCATTAATAGACTTACATTCTACCATTAATGTAATGACTAAGGATACTATGAATAAATTGAGCATTGAAGGGTTGAGAGCTACTCTAACAATATTGCAACTAGTAAACAACTCTACTATGACCCCTGATGGAATGATAAAAGATATAATAGTTGCCTTAAATTCTTGGGAGTACCCTATTGATTTCATGATTCTATCACCAAAGGTCAATCTTGCTAGTTACCCTATTATCCTAGGACATCCATGGTTAGGAACAACTAATGCAAACATTATTTGTAGATCAGGGAACATGAAAATTTTAGATGGGCAAGCCACTAAGAAACTAGCATTTTATCCTCTAGCTCAACCACAACTAGATTTAAGTACACCTATATGGCCAGATTTAGGAGATGGGGAAGAAGAAATAAATTATGTGGTTCAGCTCATGATGTTACATAGGCAATCTTTTCTGAAGCTCAAAGAAAAAGATGAAGTCATTCAGAGCATTCTTAATAATGACTGTGTTGTAATCAAAGATATATTTGAGAGTTCTGTGTTAGAATTAACTACATATGAAGATAATTTTGAGAACTGTGCATTACCCTCAGAACCTAATATTATCCATCAGTTGTTACCTAGTGAAGTAAACACAAGTCCTATCCTTGAAGTGTCCATGCTTGACCTTACAACTACTGTTGAGATTTCTAAGGGTCATAATCTCCATGTGAATAATAAGCTACCTTCACAATAGATGGAGTAACTAACCAAACTACTACAAACACATGAGAAAGCCTTTGCATGGGACTATGGGGACATGAAAGGGTTAAGCCCTACATTATGTACTCACAAGATATATATCAATGAAGGAATCCTACCACTCCGTCAACCCCAAAGGAGGATAAACCCAACATTAAGGGAGATAGTCAAAATAGAATTAAAAAAGTTATTAGATGCTAGCTTTATATATCCTATATCTGATAGTAAATGGGTATCACCTTTGGTTATAGTGCCCAAAAAGGGGGATAAATGGAGAATTTGTATGGATTATAGAGAGTTAAACAAAGCTACCAAGAAAGATCACTTCCCATTACCATTAATTGACCAAGTACTTGATACTTTAGCTGGTAAGAAGTATTTTTCCTTTCTTGATGGATATAGTGGATACAATCAGATAACTATTTCTCTAGAGGATTAGGAGAAGACTAAATTCACATGTCCATGGGGGACATATGCATATTTAGTCCTACTTTTTGGGTTGTGGAATGCTCCAGCAACATTCAGAGGGCTATAATTAGTATTTTTGCTAACATATCACATGATTGTAAGGAGATATATATGGATGACTTTTCAACATTTGGAGTGAAATTTGAAGAGGCTTTGAAGAATCTTGAAAAGGTGCTAATCTGATGTAAGGAACATAATCTATCCCTTAATAGTGAGAAATGCTTTATGATGATGTAGGAAGGACTAGTACTTGGGCATTTTATTTCAGTAGCAGGAATTCAAGTGGACCCAACTAAAGTTGAGGTAATACTCAAATTACCTACCCATACCAAGAAAAAAGATGTAAGATCTTTCTTAGGACATGCTGGATACTATAGACACTTTATTCAAAATTTCAATCAAATTGCTAGTTCTCTAGTACACATTACTTACAAAAGAAGCTGAATTTATATGGACACAAGCATGTGATGAGTCATTCCTATAGCTAAAGAAACTTCTAACAACTGAACCAATCCTCAAAGGACCGGATTGGTCTATTCCATTCCACATCCATACAGATGCATTAGATTATGCCATAGGTGTTGTTCTAGGACAAAAGCCTACTAACCTTGAGAATGCAATTTACTATATCAGTAAAAGCCTCCATGGCCCTGAATTAAACTACATAGTTATTGAAAAAGGAACTCCGAGTTGTAGTTTATGCATTGAACAAATTCTAACACTATGTCATAGGCTATCCCATTTTTGTTCATAATGATCACTCAACAATAAAATATTTGATGAACAAACCTACTATAACATGTAGACTGGCAAGCTGGCTTTTACTATTATAGGAATTTGATAAAATAATTTTTGATAAGCCAGGGAAGGCAAATGTAGGTGTTGAATACTTGTCTAGACTTAAAAATGATGATGAAGACTCCACTCAAGTTGAAGATGCATTTCCAGATGAACACCTTTCCACATAGAAATCAAGAACCCATGGTATGTTGACATAGCCAATTATCTTGTAGAAAATAAGATGCCCCCACTTTTTTCTCAAATAGACAGGAAAAATCTTGCAGACAAAAGCTTTCAATTTTCATGGATAGATAACAATCTATTTTACACTAGCCCAGATCAGATCATGAGGAGGTGTGTGAGAGAAGATGAAATATTTGGCATACTCCATGCTTGTCATGATGAGACATGTGAAGGTCACTTTGCAATAAAGAGAACAACTTTGAAAATCTTAACAACATGATATTATTGGCCAACATTACACAAAGATGTAGCCAGTTATACAAAAAAATGTGATAAATGCCAAAGGATGGGTCATCCAAAAAAATCAAATGAGATGCCACTTAATCCACAAGTGGTGATGACATCCTTTGATAAATAGGGTATGGAATTCATAGGACTAATTGATCCTCCATCAAATGGAAAATCATATATACTAGTATGCATAGATTATCTGATAAAGTGGGTGGAAGTGAAAGCAATACAGAATGCCAGAGATCAAAAAGTTGCCAAATTCTTGTATGAGGGCATTTTTACCCATTATGGAGTTCCAAGAGAATTAGTCACAAACCAAGGAGCATAATTCACTTCAAATATAATCACTAAGATAATGAAGGAGTATAGCATAAGGCATTGGAAGTCTAGTCCTTATCATCTGCAGGTGAATGGACAGGTAGAAGTCACCAGTAGAGAGATAGAGGCAATATTAACAAAGACTATGCAATTGCATTGCAAGGATTGGAGTAGCCGGTTAACTAAAGAAATCTGGGCTTATCATACAACATGGAAGACCATAATAAGGTTCACACCATTTGAATTGGTGTATGGAAAGGAAACAATGTTGCCCATAGAATTTGAACACAAAATATTGCGCATAGCTCTAGAGTTGAACATCAATCTTCCTGCAACACAAGCAAAATGCCTACTCCACCTCAATTCCTTAGATGAAATGAGAAAAATCATTGGAGAGAAAATAGCTAATATAGAACTAGAGGAAGAGGTGGCATGATTCACATATCAAGAATAAGAACTTTCAAGTAGGTGATTGGGCTCTATTGTATGATTCTCAATTCAAGGAGATTCCAAGAAAGCTGTAGACTATATGGCTGGGACCATATGAAATTCAATATGTCTTTGATAATGGAGCAGTCAAATTGACCACACTTGATCTAGTCTAATTTAAGCTTCTTGTCAATGGACACCGCTTGCACCTATATCACAAGCCTCAAACCAAGGAAGAATTCTTGCAGTAGTTCAGCACGCAAAGTTTAACAGCCCCTCAGGTAACAATTCCTGTAGCAGAAGGTGAAAGCCTTCCTCCTGCAACCTCACCATAACATGCCTTTGAAAAAAACCCATAATAAAACTTCATTTAAAATGAGGTATACTTCTTCATTCACTTTTCTCTTTTCTTCTCACCAACTCATCTCATTTCTCTTTCTACTACCCACTCAAACACCATGTCACCCACAATTTCTATTTTAATGCTTTCAATAAATACCACATCAGGACTCTTATGCAGCCGCTGGAATTGATGCTCTCATTAGCTTCAATTCATGTGTACGGTAACTAATCACCAGGTATAACTTTTTAATCCCTTACTTACTTTTAGCACACATGTTTGAATGCTTATATCTAGTACTACATTACATTTATAATATAGGCATTATGCTAGTTTCCCTTCCTTGTGCAAAATTTATCAAGTTAGGACACTTGTTCATATTTAGTAGGGGACAGGGAAAGTGTAATAAATTTCAAGTGTTATTCCTAGGCCACCCTAGTCACAACCCTGTCACATCAAGTTGTACTTAGGCTGCATTCTATTAATTCTTTTAATCCTATACATTTTCCATACTTTCAAATTCCAATTTTATGAGCTTGAAATGAATAAAAAGGACCATAATTAAATTGTGAGATAACTCACACTTAAAGTGATGATGTCCTCTATAATCAATGCTATTATTATTATTCATGTCAAGCATAAGAAAGGTAATGTAAGTGGAAAAATTAGTATTTTCAAGAATTGCAAATGCATTTCAAGAAGGTATTTGTAGAGCGTAAGAAGGCCGAAGGTTAGTAGTAAATTGGAGAGTAGAAAATTGAAGATTGGGCATTACTAAGATGGGTGGGAAGCTACAGAGACATGAACCGGTTCACCATGGTATTTTACTAGTGGATGTTGAAGCAATCTGTAGATTTAATGCATGCAACTGGCTAGGGTATTTTCTCCAGTTCACGAAATTTAATGAGGAGGTTGCAGTAGAATTTATGGGCACTTTTGAAGAGGGACAAGCAATGGTGTGGGGTTTAAAATTTGTTGCTACTAAGGAAAAAATTATAATGGTCACTAGATTACCAGTCATTGGAGAGCACTATCCTAACGAGTATGACGCCAGGTCATCTTGAGCTCAATTCTCTTGATCGAGTGTTCCTCTACTTGAAATCACTAAGAAAGGATGAAAGAGATTGCCTCTTCCACCACCATTTCTAGAATTGGCTACTCATATTATTAGGTACTTAAATTTTGAAGGAAGATTCTCAAACTTGCATGCCCATCATTTTAAATTACTTAGTTGTATAAGGCATAATCTTCAAGTCGATATTCCTAATTTTCTCTATAATATGTTAAGCATTAGTGCCGAGGAAACACAAAAGGGTAATATAAATTCCATAATCCACCATGCCCTAATTAAGCTTTTGTTTGAAAAATCCCTTTGGGATGTCTCTCCCATGTCATGGGCAGAATTTGTTTAGTTTAAAGCCTTGCAACCCCAAGTTAACCCTGTTGCTCAACCTCTAGGGAATGGAGTAGAGTCTTCTGAGCCTAGTGAAGAAACAACTAGAAAAGGAAAAGAACTAGAGTTGTCCCCAGAAAATAAGTCTTTTGAGCCCACTCTAGAGAGTGATATACCTACTTCTTCCATAAAGAAAGGCAAACAGAAAGTTCAAAAAGAAATCCCTAACATAGAAGGTGAAATTCAAAACCCTGCAGTTCAAATAAATAAGAGAAAAAGGTCAAGTTTTGTTCTGGTAGCATCTACTCCTACAACACAAAATCCAAAAAGGTCTTGCTAAACTAAAACTATAGTGATTGAAGAGGCAACTATGCATAGAAGCCCTTGCATGCGAGGAAAAGTGTCTTCACCTTCCCTTGGAAATCCAAATATTCCAGCACCACAACCTGTTCTAGAACCCTCTATTGAAAAAATTCCTGATGACTCCCCCTTGTAGGTAGAACCTCAAAATATGGAGGAATCTCAAAATTTTCAAGAACCTGATAATAGCACACCACAGGATGATCAGGGAATGCCTGAGCCAAACCCTGATGTAATAAAAGAGAGCATTCCTATGAATGTTCAACCTACTCCTCCACAACACCTTGTTTATTCCAATGTATCCATTATGCCCTATAGATCCACATGGTTCACTGAGTACTTTCAACAAGCTACCAAAGAAAAGAAAAAGAAAGCTACGATGCAAGAATTTCCCTCACAAAAATTTAGTCTGTACTCTTTAATTTATACAATCATTTTTTTTTTCAGAAGACCTGGTGGAGATAGGAAAGATATCAAATGCATAAAGAGATATTTGATAAGGATGAGGAAATTGAGGCTCTTAAGGAGTAGTTAAGGAAACAAAAGAAACAAATGGACAAATCCCTAAAACTAGCCGATCAGGTCATAGCCTGTAGACTACCACCCAGGGTATATGCTATTTGTTTAAAAGAACAATTTCTGTTGTTTCAACTTATGATCACAATGAAGGGTATTGATTATGAATTCAAGTCAGCCTAAGATTTTTATGGAATATATCAAACTCTTCCCCCATGGAAACAAAATTTATTATGTGTTCTATATTTGCATAAATTTGTTATCCCATAAGAAAAAGAGCCACACATCCCAATTAACTTTGAAGTAGCTGTGCATAGAGTGAATAAATATATGGATTTGGGGTGACATGTTAGAAATGAATTATGGATGCCTTTATCCTTCCAACCACTACACTCCTTTGGCCCCTATACGACATCAATGCTACTAGATTGGATCAATTGATTGAGGAGAACCGAGGATATTACTTGGAAAGAAAAAGAGGATTTTACTACACTTTCAGGAGTGGAAAGAAGGGGAAGACAACTGTCAGTGATTTCAAGTTCATAGCCAAGAAATACAATGCTTGAGGACAAGCATTCTTTTAGTAGGGGGCAAATGATGAGACAAATTAATGTCTCAATTTTGTTATAATCTTCATGCTTTGTTGACACTCTTTATGCTCTAATCGACATTTACAAAACATTTATGACTTATACCTATGTGAACTTATGTTAAGTACAACTTAAGCTATGAAGTCTATGAGTAGCTAAGAATGACATGTTTTGCTAACTATTATAAATATAGTGCAGTACTTCATATAGTTATTTTAAGCTATGTTCTAACATTTAAGTAGGAGTTGAAATATTGACTTGGATATATATATGTACACCAAATGCTACTAACCTTTTAGGAAAACAAGGAGCAGTACGAAGAGTGGTGTAACCACATTAAAGAAGGAGCATTAAAAGACTAGTCATGGCAGAAGAATCTAGCATGGTTCTGAAGGATATGCCACTACTACCAAGGAGTTTTTGTTCCAGAGAATATATGAAATAAGTCTTGCTATATTTCCTTAGATTTTTTATTCCATTATCTGTAGTAATTGTAACATGTCATGGTTGTTTTATTGCCTCCTTATTTGGTGAGGTTTATTTAGACTTTTTAAAAATGTTTTCAAGAAGTGTCAATCCTCTTTATAAAGGGATTTGATCAACTTAGTTAGGTAATGAGAAAATATAGAATGATGTATTCAGTGTAGCAGAAGTTTCTCTTTTCTGTTCTTCATGAGTTGTTCAATTGTTATGTAATCAGTTAAGAAGAATTTAATGGAAGAGTGATTTTGGATTATTTTTTGTGTTAGTAGTTAGCAGAAGGCAACCAATGGGGCCCACTTGGGAGGTGGATTAGATTAAGTTAGAGTAGATTTTCTTCCTACATTTTCCCTGGTTTCAAGTAGAGTTACTATTTTACTCCTGCAACATTACTATTGTGGATGTTCCTGCAGCACTTGCAAAAGATAGACATAGTGAATGTTTTGAGGTGTTAGACAGACTAGATTCATTTCACAAGCTTTTTGTAGTAATTTCATTAAGTATTTGAGTGTGTTTACTTTCTTGCAATAATAGCATAGGTTCCTTTCATGCATTTTATCTTCCTGCAACATATGTAATACAACTCTTAGAAGAACTTAGTGCACAAACTGTGCTATCCCATTTCAAGTCTATGTCACTAGGTTGACAATATAAATGCATTTCATGATGGGAAAAGTAATCTTTAGCATAGATGTATTATTCCTAAGAGAGACAATGGCATGATTATTATTACCTATTGTGAGACAATTCAAAGGCATTGGGAGGAAAAGCACTTGAGGGGATAACCCTGTTCATTGGAAAGATGGACTCAAAGTTAGTCATGGAGTGGATTGAAGGGATGGAGAATAGTTTTGAGTGTGAAGGTGTCACAATAGAATAAAAGTTGAAGGTTTCCAAATCAAGACTCAGGGGACCAGCTCTAACTTGGTTGAAGTTCCTTCAAGAAGAAAGGGAAAGTGAGTGGAAAAGGCCAATAACCAATTAGAGGGCTATGGTAACCAAGATCAAAGATAACTATCTACCAGAGGATCATGCGATCCAAATGCACAAGAAGAGGAAAAGTCTTAGACAAAAATAAATGTATGTGGCCTCTTACACTGAGGAGTTTCAAAAACTTTTCCTAAGATCCAAAATCCAAGAGTTAGAAAACATCCGAGTGGCTAGATATTTGGGTGGCTTAAGATGGAGCATCCAAGAGGAGATCAGTTTTTGGACTCCTTCTACTATCCATAAGTGCTTTCAGTTGGCACTTCAAGTGGAATAAAGAAACAAAAAGAAGCAAGACTCTACTTCTAGGAGTAGAGGAAGAGGAATAGATTCCAGAGGTGGACATAGAGGGGATTCTAGTTGCAGGAGCAATGAAACCAGGCATCAAGGGGACTCCAAACTCATTGATAAAACTAGTGAATCAAGAAATAGGGGAAGCTATTATAGAGGAAGAAGTTTGTATAGTGGTGGCAGAGGTAGGATAAATGGTTTTGGAAGAAGCTCACATTTTGCTTCAATGAAATGCTATAATTGTGGATAGTTGGGTCACACTACTTATTGGGGTCCAGATAAACCTTCATCTTCACAAGGAGAGAAGAAAATTACATATGTACAAGAAGAAGAAGATGAAACTAAGCACCCTAAGGTTAGTCAAAATTTAGAGAAGGGAGAATGCATAATGCTTAGGAGGATCTTCATCAAAGAACCTAAGAAGGATTAACACAAATAAAGGAGATCACTCTTTAGAGTCAAGTGCAAAATTCAAGGAAAAGTGTGTAGAGTCATCATAGACTTAGGGTCTACTAAAAATGTGATCTCAGAGGAGGTAGTATAGAAGTTGAAGCTAGCCAAGTTACCCCATGCTTGTCCCTACAAAGTCACTTGGTTGAACAAGGGGAAAACATACTAGTTAATGAGAAAGTATGGGTTGACTTTACTATAGGCAAGTATCAAGATAGGATAATTTGTGATGTGCTTCCAATGGATGCATGCCATCTATTTCTTGGAAGACCTTGTCAGTATGATAGGGAGGTAGTTCACCATGGTAAGGAAATAAGTACTCATTCAAGAAGAATAGAGTCACTTATAGGATACAATCTTTAATAGAGGAAGACACAATGGAGAAGATAGAATCCAATACACTCCTAATGAGTGGGAAAGAATTCTTGCATGACATAAAACAAGAAGGGGATTTCTATGTAGTGTTGATGAAGCCAAACGAGGAAGAAACACCTAATCATCCCCCTGTGCCTCCAGAAGTGAAGAAATTGTTAGAATAGTTCCAAGATATCATAAGTGAAGGAAATATAGCTACATTACCATTGAAGAGAGAAATTAGCCACCACATTGAATTTGTGCCAGGGGCATCATTTCCTAACAAGGCTATCTACAAGATGACACCAGAATAAAATAGGGAGATAGCAAGGAAAGTCCAATAGCTTTTGGATCAAGGCTTGATTAGGAAGACTATAAGCCCTTGTGCTATACCATTTGTTCTAGCACCCAAGAAAGGAGGCACATGGAGGATGTGCACTAACTCAAGAGAAATACACAAGATAACCATTAGGTATAGGCTCCCTATCCCTAGGATAAAATACCTAATGGATCGTCTAGGGGGTGCCAAATTTTACTCAAAAATAGACCTTAAGAGTGGATACTATCAAATCAGAATGAAAGAGAGGGATGAGTGGAAATCTTCCTTCAAAACCATAGAAGGTCTCTATGAGTGGCTAGTAATTCCATTTGGCCTCACAAATGCAGCTAGCACCTTCATGAGGGTTATGAATGAGGTCTTAAAAGACTATATAGGAGTGTTTTTAGTGGTGTACCTAGATGGCATCATAGTATTTAGAAAAACCAAAGAGGAACACATGAAGCACCTAGAACTTGTATTGAAAAAGTTCCAAGAAGAGAAGCTCACCATAAATCTTGAGAAGAGTGAGTTTATGAAGAAAGAAATAGTATATCTAGGGTTTGTAGTGTTCCAAAGTGACTTCAAGATGGATAAAAGTAAGGTTGAGGCCATATTGAGTTGGCCTATTCCTAGGATATGGACTGAGGTAAGAAGCTTCCATGGGTTAGCACAATTTTATAGGAAGTTTGTGAGAAGGTTCAGTGAGTTATGTGAATCCATCTTAGACACTATCAAAGGGGGAGTCAAGACCAAGTTCATATGGACCAAAGAAGCAAATGAGGCATTTGAAAGATTGAAGAAAGTAGTGGCTACACAACCCATCCTAGTTCTTCCAAGTTTCAATAGATTGTTCATTGTATTATGTGATGCTAGCAATGTGCTAGTGGGTCCAGTCCTAAGACAAGAAGGTAGGATAGTAGCTTTCTTTAGTGAAAGGATAAATGAGGAAAAGTCTAGATATTCATCTTATGATTTAGAGCTTTATGCTTTAGTTTAGGCTCTTAATAAGTGGAGGCATTACCTATTACCTAAGGAGTCTACATTGATAACCAAGCTCTAAGTTACATCAACACCCAAGAGAAGCTCATTTTGAGGCATATAAAGTGGATGGAGTTTTTGTAGTCCTACACGTTCACAATCAAGCATAAGAAGGGAGTCAATAAAAAGGTTGTAGATGCCCTTAGCATGAGGTTACTATCAAAGAGATACAGTTGTAGAGAATAGGAGTTGAAGGGTTCAAATACCTATATGAAGGGGATACAAATTTCTCAGATATACAAGGTATGCACTAATTTTTGTAATCATTTCCACAGTGAGTATGCTGACTATACATTACAGAATGGAATTTTGTTTAAAGGGAAGTAATTATGTGTTCCAAGGGGCTCCATGAGGGAGAACCTCATCCAAGAAAAGAACAATGGAAGTTTGAGTGGGAACTTTGGGTTAAATAAGACCCTAGACCTAATAGAAAGATTTTACTATTGGCCTAAGATGTAAAAAGATATAAGGAAGCATGTGGAGTAGTGTAGAGTGTGTCAGAAGGAAAAGGGGACATCATCAAATGTAGGCCTCTACCAACCATTTCCCATCCCAAATAGATCTTGGGAGTCCATAAGCATGGACTTTATAGTGGGATTACCTAGGACTCCTATTGGTTTAGATAGTGTGTTTGTGGTAGTAGATAGATTTAGCAAAATGAGTCATTTTCTCCCTTGCAAAACAACTCATGATGCCAGTCATATTGCTCACCTTTTCTTTAGGGAAATATTAAGGATACATGGGTTGCTAATAAGTATAGTTGTAGATAAAGATGTGAAATTTATGGGGCATTTTTGGAAAACCCTTTGGAAAAGATTAGGAACTAATGTGGCTCATTTCTCTTCCTATCATCCTCAAATAGATGGACAGAAAGAGGTCATTAATAGGGTCCTTGGAAAATTTCTAAGATGGTTGACTAAGGAGTATGGCCAAGGATGGGAACAAGTCATTCCTCAAGAAGAGTTTGCCTATAATGATAGTGCAAACATGACTACTGGTAAGAGTCCATTTGAAGTAGTGTATGGGTTACATGTAAGAGGTGTAAATAAACTCATAGACTTAAAAGACCATGAAGGAATTAGTGGAAATGAAGATGATTTTGCCCAGTCCATAAGAGAGGTCCATGAGCAAGTCAAAAAGACATTAATGGAAGAAAATCAAAAACTTAAAGCTAAGAAGGATAAGGGAAGAAGAGACCTATAATTTGAGGTAGGAGACTTAGTAATGGTCTTCTTGAACAAGGATAGGCTATAGAAGGGCATCCCAAGAAATTTACAAATGAAGATAATATGACCATGCAAGGTTCTGGCTAAATATGGAATGAATGCATACAAGATAGACTTGCCCAAAGAGATGTCCATCTCACCTATCTTCAATGTAAAATATTTGATGAAGTATAAAGGACCAGAGCTAGATGTAGAAAAGTATAGTACATAGGTGACTAAGGATGTGGAAGGACTCAAAATACCTAATTAGACCAAGCCAAAAGCAAAGAGTATTTTGGATACTAGATTGAAGAAGTAGACAAGAAACAAAATCTACATGGAACATCTAGTGAAATGGCAACACCAAGCTGAGTTAGAGGCTACTTGGATAGCATAGGGAGACTTAAAAAAGCATGGAATTAGTATGGATTTCATCACACCTAAGATACCCTGATTTCCTTGTGATAGAGGGAGAATGGTGCAAGAGCACCTCAAGGTCTTAGAGTAAGATCTTTGGAATCTTTGGCTTATAGGTGGTTCTAGCCAACCACCAAGGTAATAAGGACTATTGATAAAGTCCCAAGTTTGGTGTGGTGTGTTTTTTTAAGTAGAAGTCTTTAAGGTCATGCCTTTGGTTTGATCTAGTAGGGCTTAGAGCCTAGGTCCTAGAGAAGTCAATGTTGGTCAACTATTGGTCAAGACCCCAAATGGAAGGAAACATTGTTATTTAATATTTTTAAGTGTTTTGGGATCTAATAGAATGGATTTGGGCCAAGTTGATCTATTTAGAGTAGTTAGAAGATAAAATGTTAAAAGTTGTAAAAGTTGCTCATGACAACTTTGCAACTTCGAGTTGATCTATTTAGAGTAGTTAGAAGATAAAATGTTAAAAGTTGTAAAAGTTGCTCATGACAACTTTGCAACTTTCCAAAGTTGTCATGACAACATTCCTAAAAAGTTTCTTTTAGTGTAACATGGGTCCAAATTCTGACCTAAGGGTTTGAACACTTGGGGATAGACTATTTAAGGTCAAACAAACCCTAATCTTGAGGTTAGATGTCAGAGTGTACGGATTGAGCAATCAAGAGCACTGGAATTCTAAGAATTAACTACTTTTGAACCATCATCCAACATTAATGGATTGATTGGGTTATTTTAATGCATTGACAAGTTAGTGTTTGTTATGTGAAGGAAGATTATGCAATATTTTTGGTCATTTGAATCATTTCTTTAACATTTTGTAAATTCTTTTCATCTTTATGGTTCACTATCCTAAATGGTGCTAGTCATGTAAAAAATGAGTCCCACTTGAGTTTCTATGGTTGGAATCCAATGAAACCTTGGAATCAAGTAGGGGACTATGTAAGAAGTGTAAATATTTATTATAAGGTTTGTGTGTGCATGGGAACTAATTTTCCAAATAAGCCCTACACAAGTTCAGTGGAATTCTGGCTAGGAGCTTGTACAGTGTAGAGGAAAGAAAACTCTCTAGATGGATTGGCTTGAGTCAATCCATGGTTGGAGAATGTAATGGAATGTGTCCTTGATAAGTGAGTGTAAGGAGAAGAGTGGAGAATTTTTTGTGATCATCCATTTAAAGAAAAGAACCTTGATTGGTTCACATGCCCTATAAACCCTTGAAAATAGGGGTTTACTGGAAGTCCCATGTACAAATAGTTTGAAAACTTGAAACCTAGAAAATTCTTGAGCCTAGGGTGGTCTTATGAATAATCCACAATTATTTTAGTGGGTTGTTAATGAAAGTTTGGAAGGAAAGCAATAAATCGGTTACTAGATGGCCTAATTGGGGCTAAAAGGCTACAAGGCCTAAAACTAAGAATCCATGAACCTGATGGATAAAAGATGCACAAATCCTAAAAAATGGATCAAGAATGGTAGGAATTGAAAGAAGGACCATGATAACACTTTTTCCCATTTCTAGGAGAATTTTGTGAGTATGGTGCCAAGAGTGGCTCTATGGGTGCACAGTGAGAGTTAGGAAGTTAAGGTGATAGTTTGAAATTGGTGGAGAGTTATAAAGGGAGTAGAGGAGCCATAGTAGTGACTTCTAGGTAGGGTAGAGTGGAATACCCTAGAAAGACCAAGAAAAAGGTCTTGAGGAGAGAAAGAGTTCTCTTTTGAATTAGATCTCCCCATCAAAAACCCACCTGGGACCGGTAACCCAAAATAATTTACTCTTCTGAAGTGAGCTAGATTAAGATCCAACCCTACTAAAGGTTACAAAAAAAACTATAAGGTGTGACCTAGTTAGAGGATTTATCACTAACAGTTCTCCCTTGACCAAACATTCACTATGGGGTCAAAAAGAAAATAATCAACATTCATTGAATGTCATATTGAAACATAAAGACTGTTATGTCCCACTCGATTAAGAGATTTATCTATAGAAATGGTTAAATTGTTACAGTAATGATCTAATTCAAATACAACTTGTTTTGTAGATTTTTAGATCTATGCTAAACTCAAAAATACCTCTGATCAATAATCTATTCAATGTCTTTTTTTCTCCAACAATTCTATTCTTCTTGGTAATTACTTTCTCTGACACTCGGTGTTCTCTGCAAAATTGCTCAATTCTATCTTCAACCATTTTGATCAGCTATGCTTGAATTCAATCTTTTCACATGAATTATTCTCCAATATAATCAATAATGAATCTCTTGTCTCTTTATATAGACATCATAAAATATTTTATTTCCATCCATAGATTTTTCCTCTTAATCTTCACCATTGGTTTTTCTGCTTTAACCTTCCTTGGAGTTGTGTCAATAAAATGTTTCATTCTCCTTCATCTAATCATCCTTGAATTTTGTCAGCCATTTGATCATCATAAAAAACATTATATTTTACCTTAGAATCATTGATAATTATCCAACTCATCATCTTTAGTCAACAATCATAAGTTCCATTTATTTCTTTCACTCAGTCAATACCATAATGCATCAGTGATAACTAGCTTGATTAACACTGTACTCGATATACACTACACTTGCTCAGTTTATACCGAATTCTTCATTTACCAAACACATAAACTTGTTCATTCTTGATCTTCAATCCATAATAGATTCATGTAATAAAATCAAATCACTAACATAATTTTATAGAATCACCAATAAGTTACTCAATAAATACTATATCCATATCTTTCCTCAACCATCTCATCTTTATGTAGATATTTCATTCCTTCACCAATATTTCCTTCTTAAGATGTTTATAACCATCATGATAAATATATTCAAAACTAGTTGACATCAATGAAAATACATTAATTGATTTAATGTCTCACATACACATTTTAGCTCAATGATCATCAATCACTTCTCTCAGTCTCTCCTTTAAGATAGTCAATGACTTGTAGTCTATCAAATTATGACACTTCTCATAATTATATATTGTCACATGTCCCACCCTTTCTTATGTATAAGAGTTATCCTATGCACATGAGTTATTATGTACACATAGAGAAGAATCATTCACATTCTAGGTTCTTTGTTCTTTAATCTTGAATAACTATCTCCATAATCAATTCTTGTATGGTATAAAAGGTAATGGTATTTTTTCTTGTTGGCATTTTAAGAGATCTAGGTTGCACATCTTGTTTTGTATTTTTTTAAAAAAAATAGTATACTCTTCTCTTACATTGAATAATGAAATAGACTTTAAAAAACACTTCATAGAAATGCTAGATGATGCACATTCCTCTTTATGGTTATTATATATTTCAATTAAATTTGAAACTCAATAGAGTAAATATGATCATATCATTGATTTTAGATAATTTGTTAAAGTCAATATTCTTTGTGATTTCTTTAAATTAGATATAGGAGGCCAAATATACAAGGTTTCAAGAAAGGTTGTTGTGTTTAAAACCTCTGGATCTTTTATTATTTCTATCTCTTTTGGGAAAAATCAACCCCTACATTTACATCCAAAATTTCTAAAACCTACATTAACATTGACCAAATCAACAAAACGTAAATACTTTGTGGCTAGTCATAGAAATTCACCCTACTCATGAGTATTTCAATTAGTTGGGAAATGAACTTTTACCCAACCTCCATTAATATATTTCAATGGCCTCAAAATAAACTAATAATGCACCCCCTTATTGGGTCCACCTTCAATGCCTCCATATTGTGATTCTATCACTCCAATTAGATGATTCCATGTTACCCTAAAATGAACCTCATTGTTGTTGAACCTCTATGTCAATTGGTCACTAATTTCTTGGCCAATAAATAGTAGTTTCAAATTTCTTTCTTTTTAAATGTATAATGGAAATCATGAAATAAATAGTAATTTCCTTTGAGACCCCCCCTTAAACAATCAAACACTAAAAGAAAAGAATAAATGGTTCTCAATTCTCAATTCTTTCCACTATTTTAAAAGTAAAATCAGTAAGGTATCAAAAGAACATTAATATTCATGAATATTAACTACAAAAAAATCTTATTATCTTGTGGTTTAATCTATATATCTGGATACATGAAGTACATATGTATCACAAGTTGAATGAGAAAAGAAAGAAAAATAATCATATATATACATACATACATACATACATACATACATACATATATACATATACACACACCTATACACACAAATATATATGTAAATATGTATATGTGCATATATATATATATATATATATATATATATATATATATATATATATATATATATATATATATATATGTGCATATCTATATATATATGTAAATATGCATATGTGCATATCTATATATATATATATATATATATATATATATATATATATATATATATATATATATATATATATATATATATATATATATATATATATATATATATATATGCACATATGCATATTTACATATATATATACATACATATTGTTTAGGGGGAACATGAGTGCTAATAAATTTAACAATATAAACTATGTGAGATGAATTCATTAACTAACCACTTCCACACTAACATTCAGAATATAAGAGAAAGAGGGGCTTCCACGCATAACTCTCAACATAACCCAAGTTAGACTAGAAAAACCCAAGAAGATAAAGGGATGCCAATGCTAAACCCAAATTATATTAAGGAAGTACGCAAGCAAGTCCTCTTTCATGCAATGTAGGATTTGATTAAAGATGTGTAAAAGTAAATGTGCAATTGAACCAATTGATTTAATGATGAAAATGAGATAAATCTAGATGCTAAATGTAAGCAATCAACCCAATTAAGATGTGAAAATAGGTCTAGATTAAGAAATGAAATGAATGATAAAGTACTCACCTTTAAATGTGTAGAGGAATGTGCCTTTTTTCTTTGAAAATTGTGAATTTGAACCTATGATAGAACTTCTGACTACGGATTTGTGATCACGACAAAAAACCCTAGAAATGTTATTTTCCCCAAACCTCTAGGAAAAGGTCAACCAAGTCACCATGTTCTTAAACATGTCAACCGGGTCATCATGTTCCAGAACAGGTCGACTAGGTCACCGTGTTCCCAAGATATTGTAGAAAAGTCATCCCAAATTCTTCAGAAATGTCTCAGCAAGTATTTCCTAGATTTGTGGTTGTAATTTTGATATCATGTTATTGAATACATAAAAGCTTGTTTTTTGGTTTGGGTGGATGAGGGTTTGCAAGGAAAGCCCTAGATTGAGGAATCAACCTTGAAACTAAAATGTAAATATGTAAAGGAAACAAGACAAATGTAAGTATTCACCTTGCTTGTAGAAACCCTTATCAAACGGGATTTTGTGATGCTTGTATGTTGTAGATTTTGAATTTGCAATAATGGATGTAGCAAATCTTCACAAATGGAATAGATCAACCAAAATGACACCATGGAGCTATGGATGTAAATGTGCACCAATAAAGAAGACATTGAATGCCTCAATGTAAATTTCCTCCCTTGGTGGCCAACAAAGTGCTAGATCTTGAAGCTAAAATGCTCACAAAGGATCTTTGAATATTTAAATGCATTAAATGCTTAAAAATTTCTTTCTTGAATGCTTGAGCTTGCACATGTGATTCCCATAATGAAAAGTCCCTCTCCAAAATAAGGTTCCTAGGCTTCCTTTTATACTAGTTTTTAGGCAGGAAAACAAAGCAAGGCGATGAGGGAACACTATTTTGCAATTTAATTCTAGGAGAAAACATTGGCCCCATGATTTAAAATCCTAGGGGAAAAGGTCAACTTGGTCAGCCTATTCTAGATCAGGTCAACTGGGTCAACCTATTCCAGGGATGGCCCACAAGGAGCTAACCCTGGGGTCTCAGAGATTGCATAGTTGAAAAGGATAAAAAAGGGACAGAATAGGAGAAGAAGGGGGGCACTGCATGATTCCATCCATGGTCCATAAAGTTAGTAAATGGACATAAGCTTAAAGGTATTAAATAATGAGTGCATCCATTTTAAGATGATACATTTATCCCCCACTTTAGCGGGAGTATGAGTTTCCTCAAACTTACATTAAAGTAGATCAAAGAACATGAGTTGATCTTATCATGACTAAGGAGATGATGAAACCATCAAGCCCCCAATGGACTTGAGTATTCATCATATCTAGAGCCAAAATAATAAAAATGTCACTAACAAGAAAGTGTATCCAATTCACCCAATAAGGTTTGTGTCCCTTATTGTGAACTGCACAAGAAAAATAAAAGGTGTGTTGTGACAAGAGATAGCATTAAATGGTCTAGCAAGTGTGTGTGGCATTATAGTCAACCCATCAAATATGAATTGAATGTTCTAGAAAGTGTGTGTGGAATGATAGTAAATTCATTAAAAGGATTCAACCTCAAGGGAACTCCACGTCCTAAAAGGAAGAATCAAAAGATGACCTAGGCATAAGGATGTGTGTGTCCTTAAGGGACCAGGAACATGATCAGGCTTCCCAGACTGTCAATATCCCAAAGAAGGATCAAATAATGATCAAGCCTCCAAGAATGTTAGTAATCCAAAGAGGGATAAAAAAAAAGGATTAGGCCTCTCAGACTATCAGTAATCCAAAGGGAGATCCAAAAGAACAAAGACCGAGCCCCCATGAACTGTTAATAGTTTGATAGAGAAAATTAATGCATGTCTATGGAAACGTGAGTGAAGTGTATGCCCCCACATTAAAGTGATTGAAAAATGCCTCAATGGGAGCAATTTATTTAGCAAAAGTGTACATGCATCCATGAAGAATGTTTCCACTATGAAATGCCCCCAAGAGAGAACACTTCAAGGGAAATAAACACATGACAAAAGAGAGAACACCAAGGGATCAACTAACTTTGGGGCTAGTATGATCATATGATAATATTTAATATTATATAAGTATAAAATGTAATCATTCCCCAAAGGAAGTAGAATGGAAACATAATGGAGGAAAAAGCATGTAAGAGGTACGAAGGAGAGCCTTTTTGGGCCAGCAATACAAAGACCAAAAAGAATTGGTGCTACTATGTCATGAGCATTCAAGTAGACTACACAAGGGAAAATATACAAACAATAGAACATATAAAATATAAAATGAAAAGACAAATAGAAGATGTATGACATGTTCAATTAATTTATCATCTTGTGCCAATAGAACAAAAAGTGTCATCTAAAGAGATCTAGATAAACATATAACAAAGAATGAAAAATGGGAAAAATACAACACAAACACACAAAGACCACCATGCTAGAGAAGTCCACTTCAAGTGTGCCATGTGCCCTCCGCATCTCGGTCTAAAATATCAGGGAAAGGTGAGAAAATCATAAGAGGAGAAACATCCAACATAGTAGGAACCACCACCAAATCCAAGCAAATAATCTATGGGGAATCAATATGCTCTTCACTAGGAGTGAGTGTTAGCTGTGTAGAAAGCATGTTAGGAAAATCATAATCCATATCAATATTTTCATATTCATCATCACTAACATATGCATTATAAAAATAGTCATCAAGAGTATCTTCCATATCAAGATTAATAGAATCTAAAATACGAACATAATCATCATGTTAATTGATTTTCATATTGTTATTTTGATTAAATTACTTCAAAGGGTCAAGTAGAAGTTGATCAAAAGAAGGAAATGGTTGAGATGAAGAAGCAGTTTGAGAAGAAAAGCATGAGCCTTATCCTCATCTTGATAGTTCTTGTGATGCTGATGAACATGTTGGTTACGAATGGTTTTACGAGATAAACTTGAAGGATTAGGTTCAACAGTCATAGGTTATGAGGAGGGAATGACTATGGGTTGAAGAATGATAGGCAGTGAAATAGGTGGAGTAGGTAAGACATTTGGAGGAGTATTAACCTTAGGAAGGTTAAGCTCAAGAATATTTTCTAACTTGTATTGCTGATAAGATTGATAAAGATTATGTTAGGATTATGTAATACTAAGAGGGGGGTTGAATCTGTATTACTACATTTTAATTTAAACTTAAACCCATTATAAATAAACCATAACAATGCTAAAATCAAAATAACATATAAGAACAACACATAACTCATGACATCATGATTTTTTTTCGAGGAAACCCTGGCCAAGGGAAAACCCCAGTGGGGATGGTACCCACAACTATGAACTAAAATATTATATCCTTGTTAGGAGATCTAGCCCTATTAGGAGCTAATTTTTACATAGTACATTTCCTTGTAAGAGGAATACACAACCCTATTAGGGGATACAAAACACCTGGTCAAAGGTGGTGAGCATACAACTCTGACAAACAAAATTGTCTCAAAATAGTTCTAAAAAATGAACAATACAAGTACTTTCCTTTTCTTAGATAGTTCTAGTTGTAGCTCTGTCAAAATTTGATCTTGCATTTTCCATTTGCATATATTACATTATTATTCCATCCATATAGATCGCTTCCACAAAGCACTCTATACTTATACAAAAACTACCATCCAGTCAACTCTCAAAATACTTCACAAAACATAATAATAAATTATGTAAATGGAAAACATAGAGTCTAAGATCTTATATTACCAAAGATTCAACAATATACTCTATTCATATGACTTAACACATTACCATATCTGCTATTGTTTCCTTAATCTTCACAACTGCTTATGTGCCCTATTATACTAATTCTCTATCTTCACATACCTCCAGATCACTATATCTTACTGATCTAATCACCAAAAATCATGTGACCTTAACTGAAGGTCCTACATATCCCAAAATACCTTCTACTAACTTCACAAGCCATAATAAATCATACATCATCATGATTAATAAAAAATTGTTCCACCGTACACTGTTGTGCTGATTCTGTACTTAGTCATTTTTATGAGTGTGACTCCATTACCAAAAAATCTATGCATGTGATCACTCTAGCATAAGTGTTTCCATGAATGAAAACCCTCAACTGATCCCTAGTGCCCTAAAACTCCACTTTCCAACAATCTGGCCCTTTGGCATTGATGGCAACACTTAAAAAAATGACTAAGTATTAAAGCACTAACTATACATATTTGTTTTTATCTTTTCCTCTTTTCTACTTTTTATTTATTTACATCTTTTTATTTCTTCTTATTATTTTTCTTCTCTTCCTTTTACTCTTCACATTTTTCTCTTTCTCTTCCTCTCCCTTAAACATCAATGGAAAAGGTACTTGCAAAATTTCAAAAACTACTAAGCACAAAAAGACTTAGTTCTTACTCACCAATTTTAAGACAACTTGGAACAAGTTTTCCAAGGTCTTTACTTCCTCAGCCCATGATTTTATCAATAGTTCACTAACATGGATCAATCCATTCAGTGCATATGATGTTGTCCTTGCTACCTTAAGCTCAGTAGGTGTATACATAGACATTGATCCTTTGACCTTTTCCATCTCTGATAGATGTGTCTCCAGCATTGGAAGCTTAGGTGTTATTAAGATCTTCAACAAGACAAATCTATCTACCACTCTCACTTTCTCCATTTCCAATATACTAATTTTATCCAATAGCTTGGATACTTGTTTGTCCATTTCAATCATAGATAGTGAAGATGTTTCGCAATTTTTCATCAGGATGTCAAGGGTATCCCTATCCTTGGCTATAATCTCCTCAATATTCTTTACATGACTGCAAGGACTTATGTAGTAACTGTAAACATTTATACCTTGTGCTACAAAAATCTTAGCCTTAAGAGTAATGGCCTTGAGAATGTCGAAGTCCCATGAGATGGACTAAAAGACTTCTCTCAGTTTCTTCTCCAAGAATCTCTTGTCTCCCTTATCTTCTGTAGTCTTTAGCAATGACTCAAAGCAACTATCAAAGCTATCTAGTACCATACCTAGATTCTTAGATTCATCCTTTCCTTAAATGTCAAAAGGTGTAGGAAGTAACTTGTTTACTATCTTTATAGCCCTAGTCATCACTTTAGCTCTTTTATCACCTTTCTTTATTGATCTTTCCTTAGCCTTAGTGAAGGCCATGAAGGATAGCCTCATAAGCTCATCCTCATCCATGTTGTCTACATCAACACTCACTGATTTGTCCATACTTGCAAAAAATAAAGTAGAAGAGGTGTCAGGTTCATATTTTTGCTCTATTTTGACCTCAGCTACTTTCTATGTTTCAGTCTCTTCTTCCTTCCTTTCTTGTGATTTCGCTTCTTATTTCTCCTTCTTATTTCTCTTCCTCTACCTATCCTTGAACTTAAGCTTCCATCACACTATCTTGATTATCCAAAAATAGATCATTCACATCATGGGAAGTGTTAAGGGTCATAGGCACACTAGAGACAAATAATTTTGGTTGCTTGCTAGATTTCTCACTTACATCTACTGCCTCAAAAATTTCTCCTAATCCTAGAGATGCAAGCTTGGTGACTTTAGGAGTTGAGGTTTTCTTTGGTATTTCACTCATTAGGATCTGATCCAATGCCTTTTGAGTGTCCTCAATCACTTCATCATACTTTCTAGCCATGATTTATACTAGTTTGTCCTTTGTCCTCAGCAAGGGTTTTAATTCATTTATTATTCTCTCCCTTTCTTGTATAGAGACAATAGGTAGCATGTCTTCTATAGCTTTGTTCCTTATATTCTCATCTTTTGACTATGCTAATTGCTTTCTAATCTCAAACTTACTATATAGTTCCTTAGGGATACTTTCTTCCATCTCTAACAAATTTTTATTAAAGATCAATAGACATTCAATGATAGTATCTTCAATGATTTCCTGATTCTTATAATCATACCTCTCATAATATCTATCTATTGTCTTCAAGTTTCCATCTTTTATGACTCTTTTCTGTAATTATTTGAGGTTTGGTATCCACAAGGTTTTTGGATCCTTCTATGCTACTTTTTCCTCTTCTTTCTCAGTTACCTTTTATTCCTTTTCCCTCTTTTCCACTATAACCTCTTTTTCCTTTAGACTTCCCTACTTGGTAGATCTTGTAGATCTTCTAGGAATGCTTGCAGGTATAATTTCTTATACTGTCTCCTCTTGTGTAGGTGATAGGTCAATTATATCCAATGTAGGATTATCTATCTTCTCTACATTATAAGGGGTAGGTGCATCAATAGCCATGTTGGAAGATGCTTCCATTTTTTTTCTTATGATTTTCAACTGCTCTCTAGTGATTCTTACCTTCATAGTGATATCTTCCACAATTTTACTTTCCTTTTCTTTTTCTTCTTTGATCTTTCCTGACTTCTCCCTATAAGTTCCCCATCTCTCTTTTGTGAGGTCTATCTCTACTACTAGTACATGCTCTACTTGCATGGTCAAAATCTTAGAACTAACTTCATACCCCATAGGGTAACACCATTTCTTCCTAGGTTCTACTACCTCAAAATAAACACAATCAATTTGAATAATGAAATAGATAGTGTCCTCATACTTCTCAACAATATCTTTAGGTATCCTATACCTTTCCTTCATCTTCCTTTGTAGTATGTTGGTCCAAGCAAATAGTTCACCATCAAACCAATTATTTTCCTATTTTTGGTAGTACTCTAAAATCTGAATTCCAGTGGGTACATTATCTTTCCATGCCCTAGGGTGCATGCCAGTGAACTTGTGAATAATATGAATATACATGTGAACCAACAAAGATCCAAACCTGAATTCTTTAGTCCTATCTTTCTTTATGACCTTTACATTTTTAAGGAACTATTGTGCAAGTGCTTCGTAGAGGTTATACTTCTTATTTTCCTTAACCATACTATAGGCCATCATGATAAATCCTATTGATACTAAGTTAGGTCTACTGCTATGATGTAACTTGTAGCCTAATAACATTGCCACCAATCTAACATCTTGCTAGAAGATTTCATTGACTGTCATTTCCCTCTTATCCAATTTTGAGTGAGTTAGGGCTTCCACCTGTTTCCTTAAGTTATTTTCTACTACAGGAAGGGATCCTTCATTATCTAAACCTATTATTTCATAAATGAACTATGCACATATCTTCATTGGTTGTTCTCCAATCCATATGAAGTGATCATGGATTCTACTAAGAATAATATTGAACCATTCTATTTCCATGAATTCCATAAGTAGTGTTAGCTTAATGATAGACTGACTTTCTAGGTGCTTGAACTCCTCTACCATAGATCCATCTACTTCTATCATGGCATCCAATTCACTATAAATGTTCACATCTCCAATGATCTCATATTTGTAGTGTATATAGGCCCTAATATCTTCTACGTGCAATATGCCAACATGAGTTTGTGAAAATGCTCCTTCTGGATCATCTGCACAAGACTTAAATGGATGTCTCTTAAACTTATACCTAGGTCTATCCACACCATCAAAGATAATCAGTGCATAGATAGATTATCAATGCGTATAGGTCTAAATACCTTAAACACACTTGAATACAACACTTAACTTCATGTGATCACAAAATATCTCTTCTAGATGACTCCAATGCTTCACAAATATTCTCTCCATAGTCATTGATCAATAGATGATACTAAAATGATGTTATCTAAGCTCTTTTATCCTTCACAAGTTGAGTAAGTGCATTAAACACTAGTAGCTCAACTTCACATGCTGCCCAATCAACAAAAAACCCATGAACATGGGAAATGGATCTCCAAGTTGTTAAAAAGTAAAGTCCACCAAGATAACTAAGAGGGGGGGGGGGGGTTAATCAGTTATCTGATAATTATAACTTTTATCAACTTCAATAGATTTTAACCATGTAAGAAATATAATTACCAACCATAGAAAGATATTCATACATAATAACACAATGACACAAGATATGTTAACTAGGGAACCTCTTGATCAAAGAGTAAACCCTGGTGGGAATGATGCCCATAAAAGATGCACTAATATGAATATTCCTTGTGAAAGGATGGAATTTTTTAGGAGTCTTATGAAATACATTCAATATATATGAACCCCGATTATGACATTTTGAATCCCTGCTAAAAGATTCTAACACTGTTAGGAGTTATGGAAGACAAAAGGACCCACTGCCCAAAAAACTTCAATGGCAAGATCACTGAACACACTATCCAACTGATCTCTAGATTATTAAACAAAATAATATCAAATCATTACTGATCTCAACAATATGTTACCTCTTCTCTGATTGTGCCAAACCGCACTCACTGCTACACCAGATCTCAATTTCAGATCTCTGTACCTCTCATGTCTTCCTTCATAAATTCACTTTCACAACTTCATTCACTTCATCATATTCATTCCATACATATTAAACCATGTTACAACAAGGAAAAAAATTCCTTCCTTTATACCACACTCAAGTAATTACAAATGAGTCGGCATCCAATTACAAAATAAAAGTTTCCACACATTACATCAAAATTACAGAAAACTCTCAACTTTCAATTAGAATAATTCCTCACTTGTGCAACCTCAAAGTTTATGTTGTCATCAACATGTCTTCAACTACTCTCTAACTACACAAAACTAGATTCCACCCCGATTAGGAGATATCATCCAATTTCCAAAACCACTACTTAGGAACACTACTTGAATACTGCTTCCACCAAAATGCTCATAACTTTCATGAATAAATGAATTACTATTTGTAATCTTAACAATGAACATATAACATATCAGAGAGTAAATCCTCAACATCACATAGCTTGATTTGTAATATCCCATGTGCGCTAATCAAAACATTGTCTACTCCTTTGCTAATCTTTAGTAGATCACTATGTTGACATCAATGACAATCATAGTCATGAATGCAAAAAAAAATACTATAGAATGGCTACCAATACTCCTATAGGATATATTTAGCATTCATTCCTAATAATCTCCCCCATTGGCATTGATGGAAACATAGATGAAAAACATCTAATGTTCCATGAATCCAATACTGCAACACTGCTGCTCTGAAAATGCTTTCAAGTCTTCTTCATCAATCAAATCTTGCTTCATTTTCCTATTCAATTCTCTCAAATAGATGGTAAAAATGGCACAAATGGTTTTTCATGTACACTTCTCCCCCATTGACATTAATGACAAAAATTTCATCATTATGTCAACAACAACTCTAATGTCAAAAGACACTGTTCAAAAAATACATTCACTAGAGTCCTCATGACTCAGCTCCAATACACATACTCCCCCATAGAGGAAGTACCAAAATCTAATAAAAAAGAAAGATAAGGCTCATATACCATTGGATAGATGCAACCAATCTACATCACTTCTCAAAAGTAGGCTGGGGCATAACCCCAAGAATACCTCTCAGATACTCAAATGTATCCTTAGGCAAAGGCCTTATAATTATGTTTGCTATCTACTCCTTTGTGCTTATGTACTCAAGTCTGACTTCTTTCTCATCAACTTTTCCTCTTACTACATGATACTTAATCTCTATATGCTTTGTCTTAGAATGTAATATAGGGTTCTTAGACATACTAACTATGATGGTGTTATCACAATGTATAACAATAGGTTCAACAAACTTTATTCCAATATGTTTCAACATCTACTTCATCCAAATTATCTAGTTACAATTGTTTGCTACTGCTACATATTTTGCTTCTACTGTACTCTTTGAAATATAATTCTTCTCCTTTCTTAGCCAAGAAACCAGTCTTCCTCCAAGGAAAAATGCTCCACTACTGATTCTCTTTTTATCATCAACACTACCTCCCTAATCAACATCTGTATATGTGCATAAGGTACAATCATCAGATTTTTCATACCATAATCCATACTCAATTGTGCCTCTTAAATATCTCAGTATCCTCTTTACTACTACATAATGTGATTGTCTAGGTTCAACTTGAAATCTTGCTACAAATCCAACTAAATGTGCTATATTAGGTCTTGTATGTGTCAAGTACTATAATTCTCCAGTCATAGATCTGTACTTCTTTTGTTCAACTGTAGGAGTCTCATCTGTGCTAGATAATTTATGTCCAGTTACCATAGGTGTTCCAACTAGTTTATAGTTCTCCATTCCAAATCTCTTTAACAAATCATTCAAGTAATTTTTCTAGCTTACAAAGATACCATCACTATTTTGTGTTATCTGTAATCCAAAAAAGTATTTCATTTCACCAATAATACTCATTTCAAATTCAGTTTTCATTTCATCAGCAAATTTATCACTAGCTTCATCTTCTCCTCCAAAAAAAATGTCATCAACAAAAATAACTATAATCAACAAACCATTTTCAATTTATTTTGTGTATAGGTTGCTATCAGCTATTCCTTTTGTAAATCCCAATTTTAACAAATACTTATCCAATCTTGCATACCAAGTTCTAGGTGCTTGCTTTAGTCCATATAAGGCTTTCTTTAGTTTACATACCATGTCTCCTTCTTGAGTCAAAGGAAAACCTTCAAGCTGCTCAATATAGACTTCTTCTTCCAATTCTCCATTCAAAAATGCCGACTTGACATCCATCTGATATACTTTGAATTTCTTAAGAGATGCATAGGCCAAAAACATTCTTACTGCTTCAATTCTTGCTACTGGTGCAAAAGTTTCTTCATAGTCAATTCCTTCTTGTTGTGAGTATCCCTTGCATACTAATCTTGCTTTGTTTCTTACTACTTCTCCTTGTTCATTCATCTTATTTCTAAATACCCATTTAGTTCCAATAACATTCTTATCTTTAGCTCTAGGGACCAATTCCCATGTCTTGTTCTTTTCAATCTGATCTAGTTCTTCTTTCATAGCTTTAATCCAATGTTCATCTTCACAAGCTTCACTAGTAGATTTAGGTTCAATTTGAGAAATCAAACATAACTATTCTTGTACCTTATTTCAAGTTAGAACTCCTCTGTTTATGCTTCCAATAATCTTCTCAATAGACTGATTCCTTGATAAGTTCCTGTTAGGTCTCATTGTCTCAGATCTCACTTCAGGTGTCAATTCTTCAATGATTTCACTATGGCTTTCATTCAACAAGTCACTGTTAGTTTCATAGAATAATTTAGTAGTTTTAGTGTTAGGTTTAGGATGAGTTCCTTCATCAGATTCATAATCAAGCATCCTTTCCTAAATTTTGAACTTTGCATCAACTTTAACATTTGCACTCTCAACAATAGTCTTAGTTCTCTTGTTATAAAATCTATAAGCTTTTCTCTTCAAAGAATATCCAAGAAATATACCTTCGTCACTTCTAGGATCAAAATTTCCAATATCATCATCTCTCTTTATATAACATTTTCTTCCAAAAATTCTAAAATATTTAACTGAGGGTGCATGTCCAAACCATAATTCATAGGGTGTCTTGTCTGTGTCTACTTTGATTTGTACTCTATTCATTGTATACACTACTGTGTTCATTGCTTCTCTCCAAAATATCTTCACTAAATCATTCTCAAATAACATAGCTATTGATGCTTCAGTCACTGATCTATTTCTTCTTTCTACAATACCATTTTGTTCAGGTGTTCTAGGGGCTAAAAACTATCTCTTAATACCATTCACTCCACAAAAGGTGTTAAAATCTCTAGAAGTAAATTCTCCACCTCTATCAGATCTCAAACATTTAATCTTCATTCTAGATTCATTCTCAAATTTATTCTTAATGACCTTAAAATTATCAAATGCTTCAAACTTTTCTTTAAGAAATGCAATCCACATCATTCTTGTAAAATCATCAACAAGAATCATAAAATACCTTTCTCCATAGAATCCTCTAGTCTTGGTAGGACTGCTTAAATTTGTATGAACAATCTCCAACTTCTCTATGTACACTCAAATTATGCACTTCCTCTAAGTCATTACTTCCAAGAGAATCCATGGATGGGAAACCTTGAGAAAATGACCTAGAGATCCATAGGAATGGAGTCACAAGGATGTGTATAGTGCTCTTAGCTAGAGCTATTGAAGCATGCAACCTTGCTAGTAAACCACACAATGGGAGATTCAAAGAGACAAGGAAAATAATGCCAATATCTTCAATAATCAACAATGAAAATACAATGAAACTATGCTAAGAATGAAGATGCAAGCTAAGCTATGAAAGGAAAGTATTACAAGCTTTACTAATTACGCTATGTGAGCTAATCTAGAGCATAAAGGAAATCTAAACTAAGAAAGCATAAACATGAAGCTATGATGCAAGAATGAAAGATAAATGCATGAAGATCTCCAAAGCTCCAAAGTCTCCAAGAAATCTTGTAGCATAAGACTAGTATTCAAAGTTGGGATCCTGGAATGAGAAAAGAGCTCTCCTTTTAAAGGAATTGAAAAGGAATGGACCATGGAGATTAAGAGGCAAAAAGATTTAATCAAGGGTGGAGCTTGAAAGAGGAGAAATCCATGTGCACAAATCTCCTCCAATGAGAAATAAGAGTTGACTTTTGTGCCCCATATGAGAGAAAAAGGCCTTTTCTTCTTCTTATAAAATAAGAATAATGCTTTATTTGTGCAACTTAGGATAAGAGGAAAAGTGGGGGCTTTTTATTTAATAAAAGGGGAGGAAATTCCTTTTAAATAAATAAAGACTTAGGATAAAATGGTTAGCCCATAGAAAATAATTGAATAAATGATAGAATTAGGATTTGATCAAGGAAATTGATATTGAATTGAAAAATGTTGATTTTTAAAAATATTGATTTAGGGATTTGATAAATTGCTGAATGGGGGCCCAAAATCTAGGTGACCATTTTAGGGTGCATATATTTTCCTCTCTTTGACTAATGTGAGATTGATTTGGGATCACATGTGGTCAAATAATTGAATTGAAATGTGAGATCGATTTGGGATCACAAAAAAACCAAGACGTGTGTTCGACAGATTGGAACACATCAGGACAAAGATAAGCTGAAAGACAAGACCAACATACCTATAAATAGGAGATTGTCAAGTCTCAAATAAGAGATAAGAATCTCAAGTAAGGTTTGATTGAAAAAGATGAATCAAGGATTGAAGCTGATAGGTATTGCCCCCTCGAAATCAAAATTGAAATAAGGTAGAGGAGAAATAGTAAATTGATAAATTTGATCAAATCACTAGAAATCATAATCGAAGGTGAAAGATGATAGGATAACCATCAAGTAGTGAAGATATACCCCAGTTTGATTAGGTTTGACTAGGAAAGACATAGGATAAAGATGAAGTCAAACCTTAGAGAGACTAAGTGAATGAAAATGAATGAGAGACTAGGAGGTTGAAAGAGATGGGGATGAAGAAATGAAGATGCCCCAATGAAGATCAAAGGATTAAGCCTCAAACGGTCAGCCAACTGCACAAAAGAAGGAGAAATTTTGAAATGAAATTTTGACTATCAAGATGAACTTAGATTTTAGTTTTGATCCTAAAAATGGATCTAGGACATCAAAATTAGCCAGGGGTGCAATTTTTGCGCAATTCTGAGATGTTTCAAGAATTAGGTCAAAAAGTCAAAATGCTATATAAGGGGTATAAAGGGTCATTTTCAAACTCATTTATCTTTTGTGATATTGAGAACTTTGAGAGCTTAGAGAGAGATTATGGCCCAACAAGCAGTGATTCTGGTCCACACACATCGATTCTAGCACGGTCAATTGCACAACCGGCCTCCTCACTATGTTGCCCCGGTAAGTTTTCAAAAAAACTTTCTTTTTGAGTCATTTATGAACATTTATTGCATTTAAACACATGTTTTAATGTTTTTAAAATATTTCAAATTTTACAAATGTGAAATGTTGTGTGATACTTTTAAAGTATCGCACATCAGTTATACATTGTATCGTGCAATACTTTGTGAGCTAAGAAAATATTGTACGACCTTTCAAGAAAGCATCATACAATGCTTGATGAAATGTCCTACGATATTGGGCAAACTATCGCATTGGATGAAAGTATCACACCACTATGTAAAAAAGTATCACATGATATGATATCAACAAAAAGTATCACACCAATATAATATAAAGTATCACATAGTGGTAATTTGAACAATATAACATGGGTCTAGAGAATTTTTGCGTTTGTTATGACTTGTACTGATTTAAATCATCCATCATGATATGTTCTAACATCTGGTTTGTAGGTTTATGGCTTGCAGGAGGATTTTTTGGCACTCATTATCAAAGCACCAAGAGTGACCAGGTTATATTGCGTCTAAGATCTTGATGATCCAGGATGAGTAGACTTGCGGGATATGGGTTTTGGATACTTGCTGCATATGCCCGATATATGAGCAAACCATGGTTTGTTGATAGCTTTGGCCGAGAGATGGCACAATGAGCATAATACCTTTCACTTGTCGACTAGGGAGGCATCCATTACACTGGAGGATGTCTATCAGATTCTGCAGGTACCTAGCCATGGGGATCCTGTGAGTATAATCATGTCTATAAATGATCTTTTAGTATAATATTTCCAAATGATGAAAACTAACATGATTGTTTGTTGGCATAGGTATATTATGATCAGACCCCGATAGAGGGATGAAAGGCCATCCAAGACCTATTCTAGGATGTCACTATTATTGACAAGCATCTCAGCTAGGATTAGTTAGTCAAGGAGTTCAACAGAGATTTCCCAGTGGTGTGTATAGTATGTTCCATAGTTGCACATGCTCTTATTACTGATAGGAGCCAGAGAGGATTTCCACTGGGTTGGGGTAGATTAGTAGTAGATCTAGTAGTACATCTGAGGTGGATGGCATGGGGCTCAACTATCTTAGTAGACATGTACCATGAGTTGCATGAGATAGTGTACAAGGAGAGTAGGACTTGGGCATGTGGGGCCGTTCTCACTCAGATATGGGTGTCGAAGCACATTGTTGTAGTGTGACCACAAGTGCAGTCGAGGGAGAAAAGACACCCCTATATCTACAGATATACAGGTTTCATTTCATAGCCCCATAGTGGTGATGTGACATACTACAGGAGGCTATTGGACAAGCTCATAGCCTTTGAGTGGAGACCATATAGGGCCTATGAGCTATGGAGTGACTAGGATCAGGAGCTGGGGTATATGATATATAGTCAGCCACTAGTTGATCGACATTTAGAGATTGTTGAGTAGTTCATGATCTCTCAGGTGTGGAGGTAGTTTGGTCACCAGTAGCAGATATCCATGGAGACCACCACATATGCTAGGTGTAGGGAGGATGAGGGATTAGGGTGGTTGCTGATGCTAGACTACTAGCAAGTGGTATAAGAGATGGTAGGTCTACGTAGGGAGCCCTGGGACTATCTAGCTAATGTGGGGGATGCTGGAGTTGATGCAGCCTATAGAATAGAGTGCCCGAGGCAGCCATTCCCTAGATTCACAGTGCCAGATGTAGACCCATAAGTGTAGGGTGGAGACAGGGATGATGATGATGGGGGAGATAGAGGAGGGGTAGGAGGGAGGAGACTGGAGAGAGGATAGGGATCTAGGTAAGGTGGCCAAAGATAGTCACAGAGATAAGTTTTTGATGATGAGGCAGAGGATGTGGTGAGACCAGGTTGCCAATGGGTGGATGCAGGATGGGACCAGCCTGCAGGTGGAGGAGAGGATCTTAGAGCTAGGATCTAGGTTTTAGAGATTGAGATGCAATAGCTCAAGATTACCATTGCTATACGAGATTAGTAGCTAATGGATCTACAAGTTGAGATAGATCGGTAGGAGAGGGCAGCACAAGCTGACACTGCAAAGATTTGAAGAGAGGCAACACAAGATGCATATTATCATGGATTATACATATAGGCTATACCTATAGCATAGTGAGCACCACTCTACTCTAAGAGGGCTAGGAGATTTGACATGGTACTAGATAGAGTAGTAGCACCACCTCCACCACCACCATGTGATGGGGAGAGTCAAACTTAGGTCTAGGGTGTTAGATGTATAGATACATATCCTGGGACATTATCCAAATTTTGGATCCCCTATTGTATTTTGTATCATGACACACTTATATATATGAGATTTACTAGATTTATGATATATCTTTTGTATTTGTCCCACTTGTGATGGATGTTTCAATTTTATTATCTTGTGATATTGCTCAAAATGTATGATATATGCTTATATATTTTCATGTATAATCTCTCTCATAGATGTATGTTTGATTCTCATGTTATGATATAGACTCATGTTTTTGAAAATGATCTCTTTAGGATATAGATATGATGAGAAGATTAACCCCTTGTGATGACAGGAAAAGGATGTGATGTGAAAGATAAGGAGTGAAAGACATGATCAAGAAAAAGTGAAAGGTGAGCGCAATTGACTGACAGGTCCATGAAGATGAAAGGAGAGCTCTGTCCATATGCAAGATGCAAAACTAAACTATCATGAACCTAAAAATGAAAGCTACTATGAAAAGTGGTTTACTTGCAAGGTTGCAAAGCTATTAGACTCTAATATTAATCATTAAGCATTATTGGTAGCATCGCAAGATCATATAATGCACACTAGTATAACTATGTGAATCTAAATATGATCTATATCAGATAGGTATGTGGGAATCCCACCTAAGCATCAAAGACATATAAGGTCAAGATGAATAGTGCAGTGAGATTTTCTAAGTTTGATATGGAAAGATTATACTCGCATTGAGACACAAGGGAAGTCAAGATGGCTATAAGTATGCACTTGCAAAAAACAATCAAGGCTAATACATTGTAGATCCTAGTGTCAAGTGGAACAAGCATAAATGCTAATGATAGTTAGGACCAATAAAATATACCCAAAAGCAAAAAACAAATAAAACATGTCCTCATACCCCCAGTCTTCTAGCTTGGCATCATCAAAAACTATTAGGGAGAGAACACTAATCAAAGAAATTATCATAGAAAGCACACAAAGAAATAAATTCAAACAAGTCTCAACAAGTTGAGTGTTTAAGTGCATGTGTGTAGGTCATAGAATCAAACTTTGAGTATCACATCTACCAGTGAGAAATATCATATCATACTAGACAGTGGGTAGGATATCTAATAAGTGTTGAGAAACACTTGATGCTAGGGTAGTGTTGAAAAACACTGTTTGCAAGATGTCCTAAAGACCAACGCATCCTAGAGACCAAAGCTAACACAGTTATGCCCCCTAGACAAAGACAAAGACCAATTCCAAACCAAGGCAACAAGGTCAAGGCATGATGGAGAAAGGTTAAGTGTCGAGGATGCATTCTAAGAAACAAGGGTGCAAAGGCCTCAAGTAGCCCCTATTTCTAGGTTTTCACCACTTGGAGATTTTTTTATTTTTTTAATTTTTTTTTATTCTTGCTACCAAGGTGCCTGTTTCTAGGTTTTCACCAAGGCACTTTTTCATTTTTTTTGAATTTTTTACAATTTTATGAAATTTTTTTGTTTTGAAATTTTTTTTTCATGACTTTATATGCTTTTTAGGATTTTTTCAGCATCATATATGACTTTTTTTAGAATTTTCTAGGATCAATAAATATGTACAATGGATGCCCCCAGATAGAACATGCATCATGGATAGAACTTCTTGATGAAGGGTACTCCCCTTAATACCACAAACACATAACAGAAATAGAGAAACAACAACAATATGCAAGAACAAAAAATTGGTTTCTTATTATCTCCACAAATGTGGAATTACAAACTTTCAGAATTACAATATGCAAAGCCACATGGGCATTCCCTTACAATATTCTGTAGGACAAAGCCTCGAGCTATTACCCAGATCTACTACCCAGAACTATTCTAAACTGCCTAAGACAATAATACAGCCTTCCTTATATAGGCAATTTTCCACCGCCTGGGAAGGTTCCATAATTTTAGCTAATAAGGCCGACCAAACTTAGAATTATTTTATTTTACATTTTATTACATCATAGTCGGCTCAAGATAACCTTTGAAACCTGAACAGAAATTTTGAAGAAAATTATTTTTCACCATTTCAGGTGACCCAACTTCCAAAGACCATAAGTCATCACCAGTTGACCCGATCGGCTATTATAACCCCATTTTGGAAACACCACGAAGTGCTCTACAGGCTTGACCCATGCAAGTGCCCGTCACCCAAATTTTCAACCTCATCCGGGGCCTCTAAAGCCTTCAAAACTGAGTTCAAAGTTTCTGTACCCTGCTGCCAATACTGAAAATCTTTGATATCTTCCAATATACACTTGATCTAGCAATGAAACTTTACTGGCAGACTTATATGACCAACATGAACCTCCAAGAAAGAAATCAGATCATTCTGAGCACATACGAAAATTACCAAAAATAGTAACTTTCCATAAATAGCAGCTCTGCACAAAATAGCCCTTATTGAATACAAAAATAGAAATATTTTTGGGTGATGCAAGATTGCTCTTACACCCAGGATGCTCCTGCATCACTTCTTCAGGTGCAAAATATTAATAGGCTCGAGGAGCTGTTCTCCCTCTTAAGTAGATAACAAATAAGCACTTGTCTCAAAAGCAGGAGTAATAATGTATGGTCCAAGCCAATTAGGTTTGAATTTTCCCTTTTTCTCTCTATGTTGTTGGTTCTTAGGGTTTTCTCATAGGACAAGATCTCCCACTTGAAATTCTCTAGGGTGAACCTTCTTGTTGAATGCTTTGGACATACGCTTTTGGTAAACCCTCATGTGATCAAATGATGCTTTGCGCTTCTCATCTAGAAGTTCTAATTCTTGGAGTCTCATGGTGCAATAGTCATCATCTGTCACTAGACCTTTGAGGGAAACTCTAAGTGAAGGAATCTCCACCTCTAAAGGTAACACTGCTTCAACACCATAAGTGAGGGAAAAAGGAGTAGCCCTAGTTGGAGTATGAATACTCATTCTATAAGCCCATAAGGCTGGATTTATCTATAGATGTCAATCTCTATTGAGTCATTTATGAGTATTTATTGCATTTAAACACATGTTTTAATGTTTTTGAAATATTTCAAATTTTACAAATGTGAAATGTCATGCGATACTTTTAAAGTATCGCACATCAGTTATACATTGTATCCTGCGATACTTTGTGAATGGTGGGCACTAAAAATATACACTCAAATTGTGCACTTCTCTAAGTCATTACTTCCAAGAGAATCCATGGATGGGAAACCTTGAGAAAGCGACCTAGAGCTCCCTAGGCATGGAGTCACAAGGATGTGTATAGTGCTCTTAGCTAGAGCTATTGAAGCATACAACCTTGCTAGTAAACCACACAATGAGAGATTCAAAGAGACAAGGAAAAGAATGCCAATATCTTCAAGAATCAACAATGAAAATGCAATGAAACTATGCTAAGAATGAAGATGCAAGCTAAGCTATGAAAGGAAAGTATTGCAAGCCTTACTAATTAACCTATGTGAGCTAATCTAGAGGATAAAGGAAATCTAAACTAAGAAAGCATAAACATGAAGCTATGATGTAAGAATGAAAGCTAAATGCATGAAGATCTCCAAAGCTCCAAAGTCTCCAAGAAATCCTAAAGCATAAGATTAGTATTCAAAGTTGGGATCCTAGAATGAGAAAAGAGCTCTCCTTTTAAAGGAATTGAAAAGGAATGGACCATGGAGATTAAGGGGCAAAAAGATTTAATCAAGGGTGGAGCTTGAAAGTGTAGACACCTAAAAATCCTTTAGAAAATAAAGTATTTTTATTTTTTTTAAAATTCCTGATGACATCATCATTTGTTAATTAATTAATTATTTAATTAATTAATTTATTTTTATGTCATTAAATCCCTTTATCTTAATTAAAAACATTTAATTAAGAAATCCCTCCCAAAAATGTTTAAATCTTATTTAAACATTATTCTCCTTATTTATTAATTGTTTAATTAATAAATTGACCAAAAATCCCAAAATAAATAATTAATTTATTTTTTGACCAAAACTTGGCCAATTTCCTTAAGACCACTAACCTCTTCCAGAATCTTCTAATCCTTCTTTATTTTTGATTAAAGGCTAAACCCATCCTTTCTAACCCTAATCTCAACTCAAAATATTTAATTAAGATTAAATATTTAATTTTCATATTTATTAAATATATTTTAATAAATATTCCCAAAACCAAAAGCCTTTGGAATGAATAAACTTTTATTCCATAAAACCTAAGAAAATTCTAGACTCTTCTAGAAACTTCTCAACCCAACCTCTTCACCCATCCTAATCCTAAAATCCCCTAATCCTAATCCTAATCCTCCCCCTAACCTTGTCACATTCCCTAAACAAGGTTAGCCAACTCCTAAGCTTGATCCAAAGTCAACAAACTTCTAGAGGCTTCTCTTGCATTAAAGGCATTTAAGGCCTCCTTATCCCTCTTACATGCATTTATGGTGCATTTAAGAAGCCCCTCACCCCTTTCTTACACCCTTTGACCTTAGACACATTTCCCAAATTGTGCACATTCCTCCCATCTTTCAACCCAATCCCCTTATGACACTTGTCACAAGGAGATAACCCTTCCCCTAATGAGCCTCAAACTCATTAAAGCTTTTGAGATAAATAAATCTTTATTTATCTCCTAAATTCCATGTTTATCCTTAGCAAGCCTAGACTCTTCTAGAAAGTCTTCATTCTTATCCCCTTGACTCAACCCCTAACCTTACCCCAAACTCTAACCTATCCTCCTAACCCAAGCCCTTAGGAAATCCTATAAATACTCCTCCTTCCAAGAGAAAATTATTAGCTTAGTTTTTATCATTTATTGCATTGTTATCATGAGCATTTTTAGCTAGATCATCTTAGCATACATCTTAATTGTTAGATTTCTTCATGTTTTTCATGTTTTCTAACACATCTTAGAATAGCTTAATGGATTAATCTTAGTTCATATTTCAAGCTTTTCTCATCATTTATGCATCACCATAAATCCCTCTCCATGCATTTGAGAGCACACCCACATCCCTCTAATTGAAGCAAATCAAACATTTGCTGTATAGCACTTGTTTTTAGCAACAATTTTGAGGTGGCTTTGGTTTTGTTTTCATGTCTTATGCTGTTTTTAGTTCATGAACATGTTAGATTAGTCTAATGTTTGAATGTTTCAGCCTTTCAAGATAGGTAACAGGTTCAAAATCATAGTCTACATTCTGGAACGCCCGGTGGGACTTGAACCCTCAATACTCCATGAAAACACTTGTTGGAACATACACTTTCAAAAGCTTTATCAGAGTCAGTCATCCTGCTTGTATCCCGCAAGGTTGCTTTGTCCCTTGCGGAGATTGCTTTTTCAAAAATCTTTGTTGAAATCTATCCTTTGCCATTGGAAAAACATCAAACTGATCTACAACTTGGTTCAAAGATACTCAAAATAGCCATGTCAGTCCAAATCCTCCCAAAATCCAAAAAATGTCCAAAGCTTTCAAAATCTCAAAACATGGTCTTCCAGTCATATTCAATCCAGTCTTGTCATCCTTTCCTCCTATCTTAGGTTAGTAGAGTCATCTTGGTCATCCCCCATCCCCTTGTCTATCTTCTTCTAGAGTCAGTCTTCATCCAATCTTAAGCCAAATCCAATCCTAGTATGATCTTGTCAGTCATCCCAATCTGAGTCTTAGTCTTCCAATCCATCTTCATCCTTCATTCCTATCCGACTCATCCACAAGTCAGCATGTCTCAAAACTATTATGATAAGTTTGGTTATTATGTCTCTCCCCTCAATCCATCCTATCCCAAAGATGATGAAAGCCTTGTAGATCATGATGCATATTTTGAAAATCTTAGCAAGTTTGCTCCAAACATCCCCCAGCATCCAATCATTCCTCAAAAATATCCTATCATGCCTTCATGCTTATCCACTAGCACTCCCTTTCATGTCCTTGGCAAGGCAAATCCATTATCTTATCCATCCACACCTTATTCCTATCTTAAACCTACACATCCTCCATATGCATCCATCATACCTCCATCTCCTACTATAGTCATATCCCAATCACCACCATTCCCTTGAAACACTTCACGCTACTTCCCTTATCTAAAACCTCCATCCACTCATCCTCCAAATCACCCCCAAATCCAAAATCCTAGTCTTCCCATCCTTTATCCGAACCCTACATCTACTTATCCTCCAAATCATTCTCAAAACCAAAAACGAAGTCTTCCAATCCTTTCTCCCAACCCACCATCCTCCAAATCCTCATCTACACCATCATCCCCTCAAGAAAGTTCACAATCTTCCACCCCATCTTCATATGAGAACTATCCTAGCTCTCCATCTCCTCCACATTCCGATCCTTCTTCACCATGAAAGTTTCCAAGGAGTTTCACAAGGAAGCCAACAACAAATCCTAGTCCTAAAGTTGAAGATCCAAACCATCTCAAAACTTCATGTGAAGCCATCATTGATGAGGCCCATCCATCACTCCCATCTATCATCTATCTTCCATACATTGATCCTCTTCCATCTCCTAGCATCATTGAGTCCCTTCCATCTGGAGTCTCCATCCAATCCCCACCAACATCACCCCTTCCTAGCATTATCCAAACCATATCTGATGAGCCTCATGAGTTCACCCTTCTTCCTGCCATCACAGTTACAGAACCTTCCATCCTTTCATCCATACCATCTGAAAAGTTCTTCCTTCTTCCAGACATCACAACTACAGAATCTCCCATCCTTCCATCCACCCCATCTGAAGAGTCCATCCATGCATCCCCCAGCATTCTATCCACACAAATCCTACCATGTCAAGATATTTCCCAAAAGCATGTTGAAATACTCGTAGAAGAAAATCAAGATCCAATCCCTTCACTTCCCCCATCACATGTTCTATTGCTTCCATCACCCCCAATCCAAAATCCTACAATCCTAATTCCTCCAATCCAAGATCCTATCATCCTAGTTTCTCCATCTAAAGATTCATTACTATCCCCCAATCCCAGTCAAAATCCCACCATCCTATCCTCTCCTCTTGAGGATCTTCCAAACCAAACTGTCCCACTACCATCATTCTATCCTCTTGGATCACTTACATTTATCAGAGGTAACCCACTTGAAGTAGAAGCAATAAGTTCCATGTCTTCCATCAGGGAACTAGAAATTAGATGTTTATCATATTCCCCAAGTCAGAAATATCCTTGTTTGGATAAAATGCTCAAAAAATGGAATTATCAAGGCAAAGGCCTAGGCATCCATGAACAAGGAAATCTAGAGCCTATCCAAGACAAGAAACATCCAAAGTTATGTGGCATTGATCACACATCAGAAGAAGACACTTCCTCCAGAAAGGTTGGTACAACTAAAGCTAAATTCAAGCATCCTTCCAAACCCACCATCACATCTCCCAAAGCATACAACGTCATTCCTCCTCTTCCATTGTTACAACCAAAGACAACCTATCACATTCCTCCTTCATCCTCCAAATCCATTTTGGGTCCCTATGTACCAAAATCTTCTAGCACATATCCTCTACATACCCAATCCATTTTGGGACCCTACATCCCAAAATATCATCCCCCATCTTATCCTACTCAGTCTTTCATCCAAAATCCAAACATCCCTAGTCAAGATCAACAAAGGCACATGCCCACATATCCTATCTACCAATCTCCTTCCATCTCTCCATCCACATTTCCTCCATCCCACACATCTCCTCATATTCACTCTGATGCTCCCCACAATTTGGATGCCATATCCAATATGCATAAAAGGAAATATCCACATAGATCTAAGGATTGTCATGTCCAATCTAAATGACATGGTCAACCAAAGAAAAATTCAATCAAGCAATCCAAAGCATCCCAATGGCTGCAAAGGCCCAGCAAAGCAAAAGCAAAATCTGATGCATACCAATGGCCACAAAGGCCCACCAAAGCTAAAGCAAAAATGATGTGGATCCCAAAGCAAAAAGATGTAATGCATCTAAAAGAAACATCCACAATGGCATCCAAAGTTGCTAATCTCCTAGCTACTTAGTCTTCTCCTCCATCTCCTAAATCTATTTTGGGTCCCAAAGATTCAAAATTTCCTAGCATAAACCCTCCATCACATCCACCTCTATCTTCCATGTCCTATCCACTTCATCCACCTTCCCCACAACATGTGCCAATGTTGGTCCTGACAGCATCTCCCTATCATGATCACTTTCCATCTTTCCATCCAAACACTTTCTACCACCATATCTCCCATCTACCCCATCTCATCCATGCCTTTGCCTAATTCCTCCATCCTAACAAAGTTGTACCAACATCCAAGCACATCAGAAAGATCAGTGAAGAAAGTCAGTGACAAATCAGAGAAATCAACAGGTCAGCAAAATCAAAAAACATCAACAACAAGTAAGAAGATCAGTAAAGAAAGATAGCAACACATCAAAAATATCAGAAGGTCAGCATCTAATCAGTGAAAAAATAGAAAATCCATAAAAATTGGAAAAAATCAAGAGAAAAGTAAAAAAAAAAGAAAAAGAGAAAAACATTCGTCCTATGGTGAAAACTTGAAATTCAAGCGCCTTGGACAAGTACCATGGTGAAAACCTGGCAAACAGGCATCATGCGTAGGCTTCCCCCCCAATTCCTTTCTGTAGTTGGGGGCCATTCCCTTCTATCACCTCTTATCCAACATCTCCTCCATCCCATTTGTCTCTCGCTTCCTTCATCCTCCTTTTTGGATCTTGATGACAAAACAAAGACTACCAGGTATACATGCTTTTGGGCACCTTCTTGGCATCCATCACACCTTTCAGCTACGTATCCTCTATCCAATCCATTCATCCTATCTTCCATCTACTTTCCTCATCCTCTTGTCAGCATATCTTCCATCCAATTGTACCCCATCCTACTGCCTTTGAATAAATGAACTATCCTAAGCAGGGGGCATCTTATTCCTTGGTGACCTATTCCTTGGAGACTATCTTTTATCCAAAATCTTCCATCTCCCAAATCCTTAAGAAAATCCACCATCCAATCCTTGAGCATTCCTCTATCCAAATTCCTCAGCAGTTCCTCTAGCATCCATCTTTCAATCCTCAAGCAAATCTACCATCCAATCTCCCAAGCATTCCTCTATCCAATCCTCAAGCAAATCTGTCATCCAAGTCTCCTAAGTAGTTCCTCCATCCAAATCCAAATCTTCCTCCATCCAAATCTCCTAGCAGTTCCATCATCCTCATCCTAAGCATTTCTTCCATCTTCGAATCACCCAGTATCTTCCCTTGTCATTGGTATCTAGCTATAGGCTACCTTTCATGCAATCCAATGCCATTCATCCATATCCAACCATTCATAGCAGTCTTCTAGCAATCTTCCAATCCTCTCCACATCCTCTAGCTATCCAACATCCAAGATCAAGCCAATCCATCCAATCCAAATCCTTAGTCTTGTAGCAAGCCTTGATCTCAATCCAATCATCATCGTTGGGATATGTCCTTCCCAAATCTATGTCATTTCAGGACACATCTTCCGTCAATCTATCTTGGTTTTCCAGCCCAACTGGGGCATCATCCTGCATATCTTTGGAGCTTCAGCTTCATCCCTAGGTTCTTTGTACATCCTAATCCTGAGTCTTGTACCATAGTGTCAGTCGTGTCTCCACCTAAACTCATTTGTACATATGTGTCTTTAGGACCCATCCTTTGTGTTCAGCATCCCTTGTCATTCTCTTGTTGTACATATCCTTGTTAGTCCTACAGTAGTATCTGATAAAAAATATTGTCCTACCCAACCTCGCACTTCAACAACATCAATTGTCAACTATCCTTGATCATCATGACCATCTTTAAACTTCATCATTTGCCAATCAGCAACACAACATTCTCCCCATCAGCATCGAGTCCGCATAGATGTATGCTTCTATTTTGTCTGACCTAAGCCTAATCACAGGTCCCCTCAGTTGTATCCTCCCTGTCTGACTTAATCTTCCACCAAGCACACCAGGTCCATGTCGATGCATCCTTCCACATGTTCAGACCAATCTTCCTGCCATCAATCAAATCAAATCTCTCTCCTTGGCAAAGGTTGTCTTTTGGAGTTATCATTTTGGCCTTAAATTTTATCCTTTGGGTCTTGTTAATCTTTTACAGCTTCTCGTTGTTCTCTACTCAAAGTCGCCATGATCCTTTATATCATGGTGCACTGCGAATGAGGATAATCTGGGGCAAGGTCTTTTGATCTTTTACTTCTGCCTGTGAGTCAGTTGTGTGTTTGTGGTTTCTTCAGCATCGTTTCCACCATGCTTCCTCTTGGGTTCATGCGTGATGCTGGGGCAACCCTGCATGTCTTTTTAGCATTGGTCCTATGCAACACTGGTGACAAGGCCTCGTGATCCCAGTATCCTTGGCAGGTCTCTAGCATTGCTATATTAAACTAGGTTGTGCTCTCTAAAAGATCTAAAGCATGGAGCTTCCCCAAATCCCCTGCATCTTGCATCATATAGATTAATCTTGCATCCTCATATAGCTGCATCCTGCATTTTGCAGTCCATCTCATCTTGCATTCACCCATCTTTGCTCTTGGAAGCTTGGTAATTTATCTCCCCTGCTTCCTCAGTCATTCCTTCTCTGTTTCCTTTCGAGAAAATTCCACAATGTTTATTCCTTGTGTTATTTTCTCGAGGGGGCACAATCCCTTATTCCTCTAAATTCTAGCCTTGGGCATCTTATTTTCTTGTCTTTGAAGCCATGCCACTTGAGGCATCGCATCAAAGAGGGGCAAAATGTAGACACCTAAAAATCCTTTAGAAAATAAAGTATTTTTATTTTTTGAAAAATCCCTGATGACATCATCATTTGTTAATTAATTATTTATTTAATTAATTTATTTATTTTTATGTCATTAAATCCCTTTATCTTAATTAAAAACATTTAATTAAGAAATCCCTCCCAAAAATGTTTAAATCTTATTTAAACATTATTCTCCTTATTTATTAATTATTTAATTAATAAATTGACCAAAAATCCCAAAATAAATAATTAATTTATTTTTTGACCAAAACTTGGCCAATTTCCTTAAGACCACTAACCTCTTCTAGAATCTTCTAATCCTTCTTTATTTTCGATTAAAGGCTAAACCCATCCTTTCTAACCCTAATCTCAACTCAAAATATTTAATTAAGATTAAATATTTAATTTTCATATTTATTAAATATATTTTAATAAATATTCCCAAAACCAAAAGCCTTTGGAATGAATAAACTTTTATTCCATAAAACCTAAGAAAACTCTAGACTCTTCTAGAAACTTCTCAACCCAACCTCTTCACCCATCCTAATCCTAAAATCCCCTAATCCTAATCCTAATCCTCCCCCTAACCTTGTCACATTCCCTAAACAAGGTTAACCAACTCCTAAGCTTGACCCAAAGTCAACAAACTTCTAGAGGCTTCTCTTACATGCATTAAAGGCATTTAAGGCCTCTTTATTCCTCTTACATGCATTTATGGTGCATTTAAGAAGCCCCTCATCCCTTTCTTACACCCTTTGACCTTAGGCACATTTCCCAAATTGTGCACATTCCTCCCATCTTTCAACCCAATCCCCTTATGACACTTTTCACAAGGAGATAACCCTTCCCCTAATGAGCCTCAAACTCATTAAAGCTTTTGAGATAAATAAATCTTTATTTATCTCCTAAATTCCATGTTTATCCTTAGCAAGCCTAGACTCTTCTAGAAAGTCTTCATTCTTATCCCCTTGACTCAACCCCTAACCTTACCCCAAACTCTAACCTATCCTCCTAACCCAAGCCCTTAGGAAATCCTATAAATACTCCTCCTTCCAAGAGCAAATTATTAACTTAGCTTTTATCATTTATTGCATTGTTATCATGAGCATTTTTAGCTAGATCATCTTAGCATACATCTTAATTGTTAGATTTTTTCATGTTTTTCATGTTTTCTAACACATCTTAGAATAGCTTAATGGATTAATCTTAGTTCATATTTCAAGCTTTTCTCATCATTTATGCATCACCATAAATCCCTCTCCATGCATTTGAGAGCACACCCACATCCCTCTAATTGAAGCAAATCAAACATTTGCTGTATAGCACTTGTTTTTAGCAACAATTTTGAGGTGGCTTTGGTTTTGTTTTCATGTCTTATGCTGTTTTTAGTTCATGAACATGTTAGATTAGTCTAATGTTTGAATGTTTCAACCTTTCAAGATAGGTAACAGGTTCAAAATCATAGTCTACAGAAAGAGGAGCAATCCATATGCACAAATCTCCTCCAATGAGAAAATAAGAGTTGAATTTTGTGCCCCATATGAGACAAAAGGCCTTTTCTTCTTCTTATAAAATAAGAATAATGCTTTATTTGTGCAACTTAGGATAAGAGGAAAAGTGGGGGCTTTTTATTTAATAAAAGAGGAGGAAATTCCTTTTAAATAAATAAAGAATTAGGATAAAATGGTTAGCCCATAGAAAATAATCAGATAAATGATAGAATTAGGATTTGATCAAGGAAATTGATATTGAATTGAAAAATGTTGATTTTTAAAAATATTAATTAAGGGATTTGATAAATTGTTGAATGGGGGCCCAAAGCCTAGGCAACCATTTTAGGGTGCATACACTCTACAGAAATAAACTTCTTACTGGGAAATGAACTTCCCTTCTATTTTGCCATCACACATTCCTTGCAAATCATGTTAGTAGGCTTCATAATTTTAGGCAAATCTCTTACTACAAGTGTAGCACTTATTTTCACAATGTTATCAAAATTTATATGACAAAATCTTCTGTGCCATAACCGACTGTCATCAATCTTAGTAATCAAACATGCCATCTAAGTAGGATTCAACTAAAATACATTACCTCTAGTCCTAGATCCAGTTCCAATCAGATTTCTATCTGTATCTTTTATCACACAAGTTTTCTTAGTAAACCAAACTTGATATCTCTTATCAGCTAACTATCTAACACTCAAAAGATTATGTTTCAAACCATCCATAAAGTAAACATCATCAATATTAGTCTTCCCATCAAGAGTAATAGATCCTATACCTTTAATCAAACAAGGTGTATTATTTCCATCTCTAACAACTCCATCATAATTATTAAACTTTATGAAATTTTTCATGTCTCCAGTCATATGATGTGAACAACCACTATCTATAATCCAATCATATTTCTTTTCAACTTGAGAAACTAGGGCTTTTTCTTCCTTAACATTTGTTTCAGGATTTTATTCTTTAATTGCTACAAATCTTATGTCATCATTATTCTCAGTATCACTTTCACTTAGAGTTGTCTCTATACTAGCTTCAAGATCTTCATCATTAGCATAATAACATTCCTTAGATCTTCTAGGCTTGAAATTGTTTCTGTACTTTTTAACTCTCTTAGGGCATTTAGATGCAAAATGACCATATTCTTGATAAGTCCAACATTTAAAAATTTTATTACCATCTGGTTCTCTCTTCACAAGTAAGGCAATACCTTCTTCAATCTTCCTTTCTTCTTCATTTCTAGATTTGTTGTTGCCAACATAGTCTCCGCTCACACTAATGCTTCTTGAAAAAGTAGGGCGAACACTAAGAGCACTGAATGCTATCTCCATTCTAGGAAAATCTCTTGATAACCTCAGGTTCATTTTTGCTGCTTCCAATCTTCCAAGAAGAGTCTCTCTTATAAAGTTCAAAGTACAAGGTATAGCTTGTTCAATCATTTGTGTTGTCTTCTTAAACACATGAGTCAATGTCCTTAGAATTTTCCATATAAATTCATTTTCTATCTTTGTTCCTCCACAATATTTTATGCCTATAGCAATTTCTGACATTCTACCAATATAGCTTCTAACAGATTCATCTTCCATCATTCTTATATCTTCAAATTCACATATCCAATTATGCAATCTAACTTTCTTTGCATGTTCATCACTTTCAAAAGTAGAGTGTAAAGCTTTCCAAATTTCATGAGATGTTTTCAAACATTTTACTTGACTGTACTCATTCTTTGGAAGGGCTGACAAAAGTGCTTCCCTGGAAAGTATGTTACACATGAATAGATCTTTCTCATCATTACTACATGTTTCAATATCATCTTGTTCAACAATAGTCTTCACATTATTCAATCAACCAATAACCTGGTCCTAAATACAGTAGATGTGTCTTCATCTTTTCTTTCTAGCTATCAAAATTCACTCCATCAAACTTAGGGATTTCTTTCCTAAAATTCACCATTGATCTCCTTAAGCTGTTAAACTTTTCTTTCAAGGACCCACTGCTCTGATACCAATTGTTAGAAAGTAAAGTCCACCAAGATAACTGAGAGGGGGGGGGGAATCAGTTATCTGATAATTGTAACTTTTATCAACTTCAATAGATTTTAACCATGTAAGCAATATAATTACCAACCATAGAAAGATATTCATACACAATAACATAATGACACAAGATATGTTGACTAGGGAAACTCTTGATCAAAGAGTAAGCCCCGGTGGGGATGATGCCCACAAAAGATGCACTAATATGAATATTCCTTGTGAAAGTATAGACTCTATTAGGATTCTTATGAAATACATTTAGTACATATGAATCCTGGTTAGGAGATTTTGAATCCGTACTAAAATATTTTAAATCTGTTAAGAGTTATGGAAGACAGAAGGACCCACTGCCCAAACTGATTCAATGGCAAGATCACTGGACACACTATCCAATTGATCTCTAGATTATTCAATAGAATAATATCAAATCATTAATCATCTCAACAATATGTTATCTCTTCTTTGACTATGCCAAACCACACTCACTACTACACCAGATCTCAATTTCAGATCTCTGTACCTCGCATATCTTCATAAATTTGATTTCACAACTTCATTCACTTCATCATATTCATTCCATACATATTCAACCATGTTAAAACAAGGAAAAGCATTCCATCCTTTATACCACACTCAAGTAATTACAAATGAGTCGGCATCTAATTACAAAATAAAAGTTCCCACATGTTACATCAAAATTACACAAAACTGTCAGCTTTCAATTAGAATAATTCTTCACTCATGTGACCTCAATGTTTGTGCTATCATCCATGTCACTATCAACATGTCTTCAACTGCTCTCTAACTGTGCTAAACTAGATTCCATCCTGATTAGGAGATATCATCCGATTTCCACAAACCGCTGCTCAGGAACACTGCTTGAATACTGCTTCCACCAAAATGCTCATAACTTTCATGAATAAATGAATTACTATCTACACTCTTAACCATGAACATATAACATATCAAAGAGTAAATCCTCAACATCACATAGCTTGATCTACAATATCGCACATGCGCTAATTAAAAAAATGTCTTCTCATCTACTAATCTTCAGTAGATCACTGTGTTGACATCAATGACAATCATAGTCATGAATGCAACAACAACTGCTATAGAATGGATTCCAATACTCCAATAGGATATATTTAGCATTCATTCCTACTAGAAGTGTTGCGTTCTCAACCAAAAACTCCACAATGTCTATACACACCATACCTAAGCTCGCATGAGCTTACTCCACACATATAGGGTCTCAATATATTCTGATATCTAGATCCACCACTCCCCCTAAGGCCACGCAACCCTCTAGGTCAATGTCTCAAAGAATTCATCATGCAAAGACATAGTATCATCTACTATCTCTCCCTAAACCAATGTCTTATTGAATTCTTTCACCTTCCATAGATCTTGTCATCCTCTTTACTTTCAAATTTCTTGAAATGATTCCCAAATTCATCCATGTACTCATTTAGACTTTTACCACTGTCACCAACATTCTTTCTTATAACTATAGGAGGTGGTCCTCTTTGTTCTCTTGGTCCTCTTCTATTGTCTTCTCCATTATATATGTAGAACTTTTCTATATGTGTCCAAGGTTTTTACATTTGTAACATGTAGGTGGTCTCCTTCTTTCCTAATTTACTTGCAATTTACAGCACCATGCATTGTGCCCAAAGTTATTTCATTTTTGGCATGTGATCTTGGCTGGTATTTCTTCTCTAATGTAGTCTTGTTTATATCTTGACTAATCTATTTTTCTACAATCTTCTTTTTTGTGTCCATAATCATAACAATTAAAAAAATAGATGGTAAAGGGTTTAGAGCTACCTTTACTTTTGCAATCTCTTTTCATGTGTCCAAATTTGTTGCATCCAAAGCATCTTCCTCTGAAAGGTTTGATTTGTTCTTTAGGTTCTTCAAGAGTAGGTCTTTCTTCAGTCTTTGCTTCATGTGTTTCCTCATTAGTCTTAGACCATTCAGCTTCATTGAATCCAACTCCAGTCATATGTCCTTTAGGTTTCTATCTTGCTCTTTGCTCATCAATTTTATCACTTCTCATGTGTAACTTCTCAATATGAAATTTAGATTGAGTGAGTTCACCTTTTATGATTTGATTGCACTTTTCCAATTCCTAACATTTATCCTTGTAGTGATGAAGCTCATTCTTCATTTGATCTATCTATAAATTCACTTCTTTTAGTTCTTTCTCAACTTTGTATTTCTCATCTTTTTCATGTTGAATTTATTTTATCATCAGAAGATTTATTTTCTCTTTTTCTTGCTCCAACTTCTTTACTTGATCTAATGTATCATTGTCAAAATCTTCTTTTATCTACTCCATAAGGTTTTTTCTGACTTCTTGAAGTTTCAATTTGTTCTTTTAGTTTCCTGATGAAAGCTTCTGCTCTTCTTAATTTAAATTTTAGTATGCCATTCTCAGCCTTCTCTTTGTCCAGATCTTCAAGTGCTACATCAAATTTCTCTTGCAAACTTTCCACATCCATTCTGATCTCCCTTAATCTGTTAGGCTTTCTCTCCAAGGGCCAATAGCTCTAATACCAATTGTTAGGATTAAGTAATACTGAGTGTGGGGATGAATCGGTATTACTACACTTTAATTTAAACTTCAACCAATTAGAAATAAACCATAACAATGCTGAAATGAAAAGAACATATAAGCACACCACATAACTCATGACACCATGATTTTTTCTTGAGGAAACCATGACCAAGGGAAAACCCTAGTGTAGATGGTGCCCATAACTATCCACTAAAATATTATATCCTTATTAGGAGATCTAGCCCTATTAGGAGCTAATTATTACATAGTACATTTCTTTCTTTGAGGAATACAAAACCCTATTAGGGGATACAAAACACTTGGTTAAAGGTGGTGAGCATACAACTCTTACAAATAAAACTATCTCAAAAGAGTTCTAAAAAATGAACAATACAAGCATGTTCCTTTTCTTAGATAGTTCCAGTTGTAGCTATGTCAAACTCTGATCTCACATCTACTATTCACATATATTACATCATTATTCCATCCATACAAATTGCTTCCATAAAGCACTCTATACTTATACAAAAACTCCCATCCAGTTGGCTCTCAAAATACTTCACAAAACATAATAATAAATTATGTAAATGGAAAAAATAGAGTCAATGATCTTATATTACCAAAGAGTCAGCAATATACTTTACTCATCTGACTTAGCACACTACCATATCCACTATTCTTACCTTAATCTTCACAACTACTTATGTGCCCTGTTATACTAATTCTCTCTCTTCTCATACCTTCAGATCATTGTATCTTACTGATCTGATCACCAAAACTCACGCAACCTTAAATGAAGGTTCTACATATCCCAAAATACCTTCTCATAACTTCAGAATCCATAATACATTATACATCATCATCGCTAATAAAAAACTATTCCATAGTACACAACTGTTCTGATTCTGTACTTAGTCATTTTTATGACTGTGACTCCATTGCCAAAAAATATATGCATGCGATCACTCTAGCATAAGAGTTTCCATGAATGACAACCCTCAAGTGATCCCCAGTGCCCCGAAAGTCCACTTTCCAATAGATGATCAGGGGGGTTAGGTGGTTTTTGTGGGAGATATGGCCAAAAGAAATCCATCTCAACACAATCTTAAGGATGTAAAAGTTTATAAAGAGAATGCTTAATGGTGAAAAATTATCCTTTATGAGGAAATTTTATGAACTTATGAATAGGAGAGGCAACAAATTGCATGGAAGAGAGCCAGATATACCAAGCTTAACTTGAAATTGATTGGAAGTAGGGATAAAAAAAAAGGTAATATGGACAACCTTACCAAAAAGGGTCACATGAAGATTGACAGAACCTTGAGGACAATAAAGAAAACCATTAAGAGTTTGAATCAAGACACTAGATGTATCATAGGTATCCATATGCAATCCTTTATTAAAAATATGTTCTTCAGTGATAAAATTCATGGAGGAAGAGGGATCAATAAAAACACCATGAGAAGGGATACAAGCTATCCTAACAATAATGTAAAGAGGACCATTAGGTGCTTTAAACATATTAGAATGATCAAAGGTGATAGGAGGTGTAGGTTTAGGTTCGTGAGAACATAAAATTGAAGGTTGAGTTTGAGACTCAACATGATTAATCACATGATTATCTTCTTCTACCTTGTCATCATAACTAATGTTAGTAACAGGAGAAGAAGGTTGATTAATGACATTTATAAAATGTGAAGGTAAGTGGTTGGTGTAAATTTGCAAATTTTGATGAGGAGGTGCTACAAATTTGTTCATACTATTAACCTCAACATCAAAAAATACAACATTGGAATGAATAAGATCTTGAATAGCATTCTTTAAAGCATAAATCCTTTGAGTATCATGACCAGGCTGACGATGATATTGAAAAAAATCATTTTGATCAAAAGACTTAGGGATTGGTTTTCTAGTGTCAATAGGATGGATAGGAGGAAGTTTAAGAATGTTAGCATTAATCAATTTTGTCATTACCACATGTAAATGTTCAGATAAAGAAATGAAATTATGATTAGGATGATACACAGAGGAAAAAAAAGTCATAGCTCTGGATGTAGTAGCCATATGATCATCAACTACGTTGTTTAACTTGTGAATATTGATGTAGTTGTTAGGTTTAGAGAATTTTTTTTTATGAATGATGACATCACTCTTATCAATAGTAACATGAGCCATTGCAGTAGAGCTCTCAAGCTAGCTCACTTGTAACCTATAATGGTGAAGCACTATGCAAAGATGTTGAAAGGAAGTATACTTATTAAGGAGAATCTTACCTCTAATGTATTTTTTCAAATTAGAAATACAAATATGTTGAATCTCATGATCAAGAACATAATAAGAAATTTACACATACAAGAGTTTGAATCTACCAATAAAGTCAATTTTTCTTTAACACTTTTGTTACAATGCATTAAATCAGTCAAAGAAATATGAGGACCAATATTGTTTTGAAATTTTTGAATGAAAGAATTATTGAGCATTTGAAAGGAATTAATAGAATAAGGATGTAATGAGAAATATGATGGAAAATATTTATCCCTAAAAGTACATGTGAAAAAATTATCTATGAGCCTATAGTTGTGAGAAAAATCACTACATATAGTTTGGAAAGTCCTAACATGAATCAAAGGATCACCCTCACCATTATAAGTCTCATTACAAAGTATCTCAATATGTTGTTTGATAACAATATGAAGGATATTTAAGGAAAGGGTATTAGAAAAGTCACATGTAGGGATGTTGTACTTAGATTGAGAGAATTGGGCCACTTGTTGTTGCAAAGCGGTGATGGTTTGAACCAAGCTACTAATGGTAGGATTAGAAGATGTAATAGTAGGTAGAGACATATTGGATGTAGTAGGAAATTTTTAGGAAGTGGAAGGAAAATTTAAGGATGTTGGTGGAGGATTAGAAGGAACAAAAAGAGGATTGAAATATGTAAAAGGAATTCCATTGTATGAAGATAATCAAGAAGGTATGGAATTAGGAGGAACACTCAAAGGAAGTGAAGGGTTAGGAAGACCAACACTGAGAGGATTAGAGACTTGTGTAGAAGTTTTCATGAGAGGTAAAACATAGGTAATTCTAGGAATAGTTGTAGAAATAGGAATAAAAGGTTCAATGGTTGTTGAAGGAGGAATATATCCTAACTCTTGAGCACATTCCATCAAAGGATTAGCATGAGTATTGATAAGGTGTAATATACCACATAAAATGGAGATTTTATTATCATCATGAGTGATAAGCTTCTTAATAGCCTCAATAGAGACAACACTGTTAAGATTTGTGTTCTCTTGCACAAGCCAATTTTCCAATTTATCAAACTCATGAGAGATCTTATCAGCTTGGGAAGGAGGAACTCTTAATAATTCATCTTCATCATCAGACAAGTGAGAAGATTTATGCTCCACTATATGATTAAGATCTCAAGAGAAAATATTAGTATCATTATGGGTCCTAGGAAGAAAAGAGGAATCATAATCAAAAGAGCCCACGAGTGAACAACTTCTCCTAATAGGAATACTAGAGGTTGTGTAATTACCTAAAATTTGTCTAGTAGAACCTAAGCCCCTAATTTTAATTAAATTTCCTAAAAAAAAATTCTAAAATTCAAAGGCATAATTACTAGACATAGTTATGTAAGAAACCTGAATAATCCCCCTTCCATGATTAAATTATTTCTAAAATGAAGCATAAATCATCTCAAAACCTGAAAAAAATCATTTAATTTTCAAAACTTACTTTTAATACTTGAATTCCTAGCACTTTTATTAAAAAGATCACTTTGTGAAACCTAATCTTGATTAATTGACAATTAAAAGGGGATCTACTATTTTTTCTCATTCTCCTATCAAGCTTGACCAATCAAAAATCTTGAATCCTCTCACATGGATTGATCTTTCCCCACCACTCATCTCTACCTAACATCTTTTTCCTCTTAATATGAACCCTTCATTCATGAGGCAATTTCTTTAAAAGGAAGCTCTTCCTTAGATAGAGGGTCCCAATCTTGATCATTTGCATCTTAGTTATTGTCATTCTTGTGTTATTGCATTCTAGAGTAATCTTGTTATTTTGAATTCCTAGTTCTTAGTTTCTTTCATCATATATTCATAGCTCTTTTGCATTCTTATTTTAGTTCATTTCTTATCATAATCTTACATTGTTAATCTATTTTTCTTTTACTCTAGCATCATTAGTCTTGCATTCTAGTTTCATTCTAGCTTTTCATTGCCTTTGAATCTTCCATTTTGTAGTAGTTAAGTGACTAATTGGTGTAGAGAACCTCCAATTTTGATGTGTTTCATGTATTCTATGGTTGTGTGAAGTATTTTGTGTGGTTTGGAATAAGATCCAATAGGTTGGATCCAAGGTAGTCAACCTCCAAGCTGGTAAGAGCCCAATGAGCTCATGAAGGATATTGTGGTCAATTTGGCCTAAAGGACAAAAAAGTGCTATTTTTGTGTAGGATGGGTTTAGTGTGTCTCTTAGGACCCTAAATGTCCTAACTAGGGCCATAGAAATCAACCAAAACCTTTGAGTTGACAAAAAGAGTCCAATGGCACTCAATGTAAAAAGTACTCAATGTAAAAAGTTAGTAACTTTGCAAACTTGCTTGAGCAACTTTTGCAACTTCTTGTCCAAAGTTGCAAAATAAAGTTAGAGTGGTTGTAACCACTCATGATCGGTATATGAACATGGATTCGATGATTTTAGAAGGTTAATGAAGTTTTGGATTGCTTATCATCTTTGTGTACCTTCTGTATGGAATAGGGACTATATTCCTTTCTAATAAGTAGGATTTCCTATTCTTTGTACGGTCCTATACGGATTGAATGGGGTGATTAACCTTTTGAATTTCTTATCATCTTTGTGTACCTCCTGTACACAAGAGAGACTATATTCCTTTCTAATTTGTAGGATTCCTATTCTTTGTATGGTCTTGTACAGATTGAATTGGGTGATTAGGTCCCATGGTAGTGTAGAGATTTATGTTATCTCTCTTATACATTATTTATTTTGATTTCAAGTTTTTTATAGTGTAAGTTGTAATAGGTTTTTAGGCACTGATCTATAAGTCTCATTTACAGAGCCTTAGTGTTAAAGATGGCTGTAACCCAAGCATCCACTGATGGAAATGGTAGAAACCATAGGGGATGAAAGGTTAGAGTCTTTATATAGTGTTTTAGTTTTCATTTTTTTTATTGCAATGAAATTTCTAGACCGGGAAAGAAGCCCTATGGCTGACTGTTAGGAATAGGTGAGCTTAGATAGAGAAAAGATGGCCTTGGATCGAGCACCCATTATCTTGGAGGAAAGACTTAGAGGTATGTGTGGAAACCCTAAAGATTCTCCTTGAAGGATTAAAAGGTGGGAGAAGGTGAATCAGAGTTGGAAGACCAATTTGGTGACAATTTGTTCAGACTGGTCCAGAGGCCTAATTAATAGGCTAAAAACTAGGGCCTAATGGTAACTAGGGTTATGGGTGCAACCAAGAGCTAAGATTTTGGATTTGGATAGAGTTGATGGATACCCTAAATATTTTAAAGGCCTTCTATGGGGTTGTTTGGAGGATTTGGGAGCATTATCCTGAAAACAGTGAATTTAGACCTATTAGGAAACAAGCCAATTAGGCCTCCTAGTGAATTTGATTACAATCAGATTTGTAAAGTATCCTGAATTGTGGGGAAAGGTTCTTAAGGAATTTTGAAGAGCCTAGTACATAGACAAGAGTCTATGGGATGTGTGGAAAAATCCTAATATAGGGTTTGGGATTCTAGGGGGAAGATCTAGTGAAGAAGCCTAGGAAATTAAGGGACTAGTTGAACCTAGGAATATTGGTATCTTCAACAAATCAACTATACCTAGGAGGAGAAGTTGATAGGGAGGATCTTGGAGATCGACATTGAATAAGAACACAAAAGGAGTAATCATTGGATGGTTAGAAGAGTTTAGAAGTATTTTGGGAAGGAAAACACTAGAATCCTAAACCCTCTGCATGAAAGTGGTATCAAAGCCAAATTTTCTTGAAGTTTGTGTATGTCTGAAGGGGAGGAGAGCCAAGAGGTTGAAAACATGCCACCCAAGGAAATGAGAAGGGGTGGGATAGTGGAATTGGTCCAAGAGCTACTGGAAAAAGCCATCCTATCATAACCAAAAGGTAAAAAGAGAGTCACTAAATGGGGTGATGAAAGTGAGGAAGATGAAGAAAGCCAAACATGAGAGACATATAGAAAAGGAAAAGAAGTGGAGGTAGATAAGGAAAAAGTGTTCTTGGATGCTTTCAAGTACATCAAAAAAGATATTATGGAACACATTCCTTATTATAGTGGCATTTTGAATGGTGAAGAGTTGTTGGATTGTCTAGAGGCCATAGACAATCAGTTTGATTACAAGGAAGTGTCAGAAGAGAAGAGAGTCAACTATGCCAAGGCTAGACTCAAAGGATTTGCATTAGTGTGGTGGAACATGATGTAGGATGATAGAGTCACTAATGGGAAAAAGAAGATAGTCTCATGTGAGAGAATGGAAATCAGGTTTAGGGCACAATTCTTTCCCACTGATTATGAGATACAAATGTATCAAAGATTGCAGATTTTAAGGCAAAAAGAGTTATCAGTTAGTGCCTATACTAAAGAGTTCAACAAGTTGAGTCTAAGAGCAAGAAGGAAGGAAGAAGAAGTAGACAAGGTAGCAAGGTACCTCAATGGGTTGAGACAAGGGATCCAAGATGAAATTAGTATGATGGCCCCTGATAATATGCACAAGTGTTTCCAATTGGCATTAAGAGTAGAGGAGAAGGCTAGAAGGACAAATGATTTCCAACAAAGAGGTAGAGGTAATAACAATAATAGAGGATTCAGAGGCAGGGGTAACTTTGGTAGGGGACAATGCCCAAATAGACCAAAAGAGAATTACACCATGGATAATAGTGGTGGTAATCAGTTCAGAGGATCTTTTCAAAGAGTAGGTTATAGAGGAAGGGGACCACCAAGAGGTAGATTTTAGTCCCAAGGAAGATCTAATTCAGTCTTCACTAGCAGATGTTATAACTATAATCAAGTGGGGCATACAATGGGTAGGTTTCCTAAAAAGACTTCCACATCATCAATGGGTGAAAGAAGGAATTAGTTAGTATAGGAAGAGGACACCCAAAGTGTCACCTCACCAATCTCCAAGGTAGGGCAAGTAGTGGATGCAGAGAACCTCATGTTAAGGAGGACTTTGTTGAAGATTCCCAATACCATAGATCTACCTTAGAGGAAGAGATTATTTAAGACTACTAGTAGGTCTCATGGAAAGATTTGAAAAGTAATAGTAGACTTAGGATCCATTGAGAATATAGTATCAACAGAGATGGTGGACAAACTGAAACTTAGAAGGATACCTCATACCACTCCCTACAAGGTATCTTGGCTAAACAAGGGACAACAAATAATGGTAGATGAAAAAAATATGGTGGAATTTGAGATAGGTGAATATAAGGACAAGGTCCTATGTGACATATTTCCCATGGATGGATGCCACCTTCTTCTAGGATGCCCATGGTAGTATGATGTAAAGGCCATTCATGATGGTGAGAAGAACAACTATGTAATCACCAAGCTAGGAAATAAGTTTTAGATGGATCTATTACAAGAAACTAATGAAGAGAAGCATGTGGGAGTAGTGTGATGCTCTTGAGTGGGAGGGAGTTCCTAAAGGTGATGAAGAAGGAGAGAGAGGTTTGTTGTGAAGTGGTAGTGAAGCCAAACAAGGAGACTAAGGAGAAAGCCAACATACTGTAATACCCAAAAAATGGGCTATAGGTTCATTAACCTCCTACATCTTCAAATTGATCGAAATCGACATCAAAGTCCTAACCTAGGGCACATCTACACATCAGTTTGTCAAAAACCTAATTGATTACCTAAATTTTGCATCGAATAATATTCCTAATTTATCATAATAATTATTTGGTGATAAGTCCTATTTATCCTAAAGTTTGATTAATTGAATATTTTGAATATTTAATTAATTAAATTTAATACTGCCACTTAATTATTTAATTAGATTTAATTCTATTTATTCCTAAATTATATTACTTAATTTTGACAATAAATCTAAAATCTTATGACTAATTGATTAAATTTTTATTTAATTAATTAAAGTCAATTTTCAATTTTTAATAATATAGTTTTAGAAGAAAGTTTGATTTAATAATTGATTAACCCATAAATCAGTTATTTTAATTTAAAAATCATTTAAGTTGAGAATAAATCACTTTATTTTTAAATTAATTTATAATTAAATCATGCACAATCAGAAAAGTAGTCAACTAGAAATCAACAACCAATTTTAAATTTAGACTAAACATCTGATGATGAGTTGAAATTTGATCTAAACTCTATTTTGAGTTAAACACTGCTTTTGCATGATTTTTTTGAGTTAATTCTCTCTGATTTCTTGATAACTCAAAAATCAACCGGAGTTCCTTAAGATTGATTTATGGCTTTTCTCATGCATCCTCAAAGCCCTAGATTTCTATAAAATCAAGGCTCAGCTCTTCACAATTGGCCCACATCGAATTTGTACAATTACTCTGAAGAATTTGTGATTGAAGGATTGAGCGTTTGCGATAGGTGATTCGTGAGATCTTTCATTATTGGTCATAGTTTCATAGTTTTCATATCATAGCTTTACATTCATAGTTTTTATACCATTCTTAGATAAATCTACATATCATTTCAATTTCATTCATCTAGCTTAGATTCATACAGTTTTCATATTATTGTAAAGAAAATATAAAAATATAGAATAATCTGCATTCATACAGTTTTCATTCTTTTGCATTCAAATCCTTCTTTTAGGTGTTGCATTGTCACTGATCTCGATTTCAATCTAAGAACATCATACTCACACCTACTAGAAGGCAGTAAATCACCTGGTTAGCTTAGTTTCAATTATTTGCAAGATTTCAATTTTTGCTAGCCTCTAATGTTTTATTGAAGTGTTGTGTCCACAACTAGGTACAATTTTCACACACACATTTCTAGCACCCACCGTGGGGCCCTGAAATGGGTTTCCATCTCTTCTATTTCAATTTCTATCTATTTTCTATCATTTTCTGGTCCATCTTGCGATTTTATACTCTGTCCGTACATTTTTTGTACAACTTTTGTTAGAAAGTCATACCAGAAGCTAATGGTTATCGTATGATAGTTGAGGATTTTGAGGCTCATTTTAGCAATTGAAGATTATCGTTTGAGAGCTACATTATCATTTGGTGAGACACCCACTATCATACGAGTTTTCAGACTATCGTCTAGAAGGTAACCCACTGTCATACGAGTTTTGATTTCAGGATTCAATTGTCGTTTCATAATTTTTGGTAGTTTTTTAGATTTGATTTTCAGATTTGGACTAATAGCTAACCCTAACAATTGAGATCTTCTATTTCTAACTGATATTTGCTGAGTCTGATTGGAAAAAGTGCAACTAAATTGCTAAAAATAGGTAAAATCTACTAAGTGCATTGCGAGGAATTCAGGTATTCTACTACGATCTGATAACAATTCGATTTGGACATAAAATGAACTCTCATGTGTTCAGCTTGTGTGACTTTTGTTTCCTTCATATCACAGACTTCATTTTGGGCTATAAAATGAACATAGATTTTCTTTCTGCATATCTATTACACATAGTAAATAGGCCCTATGAACACTACTTGTGGATGATCTCAAGAGAGTGGAATTCTTTCGCTTGTTCACACATGTGAAGCTCTTCTTGATGAAGGATCCCCTTGTAGTTAGGGAGGATATTGAGATTGTGTCATGTTCTATTAGATTTTTGAGTCTTCAACTTTTAATTGATACATTCTCTCTTTGGAGAGGTTGATAGATCATAAGTAGTTGACATCATAGATCTTTGTGAGATAATTTCAGTCTTAGTGTGTCAGATTAATTTGTTTGCTTTGTTTTGGTGAAGTGAAGAGGCTAGGAGATTATGCTCTACTTCATTTTTGGATAGTACCAGAAACCCAAATCCTTGAATCCGATCTAGTCCCCCCGTGGTATCTTTTGTGAGTCAACTTTAGAGAGGGTTAACTATAGTGGACATTCCCTTAATTGGGTCAACCACATGGATAGAACCTCAAGTAGTAATAGCCATTTTCATCGTGGTAGTAGTAGCTACTATATAAATGTCCTTGTGGAGGAAATCTTCACAGGTGTGGTCTCTTGTTGGGCTATCAGATCTCCCTAGCATCTCCTGATTGATTAAATTCTTGGACTATGTTAAAACCCTAGTGTGTTGGGATTGGAGTTCTCCCTCTTGAGATCACAAAAGTTGTAGAGTCAGACCTTTACTACAAACCCTAGTGAGGCCAAATTTTCATTTTCTAGGAATATGTGTAGTATTGAAAAAGTTTTTGGAACATACACAATTAGCACTTCTAGGGATTAGCACATTTAGTGACTTGATTGTTCATGTGCAAGGTTTCTTTGTCCCCTGCTCATTGTTTTTAGATATTTTTGAAATCACTTGCTTTTTGTTTTGCATGCTTGTTTATCTATTTGGTTATTGGAAATAAATGATCCTAGAATGGTCTTCAAAATTGGATAGAAAACTTTGCCAACAATTTGAAACTGAAAACCTAAAAATTGCAAAATTTGAATCAAAATTCCTCTCTAGAGTTAAAAGTCATCCCACAGTCTCAGATTGTCGTACGAGTCTTGAGAAAAAGTCATTTCATAACCCCTTTATTGTTGTACGGAAACCAGTATTGTGTCATACAAGTGTTGTCACTAGATATCTAAAGAACATTATCCCTAGCAGCAATTGTCATACAAGTCTTGTCAATTTTCATTTGAGAGCATACCTAGTGTTGTACGAGCTTTCAGAAACTTGTTTGAGAATTTTCAAAAAGTTGTCAGAGACTTGTCAAATTTGTCAAAAATCTAGTTTTTATAGCCTATTTCTAGATTCTGTCAAAATATTCACTATGTTAGGAATAGAGTAGAAACTAGAAAGAATCCAATCATTTTCCTAAAGTGAGCTCTTGAGTCTAATTTATCCTTTTGATTTATCGATTTAAGTCTTTTTCATCTTGCGTCAAAACCTTGTCAAAATTATCTTCAAATTCAGTCTTCTTACAAAAATAGCTAAGTGTTGTGAGCTCATGCCCGCCATCTTCTGGGTGTCTACCCATACTAGTATGGTACAATATCCTTCATTTACATCAAATCTAATCTTTAATCAATTCAATCTTGACAAGGTTGTGTCATTCAATCTTCTTGAATCAAGTCATTCCTTAGTTGTCTTCATCTTGCTCTTTTACTTCACCCAAGGTTAATGGTGGAAACTAGAGATTCCTCACACAAGAAATTCAGAGAAGCACCCAACACCATACCTTTGACTACTCATGTGGGTCCAATTCTCGAGAAACTCTACAATTCAAGTCTTTACAAAGATGACGGTCTTGGCAATTTTTGATTGAAAACTGGTTACATACCCCCTCCATCAACTCATAGAGGTAATCAACAACTCCACCTCAATCTATCCCAGGGAGTCCTAAAACTCCTAACATGTCTCAAGGATGGACATATCATAGGTCTCAAGGACCTCATTCACAACATGGTGCAGATCAAGAACCTACACCTTCTAAAATTGCTCGATATCAAAATGATGATGACTTCAAGAAAATGATGAGGCATTTCTTGAAAGAAGATAGAGAGACATAATTTCTAGAGTTAGCTCATCAAGGAGCTAAACTTCCTCCAAACTTTAATGTTGAAAATATCATTACGCATGAGGAAGAAACCCCTATCACAGCTATGATGAAATAGATGCATGCCATGCAAGTCAAGCTCAACAAACTAGAGAAAGAAAAGTAACCTAAGGAGTTCTTCATGGAGGCCCTATGCCATTTTCCATTTGATAAGGACTTTTACATGCCACCACTCCCAAAGAGAGTGGAGATGCCTAAATATGATAAGTAGGATGGAAACTCTGATCCTCAAGATCATGTTAAAGAATTTTGTACTCAATCTATGAAGTTCATGCACGAACCAACCTACTTAATGCATCTCTTCCCTTGATCTCTGGGAGGAGAAGCCATTCATTGGTTTTCTAGGATGCCTCCAACTATCAAAACTTTTGAGGAGTTGATCAAACTATTCTAGCAGAAATACTCCTACAACATTCAACATTGGTCACCATGACTGACATTTGCAATTTGAAACAATATCTAGGAGAACCATTCTTGTCATTTCTCAATAGATGGAGGAAGAAATTTTCTCTATATGCTAGACCTATTCCAGAAACTGAGAAACTAGGAATCTTCATCAATAATCTTGTTCCAGAAATCAACTACCCTTTACAAATGCAAAATCATACATCCTTTGATAAGATGGTAGATAATGCGATCAAAATTGAGAAAGTACTTGTGAAAAAAGAAGACATCACACTTCTAAAGGACAAGTATGAATTTATATCTAGTTTTAAGGACAAGAACAAAAACTAGAACAAGAATAAGGGCATCATCATAGATGGCATTGTTGATACTATCCATGCCCCATCTAAGGCACCCACTTTCAATCTCACTATTGGCACCCAAGCCATCAAAGCTTCCGAAGCTAAAGAAATAGAATCTAACAAGAAGCCATCTACTTACAAACCTTGGGCTACAAATCCTAACCACAAATTCACTCCTCTTGGAGAGTCCTTGGAATCTGCCATGAAAACTTTGTTGGCTAACAACATCATTTACTTGCCTGAGATAAAAGTCTTTGATTCTAAACCTAAACCAAAATGGTGGAGAGAGAATGATTTTTGTGACTTCCATCGTAATAAGGGTCATAAAACTAATAATTACATTCACTTGAAATACATCATACAAGACAAAATTGATAATGGAGAAATCATAATTGATAATCATAAGAGCAATAATGATCATACAACATTCATGGAACCATTTTTGAAACATGGTAAAGGAGATTCTTCTTCTTAGCCTAATATGGGTGCTAAAGTCAATTATTCCTACTCTAGAAATAATTTTGTTATCAATATGGTTGAACCATGTCTATCTGAGCATTGCAATGTCATCAAAATTGTAAGAAAAGATATAGAAAATCAATTAGCTAATGTAGTTACTCAATCACAAGCCCAGACACATCTACAAGGATAAATCCCAAATTCATCCAAATGTCCCTAAGATGCCTTTTAATCTTTCATCTGCTTCTAAATAAAAGGCTACATCTAAATATTCAAATCCTAAAGACACAAGGCCAACATCATATAGTATTGTCCAACAAATCCAACATAAAAATTCAAAAATCTCCATGTTTGAGTTGCTTCAGATATCTCTAGCTCATAGAACCATTCTAGACAAAGCTTTTCTCAGATCCAATGTTCTTGATAACCTTGATTTAGATAGATTCTAGACTATGGTTGGTTATCTTACATCTCCATAGTATATTTCCTTTTCAGAGGAAGATGATAACTCCTTGAGTCATCCACATAACCAGCCCTTGCATATTGAAGTCTTGATAAAAAACCATCATGTCAAACATGTGTTGATAGATGGGGGCACTGGTTTTAACATTTGATCTTTTAGTTTGATTACACAACTGGGATTTTTAGAAATAGCCATTGATCCTAGAAAGAAGATAACTATCAAAGCATATGATGAGCAAGAAAGATCTTCCAAAGGAACAATTGTCTTACCTATTAGAATAGGTCTAGTCATCAGAGATACTATATGTCAAGTTCTTGATCTACCTTTGGCTCACAACATCCTTCTAGGGAGACCCTGGATTCATGAAATAAAATCTATTCCTTATACATACCATTAGTGTTTGAAATTTACTTATGAAGAAGTAGAGGTGATGATTCCAACTAATCTATATACAACTTGCAATGCATTGAAAGAAAGTGTTGATAAACTTGTTCGTAATAACAGAGAATCTTCCACTAAGTAGCTAGACATTGCTTCAACATCCAAGATGAAAGACATTGCTAAAGAGGTTAAAATCAAAGAAAGTGGTATGGGAGAATATACTATAGAGCCAGTCTTATCTTTAACATCTCTCCCTATCTCACCTAAGTCCTATGGGAAAACTCTAAAATAGTCCAAACTAGAGTCTAAAGAACCTCTTGAGGCATAAAAAGGAAATTTTTTTGTAGAACAAGTGTCCGAACAAGAGTTTAAAGAGGATGAAGCTATGCTTGCATGGCTATAAAAAGATGAACTTGAATCTCAAATTGTTCAAACATGTGACTCTAAAACACCGAAGATCCCTTCTAAATCATATGGTCCAGGGGACAAATTAATCACAAAATGGGATATATTGGAAAAGGACCTCTAGGACTACAAGGAAAAGGTCTTCTATCAGCTCTTAACCATCATGGCTGAGAAAACAAGAATACAATAGGTCTAGGATATAAGAAGAAGCCTTTATATCTAAGCAATAACTCCCCACATGTCTTAGAACATATTGAGCCATCCACAACAAATCAACTAAAGGGAGAGACAATAGAACAATCTAATAGTGATAATTTAGACACCACTAAAGATCTTATTCCTTATGAGCATTTTCCTAAAGAAATAAAAGACCTCCTTGAAGCTGAAGATGATCCAGTAAAAATAATCAATGTAGTAGAAACACAAGAACCTACTATAGAGAAAGAGACAGTTGCACCACAAGAACCAGTTGATCTTGAAGGCAATCAAGTAGACAAAGAGGAAGGTGGTAGTTATTCTGAAACATATTCCCATGAGTATGAATTCAAATCAAAATCTGAGGGTAACCCTTCTTGGGGTATTCACCCTAACTTTACTCATATTCTTAATTTTCCTAGAGGCATAGATGAGGAATTAAATGACAATGAATGGGGAGCCATTACAGAAGAAGATGAGCCTGTCACAAAAAAACATGTTGATGTTATTCACTAATATGCACCTAAAATGAATTCAAGTCTAAAGAGAAATGATGAACTTAATGAGTCTGATCCACTAATGGTTGAAGTAGACTCCCATAATAAAATTGAGCCTATTCATGATTGAACATCTTAAGTTTTAATATCACCTTTGAACTTGAGCATCGAGTTAGGACCAATGATGACAGATACATATCTGTAAACACTATCTCACAATCTTTCACCACTTTGACTATCCAACATCATGAACTTCATGACCAAACCTCTATGAATCTAAGCCAAGGTATTCATACCTATTATACACTAAATTTTCACCCTTGTTTCAAGCTCTCTTGGTCTTGATAACTTAGTATAACACAGGAATCATCTCCAGGTTGTGGGACTTGTGCTAACTAAGATGAGACCTCCAAGTTCTAGGCTGGTTCCTCTTGGATAATCACCTTAATTTTCTCTTCTTAACATGAAAGTAAATTCTTGAGGGAAAAGGGATAGAAGGAATGCATGAAAGTGAAATGACTAAAATAAAATTATCCTACTAGGTGATACACCAAAAAGATGGTATGAATTATAGTATAGAGGATGAAATCAGTGCACAAACTTAGGTCAAGGAGATGACAACTCACTAAATAGGCTTGCATCAATATTTCATAGAAGGGTCTAAAATAGAAAGAGGCTATTTAGGGAAAGAGATAATTTCACAAGCAATAGCCTTCCTAAGAATTTAGACACAATCTATAACTTACAAAAAAACATTCACCTCTACAACTAGGTATAGGAATGAGATAGATTGTCAGGGGGTTGAAGTATACCCACAAGATCATTCAAATCAAATCATCCATAGCAATACACATGAATTGCAAAAAGAAAGAGGGATTAGGAACCCTAAGATATTACTGAAAACATGAATATACTTAATTAATTAAGAGAAAATTTAGACAAGAAGGCATAGGGATAGAAAGAATGTCACAAAATACCTTTGCAATATCTAAACCTCAATGAAAGGTTACAAAAAGAAGAAGCTAGAGGGTAGAAAGAATGCCTCAGATAACTCCTCAAAAAGAAAATCTCTCTTTTAAAATTGTAAAATCTGAGCTCTAAAAGCTCCAAAAAACTATTATATACATCTCCTTTATTGCACACAAGTAGGAGTAAAAATCTAACTACGGTTACATAGATTTTGATAAAATAATCAAACCCTAACTCTGTCATATCTGATCATAAATGTGTCATTGAAATATCTTGGCTGATCAGATCTCTATACCTACATGTCCATTTCATCACTACATCTACCTATAGACAAGCCACCTTGATCCATCTACCTTTCTGCAACTCGGCCTCGTCATAACTGCTCAAATTTGGTACTTCAGATATTTGAATTTAGAAATATAAACGTTCATAGGTGGCACCAAGATTTTATCTTCATCAATGGCTGATATTTGAATTTGATCTCATTTTAAAACATGGCCATAGATCTTTCATTTTACCTAGGTAGCGCATCTGATCTTAACCCTAACTCTTCCTTCACCTCAGGTTCTCTTTTCCGTTTAGTCGCTGAATCTCCTAAACTTTTCATTAACTCTGGCCTAATCTAGTGATTACATGACAAGTTTTGATCCTTACTTGATCTAATGGTTGTCACTAAGTCTCTTGATAGCTTTGGAATATTCCTTCTGCATTATGAGATTGCTCGATTGAAGAGAACCTCGTAGTCACTAGATAAAAAAGAATATTCTCCTTTTCATTGGGTGATCACCTGACTAAGCTCACAAACCTAGGCCCATCTTACCACTTGTCATCATGCTACTGGCTAGGAACCTCAGATCTATTTGACATAGGACCCACCTAATAGGAGCACTGAGCTAGAGAGAGAATCGACGGTTGTCACATGATCTTGAAAAAAATCTCTCGAGCACTTTTTCCTTGCGGTCATGCGACAATCATAGATCATGATCAAACTTTAATTGTCTGAGAGCTAAGACCACCAGACAAATGTTAGCCACTTCACCAGATCACTAAATGCTTAGGACTTGACCACTAGAAATGAGAGACTTTGTGAACACATAATCACTTAGTCACTGAATAAGAACTTAACCATTTCAAAGAACTAGAGACCCAGTGACTGTATGCCTAAAGAACTAGGTCCACCCTGCTTGTGTCACTCTATCACTCGCTTTGACTACCTTGTCAACTCTAACAACTACCAACTATTCTGATAATGGCCCACCCTATCTTAACCATAGGAGATCTAGAGATTGGGTGACTATGTATTCAATGGTTTGCTGAAGGATTTTCTTAACCTAGGTCAAGTTTGGAGATCACGTGAACACCACATTCATGAGGTCACCAGATAGAAGTCTAACCCTTGAGTTACATCTAGAGATTGGGACACATTCATTGATTTTCTTTCATCTTATGGTCTTTGCTGAGTCACTTGATCTTTCTTATCTTAGCCACTACATTTTGAGACCAAGAGATAACCATGTCACTGAATCTCTGAATGTTAAGCACACAACCGCTAGGATCAAGAGATTATGAGAACACATAGTCACTGGATCTCTGAATGTGAAACATAACTGTCGAGTTCTGACATGTTTCAAACTTTTATTTAACTCAGGCATATCTAGAGATTAAGTGACAATAGATTTCACTGAATCTCATAATCCTTCTCTTAACTAGGGTTAAACCCTGAGAATACACAACCAAAGCAATCTCCAAGTTAGTGAAAAATTTTCTCTAACCTAGGTTATATCTAGAAAGTTCCCGACTAAGGGCTTTCTAACTCATATTTAACATGTATTTGAATTCAGAGATCTAGCAACTAGCCTTCAATCTCTAAGCCACTAAACATCCTAAAATATTCCCTTTCTATTAAGTGATTACCTCAGGAAAATCTCATTGTCTCCAGACCTCATAGAATATTTGTTTTATATTACGAGATCACTTGGTTGAAGCCTTAGTCGCTGAATCGTTGAAAGATTTTAACCTCTCCCAAGACCTGACTACCAACCATTTGGAGATCACATGACTACACAAAAATATCTAAGTCACTAGACATCAAAGAATATTCCCTTTCTATTTTGAGATCACCCCGATTGAAGAGAAATCGACAGGTCGCTGAATGGGAATGGAATATGCTATCTGATTGGGAGATTAAGAGATATTAGGTAGTCGCGGGATCAGGAGGTAAGAAGGAATATTATTTGAGCTTAAGAGATCTCATGACTAGCCTTAGCATGGAAAAGAGCACATGGGAAATGTAGAGACTTAAGTGGCTAAAAAAGTAACAGTGAAATAGAACAAGCTATAGGGTTTTTAGGGTTTTGGCTCCAATGGTCATATTTTCAAATAAAGACTTGCAGACTAGGGAGAGACCAGATTTTTAGAGGCTAGAAGAGGAGAGGGAGACCACAAAAAATTTTTTTAGAGTGTTCAATAGGATCAAAATGTAGACCCTCAAATAGAGCCTAGCCTATAGCCAAATTTGTATGGAATCAGTAAAAATTGGGTAACATTTTGGTGATTTCTGCTGGATGTCAGCCTGCTAGACATTAGATCAGTGGCCTTAACATAATCCATTGGGCCTAGGAGTCATCTTAGGAACACAAAAAATTTATTGACAGAGAGATAGACTTGGAAATGGGAGGAACAAAAATGTGCACGAGCACTTCTTGAAAAGTAGGAAAAACTAACCTAGAAAGTAAGGACAAAAAGAAAGGAAACATATTTACAGAGATTTAGAAGGAAGGATTGACCTCAAAACAAGGCTTCAAGTGGAATCCATTAACTAATATAGGAAAGGCATCTCCTTCAAGAGTTGATAGATGAAAAGCATTAGGCCCCTTGCATTCTGTAATAACAAATGGTCCACCCTAGAAGGAATCAATCATTGTATGTCTACCAGGCTTTGATCTAAACTCATCCCACTAGAGAACTACATCTCCAAGTCTAAAGTTTCTAGCCCTATCTCTTTTATCAAAACTTTTCTTTGTTTGTATCTAATGAAACTCCATATCTTTCATGGATTTATCTCTGAGTTCTAACTCCATTAGCTGAGCGTACCTGATTTGTAAGGGATCTCCTTCTTCAAACATGAAATATTGAGTGGCCAAGTCCAAAGCTAGAAATTCAGTTGAAATGGACAACTTAGCCTCTCTATCATATACTGACACATAAGGAGAATTCCCAATGATCTTCTTTGGGGTAATCCTACCTAACCATAAGGAAAATTTCAATTTAGTACGCCAATCCCTTTGGTTATCCTGCAGAGTCTTCTTGATTATCCTAATCAAGTTCTTGTTAGTTGATTCTACCAAACCATTGCCCCGAGGGTAGTAATTTCAACTTGTATTAAGATAAATGCCATTTTTGATTGCTCATTCTAAGACCTTAAGGCCTATGAATGCCAATGTGTTATCTGATATCATGGAGTCTAGAGTGCTGAATCTATGAATTATATCATCATAAAAACTTAAGACAACACTCTCATTTGATTCTTTTATGGAAACTGCTTCTATCCATCTAGTGAAATAATCTATTGTAGTGATTATCCACTTGTGGCCCACACTAGATGGAGGATTAATCATGCTAATAAAGTCTATGCCCCATCTCATGAAAGGTTTCTTTGTTCTAATTGGTTGAAGGGGTAGAGCTGCAAGCCTTTCTTTTCCTACAAATATAGCACATTTGATGCATTTTCTCACATAATCATGACTATCCTTGAAGATAGATGGCCAATAGTATCCAACGCTCATGATTTTGAAAGTAGTAGTCCTAGGAGAAAAATGGCCTCCAAAAGGTCCATCATGAAATTTAAATAGGACATCAACTATCTCTCAAAAGGACACCATTGTGATCCTTTCTAAAAAGAACCTCATTTATCAGCACAAAGGGAATAGATTGTAACATATAATATCTTCTCTTTGCTGAATCTAGGCCTGTAGGACATTGTCCTATCTTTAAGTAATGAATCATGTTAGGCAACCAACCTACTATCTTGGCATGTTCTTCTATAGAATGCACAACCAGAGATGAATCTATTTTCTCTATTTTCTTTGAACTTTCATCCCCTACCAAATGCTCACAAAGACCTCTTCCTCTAACCAACTTGGTGGTTTGGATATCAATGTCATAATCCATTACCTTGGTAATCCAACCAGCTCTCTTCTCATTTAGGTCCTTGGAAAGCAAAAATTCTTTGACACTTGGATGAGTAACCTTCAAGTGTACCTTGCTATGGGTCAATAGATATCTGAAATTTTTAAGGCTCCTTACCACAACAAGTACATGTTTCTCCACAAAAGAGTACCTTTGTTCATACTCTTCTAAACCTTTGCTGAAGAAAGCAATAGGCTGCTCCAACCCTTCTCAATTTTCTTGAGTCAGCATAGCAGATATAACATCATGACCTCCATAAGCATAAAGGATAAAATCCTTACTAAAATTTGGGTTTAATAGAGCAGGAGCTTCTGTCAAGGCTTCTTTGATAGCCTAGAAATTAGATTTTCCTTTTTTAGTCTAGCTAAAAGTTGAACTCTTCTTTAACATGACTATCAAAGGCTTCAATAAATCTACAATATTAGGCAAGAAATGCCTAACAAAATTAATCCTTCCTATGAAATATTGGAGACTTTTCTTATGATTTGACAATGGTAGCTCTAGGATGGTTGCAATCCTCTCAGGGTCTACTATAATTCCTTTCTTGGATACTATATATCCTAGAAATTTTCCTTCATGAATTGAAAACACACATTTCTTGGGATTAAGAGATATCCCAAACTCTCTACATCTTTCAAAAATTTTCCTCAAGTGTTTGATATGATCTGCTACATGTTTAGAATAGAGGGTTATGTCATCTAAGTAGACTAGTACAAACTTGTACATGAGTCTTCTAAAGGCCATATCCATTTCCTTTTGAAAAGTAGCACCTGCATTTGACAAACCAAAGGGCATCTTATGATAAGCCATGGTTCCCCACTTGGTTGTAAATGCAGTCTTATATTGATCCTCTTCATTGAATAGGATCTGATTATATCCCGAATAGCCATCCAATAATGAAAATCTCTTGGATCCAGAGACACATTGTAAGATTTGTTCCATAGAGGGTAATGGATGGTGGTCTTTTAAATACTCCCTATTAAGATCCCTGAAGTCAACACATAACCTCAACTCCTCATTCTTCTTCCTTACAGGACCAAGGTTGGAAACCCAACTAGTGTGCTTAATGAAGTAGATGATACCACTTTCTATCAATTTCAGCACCTCTTTATGCATAAGTGGCTCAAGCTTGGGATTAATAGGCCTTTTCTTTTGTCTTACTGGTTTGGTATTAGGCCCTAGTTTAATAGTGTGCTAAGAAAGGGCTATATTAAAACCTTTGAGGTCTTCATATTTCCACGCAAATACATCACTAAATTCTTTGAATAATTGGGTATAAGCCTGCCTTTCTAAATCAGTATTTACTTTTCCAAATTGTAAACTTTTACCTGGTTCCAACTCTAATTCAACACAATGTTCTTGTTGAACCACTAGGCTAGCTTTATTCTTCTTAACTTGATCATCTTTGTTGAAGACAACCTTTAAGGTGACAAGACCTTTTTAGGGATTTTTCTTGTAGGGTCAAACTTGGAAAAATTATAGGCTAGATTCTAAGTTAAAAGGGGCTCCAAGTTTGCAAGAAAAAGCCTAATTTATGAGGATTGGATAAGATCCCCCTTCTTCTTTGAGCTCCACATCACTCAGGTGGGTATTGCCTTATCTGCACACTTATGACTCTTCTTGATAAACAAAAGGCCTGCATGTAGATTATTGTGGAATAGTTATCAGACCCCTATAGGTATCCTGTACCCTAATGAACAAAACATAATGTAATAACCTGCTTGCATGGAATGAGTCTGAAAACTAGAAACCTACTCTAACAACATGAAAGGGAAAGGTGGTGCTTTACTCTAAAAGATTTATATTTTGGGTTGAATGGACCCCTGAAATACCCTAAGTCTCTCATAGACCAATGCCTTATCCAATGGGCAATAGAGTCAAATACCTCATTGCAATAGAGAGCTATGAAACAAGAAGACAATACATCCTAATATGTTAGTTCCTTACACCAAACATACACCATTAATCAGACTTCACTTCAACAATCCATCTGTATACCCAGATATGCTATCACCTATTCAAAGGATTTTAACCCTCCCCTTAGAAGAGACCTATAAATAGGTAATACATTAATCAACATCCACTAAAAGACAAGCATGAAATATCCTCAATATCCTAGCTCATACACATTTGAAAACCAATCTTGAACTCAATTGTCTCTGTGAAGACAACTCTATTGCAAACACATAGGAAATGCAAATAGAAAGATTAAACATCCTTGATGCTATAATCAACAAGTTTAGGATTCAAATGGAGACAATCTGATAGTAGTACAAATGTATTAAAATCTCATACATAAGACAAACTATTACAACTTGCATTATATTCTTGAAACTAGAAAGGAAAGAGAGAACCCTATATGCAGAGAAGAAGGAAATATTTACAGGGTAGAACATTCATGGAACTAGCTCATAGAAGAAAATTGGAACTCAAACCCTTCAAAAGTCAAAATTACTACAATATATACCACTAGTCATCTTGGAATCCAAAAAATTAGGATGCAACAAGCTACGAATGACTAGGGAAAGGGTTAGGGTTTTCACCCACCAAACCAACTGGGTTCAATCAGAATTTATTACATTGGAGGAAAACCAAGCAACCTAGTCTGATCAGATCCTAGAATGATCTCCCTTTATGATATCTCTTAGATCAATGTATCGAAGATCATGAATTCACCATGCTAATCAATCTATTCATTCACCTGCAACATGCCTCGAACAACTCCTACCCATTCCTTCATTGTACAAATCTTCTATAATCAATCATCATAGCTTCTAGACCATACTGTAGCACTTGACAAAATCATATCTACCAAATCTAGCCACCCAAGCATTCAATTCCAGTCCTTTTGTCACTGAAACCCTTTAAATATTTAAATATGGAAGAAATAGCTACATTCATGGTGCCAAATAGCATATTGATGGTTAGTATTCAAATCTGGACTCACTTTATATCATGACTATCAGATCTCCTCACCTTTCCCAAGTTTCTCAAGTTTAGCCTTAGTAGGAATCTTGGTTTACATTTATCCTTTAGTCGCAAGATTGCGCAGTGATCTTCTTTAACCTTAGTTACCTTAGCAATTACACAACTAAACAGTCTCATGATCTCGCGGTCTTCTATTTAACCACCCAACTATTTAGAGATCACGCGACAGAAGAGATTTCCAAGTTGTTGGACAAAATCATTAACTGCATCATAATCACAAGATTACCCAACTGCAAGGACACTAACTATCACAAACCCTTTGAATTTATCTAGAGATTGTGTGATTGAGGAAAATCCTGATAGTCACTGAATTGATTTCCTTCTTTCCTTGATCTAGCAACTACAAGAGTTCCTTCAATTTTTCCATCTAGCGATTTGGTGACTAAAGTCTATCCAAGATACATACTTTCCATTATGATATCTAGCGACTATAGTCTATCTCATAGTCATGACAACTTTATTAACCTTTTAAAGACATTCAATGATCACCTAACCTGGAGATCTAGCAACTAAAAAAGAGTCTCATAATTGCTGAAACATTTTGACTTGTCAACTTCCTTCCTAAGATCACGTGACTACTGTTGATCTCCTTCCTCATCCCATCTGATGGTTCACATTAAGTCATGAGAAATTTTCTACCTTAACTATTTGATTCAAGGATCATGAGACTAACCATGTTGCTAGATCACTGAAGGTTTATCATTCAACCGCTAGAAACCTAAGATTTTGAGACCATACAGTCGCTAGATCACTGAATACATTACTTAACCATCAAGGCAAACCAAATGCAAACTTTATCTTTAACCCAAGCAATATCTAGAGACTTGGCAACAATGAGATTCACTGAGTCTCATAATCTTTTCATCAAGTGGGGTTAAGTCCCAAGATCACATGACTGAGACCATTCTCAAAGTCATGGAAACATTTCTTAACTCTAAGTCAGATCTTGAGATTAAATACTGGTCATTGATCCTTAACTCATCTTGTGGCCATCGACAGTCCTCGCTCAATCTCAGAATGTAAGATGACTTAACTATTTGATCTCGAGATTGAGTGACTGAAGAGATTCATAACCTCTCACCAGGTCGCTGAATGATTGGCACTTAACTGCTGGATTCAAGAGATTGTGAGACAACCCTAAGTCACCAAATCATTGAATACCTTATAACCTCTGAACCTATTGAGATCAATGGTTTTCACATGAGTGCATAGCCTAGAAAGATTCCATGTGATCATGCGCTAGCCATTAGATCAAAATTAATCTAAATGCTGGGCCCCGCTGACAACGTATCCAACTCATTGTTCTTCAACCAATAACCATCAAACACCTCAACATCTTTTGACATCAGATCCACTTTTATCATTCCTTATGATGTGGGCCTACCATCTCCTAATTCAGTGACTATATTATATCTCTGAGTCACAGAAAATTTATTCACTTATCAATTTCATTCAGCGACTAAATCTCCACCACATGATCCTGATCTGACAGTAGTCACTAGATCCCTGAACCTTATGCTAACTTTGACTTTTCTTAGGAGATCTGGTGACTGTGTGAAATTCTTAATCTCTAAATGAACCACCAAGATTTGGAGACCTAGTGACTAACCGCTAGTGGAGTCACTGAATGTTTAACACTTAACTGCTAAATTCAAGAGATCTCATGACCAAAGCAATCTCCCAATCACTGAATAAAAGTGCTAACCACTTGAGGACTTAGAGATCTAGTGACAATCATGAAAGAATACCACACCTCTATTTGGAGACTCAGTGACTAAAGAGAAAAATAAAGCACACATGCTTTATAATCACTTAAGTGGCCCCAAAAAGGTAATGAAGAATTAGAATAGGGCCTTGGATAAACTAGGGTTTTTTTCTCCAATAGCTAGAAATATGAAATAAAGATCTAGGGTTTAAGGCAAGAGACCAGGAAAAATTTGTAGGGGCTAGAGAAGAAATCATATATCCATGAAAATTTTGTAGGTGCTAATAGTGGCTCTATCTAGGGATGTATGCCTCTTGCAAGCATAGTAAGAATTTAGAATATTTTGGGAGAGAAGACCATCTACTGGACAAAAATTGGGATCTCTCACAAAAATTGGCAACCAGACCAGGAAAATAGGAAAAAAGACACACAATAGAAATGGAAAAATATTTACAAGTATTTACAAGAATAAATCTTTACTTGGTGGCACCAGGCCACCAAAAGAAAATCAGTGACCCTCCAGAATGAAAGGTTTGATTTTCATCTACATATGTGACCAACCATCTACAAATTTCATGATCATCTTGTTGCCAACATATGTGAATATTCATGGGCTAAAAAATGAAATTATACTGATCACTATCCACATTCTTCCAATGATAACCATTACATTCATACTCATATTCCAAGAAGTAAGGAACATCATTTACTTCTTGATGACTGGAAAAAATAAAAAACTTATCTAGTAACGAATCAGAAAATAAAGCATACTGATCATCATGCATTACCACAAAAATACCTGGCTGAGAAGGACTTGGATCCTCAAATTTATCTTCATACATTGCCTTAGCCACTGAGTAACTTGGTTCCTCCCTAATGTTTTCATGAAGTAGATCATGAACCAAGTGAAGGTCTCTTTCACAAATATTGTGACAATGGGACAACTGATCTGCATCATTATTTTCATCAAAAGAGTTTCTATCCCAATTGTTGAAGATAGGGTCCTCAATACTGTCACCATCACTATCATATTTAGCAAAAGAAGGAAAATTATCTAAACAAGAAACTTGTTCATCACTACAATCTCTATGATAGGAAAACACACTATCATGTCCTTCAACTTCTTCTTTTGCAGAGTCACTATAGGAGGGGATCTCTGGTACACATAGGTCATCATGTTCACTTTGAACACTAGCCTCATTATCAGTTTCAAAGACTATGTCAAAGGGGAGCTGCAAATCAAAGTCCCTAATAGGTGCATACCTTTGGAATTCTTCAGCCAAGAGTGCTGATATCTTTTCACTGCTTAATGGACTTTGGGCCTTGTTTTCATTTTCCTCAGCTTCACCCCTAGTGATGCAAACATCATCCCTGTCCAAGACAAGAATGGACATCACTGGCATTAGATCATCTTGTGTGAAGTAATCACTATAGGAATCATCATTTGCATCATATCCAATACTATGCCCTTCACACAAAACATCATCACACTAGGACAAGAAGAAAGAACCCTAACATTGAAAAGAGGAAAAATCTGTAGACAAATTGGAAATATTATCAATCTTAGATTCATCTTCAACACTCTCATATGCACTAACCTCAATATCAGCTTCATAGTCGATACTTTCTACATAATGAGAATCAACATCAGAAACATTGGCCTCTTCATGATCAACATAAGGAACCACCAGTCTTTGCAATCTCATGTCCTCCTCTAACTACCAGTTCTCAATCTTTCTCTTTGCTATTTCCTTCTTGAGAGCAGCAACCTCATCAAAATCTTCTATAAACATTTCTCTCAATACATCCCAAGAAGGGATTGAACATGAAGGCAAGGATAGGAACCAATTCCTTGCATCATTAGTAAATGTCTGCACAAATAGTCTCATAGAAACATCTTCATGTTCAATATCCATTTTACCAAAAAGACCCATGACATCATATACATGTTGGCTTGCTAAGATAGATCCATCAGCCATGAATCTAGGCAAACACTTCCCATTCTCAGTAGAGAACTCATTAGGGGCACCCTCAATGCCCTCAAAACAAAAGGGCCCATATTTCTCCATGAGGAACTGCCCACTAGTAACCATCCCTTTATATAGTAGTGCTAAACACTTGATAGGGACACATTTTCTTATAAATGATTTTCATAAAAAGAAGACATATGAAAACCAAAATACCTAGAAGTTCTGCATCCAGAACTTAGCTTGTTGACTGGAAGGCAGGGTAGATCTAGAGCTCACCATGTAGCTCCATCAGGTTCTTTGCTATGTAGAGTCACCACCTCTTTGAAGAGGAAAATTTTACAATGTTTTGTATCATCTTCCAATCAACCAAAACCTCACCAAGATTTACACACTATTCATTAGGGACTGCATTGATCAAACAAAGAACTTAGAGTCACTACTCAGCACGTAGTGAGAAGATTTTACAAATGTGTTTTGTTTATTTGACTTTGTAATCTTTCAACCAAGACTCTGGAATGATCCAGCCAAGCAAGGGAGCTTGCTATCTTTTACTTCTTCCCTAGTAGAGTCACCATTTTCTTGGTGACTCAGATGGGAAAATCAATCTGGTCAGTATGATATTGAAAATTTTTGACTCAACTAGAGATCCTAACATATGTACTTCTTCATTGTTGTTCTCCCCAGTAGAGTCACCATTTTGTTATGAATTTTTCTTGTAGGGTCAAACTTGGCAAAATTATAGGCTAGATTCTCAGTTAAAAGGGGCTCCAAGTTTGCAAGAAAAATCCTAATTGATGAGGATTGGATAAGATCCTCCTTCTTCTTTTAGCTACACATCACTCAAGCGGCTATTGCCTTATCTATACACTCATGACTCTTCTTGATAAACAAAAGGCCTACAGATAGATTATTTTGGAATAGTTATCAGACCCTTATAGGTATCTTGTACCCTAATGAACCAAACATAATGTAATAACCTGTTTGCATCGAATGAGTCTGAAAACTAGAAACCTACTCTAACAATATGAAAGGGAAAGGTAGTGCTTTACTATAAAAGATTTAAATTTTGGGTTGAATGGACCCCTGAAATACCCTAAGTCTCTCATAGAATAGTGTTTTATCTAATGGGCAACAGAGTCAAATACCTCATTGCAATAAAGAGCTATGAAACAAGAAGACAATACATCCTAATATGTTAGTTCCTTACACCAAACATACACCATTAATCAGACCTCACTTCAACAATCCACCTATGTACCCAGATATGCTATCACCTATTCAAAGGATTTTAACCCTCCCCTTAGAAGAGAATTATAAATAGGTAATACATTAATCAACATCCACTAAAAGACAAGCATGAAATATCCTCAATATCCCATCTCATACACATCTGAAAACCAATCTTGAATTTAGTTGTCTCTGCGAAGACAACTCTATTGCAGACACATAGGAAATGCAAATAGAAAGATTAAACATCCTTGATGCTATAATCAACAACTTCAGGATTCAAATGGAGACAATCTGATAGTAGTACAAATGTATTGAAATCTCATATATAAGACAAACTGTTACAACTTGCATTATATTCTCAAAATGAGAAAGGAAAGAGGGAACCCTATATGAAAAGAAGAAGGCAATATTTATAGGGAAGAACATTCATGGAACTAGCTCACAGAAGAAAACTGGAACTTGAACCCTTCAAAAGTGAAAATTACTACAATATATACCACTAGTCATCTTGGAATCTCAAAAATTAGGATGCAACAAGCTACAAATGACTTGGGAAAGGGTTAGGGTTTTCACCCACCAAACCAACTGGGTTCAATCAGAATTTATTACATTAGAGGAAAACCAAGCAACCTGATTTGATTAGATCCTAGAATGATCTCCCTTTATGATATCTCTTAGATTAGTGTACCAAAGATCATGAATTCACCATACTAATCAATCTGATCATTCACCTGCAACATGACTTGAGTAACTCTTACCCATTCCTTCATTGTACAAATCTTCTACAGTCAACCATCATAGCCTCTGGACCATACTGTAGCACTTGACAAAATCATATCTACCAGATCTAGCCACCTAAGCATTCAATTCTAGTCATTTTGTCACTGAAACTCTTTAAATATTTAAATCTGAAACAAACAACTACATTCATTGTGCTAGATAGCATATCGACGGTTAGCATTCAAATCTGGACTCACTTTATATCATGACCATCAGATCTCCTCACCTTTCCCAGGTTTCTCAAGTTTAACCTTAATAGGAATCCTTGTTTACATTTATCCTTTAGTCATGAGATCACGTAGTCATCTTCTTTAACCTTAGTTACCTTAGTGATTATGTGACTAAATAGTGCCATAATCTCACGGTCTTCTCTCTAACCGCCCAACTATTCAGAGATCATGTGGTAGAAGAGATTTTCAAGTCATTGGACAAAATCATTAACTACATCATCATCATGAGATTACCCAACTACAGGGACACTAACTGTTGCAAAACCTTTGAATTTATTTGGAGATTGCGCAATTGAGGAAAATCCTCATAGTCACTGAACTGACTTCCTTCTTTCCCTGATCTAGCGACTATAGGAGTTCCTTCAATTTTTCCATCTGGCAATTTTGTGACTAAATTCTATCTAAGATACATACTTTCCATTATGAGATCTGGTGACTATAGTTTGCCTCATAGTTGTGACAACTTTATTAACCTTTTTAAGACATTCACCTATCACCCGACCTAGAGATATAGCGACTAAAAAGAGTCTCATAATCACTGAAACATTTTGACTTGTCAATTTCCTTCCTGAGATCATGCGACTACTGTTGATCTCCTTCCTCATCCCATCTGATGGTTCACATTAAGTTGTGAGAGATTTTCTACCTTAACTATTTAATTCAGCGACCATGAGACTAACTATGTCACTAGATTGCTGAAGGTTTATCATTCAACCGCCAAAAACATGAGATTCTGAGACCATACAGTCACTAGATCACTGAATACATTACTTAACCACTGGGGCAAACCAAATGCAAACTTTATCTTTAACCCGAGCAATATCTAGAGACTTGGCAACAATGAGATTCACTGAGTCTCGTAATATTTTCATCAACTTAGGTTAAGTCCTGAGATCACATGACTGAGACTATTCTCGAAGTCGCGGAAACATTTCTTAACTCTGAGTCAGATCTTGAGATTAAATACTAGTTGTTGATCCTTAACTCATCTTGTGGCCATCGACGGTCCTCGCTCAATCTTCTAATGTAAGATGACTTAACTATTTGATCTCAATATTGAGCCACTGAAGAGATTCATAACCGCCCGCTAGGTCACTGAATGATTGTACTTAACTGATGGATTCAAGAGATTGCAAGACAACCTTAAGTCACCAGATCATTGAATACCTTATAACCTCTGAACCTATTGATATCAATGGCTATCACATGAGTGCATAGCCTGGAAAGATTCCATGCGATCATGAGCCAACCATTAGATCAAAAGTAATTTGAAAGCTGGACCCCACTGATAGCGTATCCAACTCACTGTTCTTCAACCAATAACCATCGGACACCTCAACATCTTCTAACATCAGATCCAATTGTATCATTCCTTATGACATATGCCTACCATCTCCCAATTCAGTGACTATAGTATATCTCTAAGTCCCAGAAAATTTATTCACTTATTAATTTCATTCAGCGACTAAATCTCCACCACATGATCCTAATCTGATGGTAGTCATTGGATCTTTGAACCTTATGCTAACTTTGACTTTTCTCAAGAGATCTGGTGACTGTGTTAAATTCTTAATCTCTAAATGAACCACTAGTAGAGTTGCTAAATGTTTAACACTTAACTACTAAATTCAAGAGATCTCATGACCAAAGCAATCTCCCAATCACCAAATAAAAGTGCTAACCACCAGAGGACTTAGAGATCTGGTGACAATCGTGAAAGAAGACCGCACCTCTATTTGGAGACTCAGTGAATAAAGAGAAAATTAAAGTGCACATGCTTTATAATCACTTAAGTGGCCTGAAAAAGGTAATGAAGAATTAGAACAGGGCCTTGGATAAACTAGGGTTTTTTCCTCCAACCGCTAGAAATATGAAATAAAGACCTAGGGTTTAAGGCAAGAGATGAGGAAAACTTTGTAGGGGCCAGAGAAGAAATCATATATCCATGAAAATTTTGTAGGTACTAAGAGACCTCTAGGCATCTTATTAGACTTAAGTTGTATCACTTGGTCACCATAGTTCATCAACAGTCTATCTTGGTTATATTTTGAGAAAACATCTTCTTCAAACAAGAATTGTAGGATCTGCTCATCATTGTCAAATACTTTCCAATTAGTATTATTATTAGGGATAGAAGGTCTAACAAATACTTTGATATGTTGTTGGGTCTCCTCCTTTGAAATACTATTAGGAATGTCATACTAAGATCCAGTAGTAGTTAATCTATCTGCATTTTGATTTAGCTTCCTAGGGATGTCAACAATATTGAAAGCACAAAAGTCTTCAATTGCATCCCAAACTCTATGTTTGTATGCTCTCAAGGTGTTATTTTTGGTTGCACTTATCCCTCTCACTTGGCTGACTACTAACTCACTATCACCATAGAATTTTAAGGCTTTGAGCCCTCTTTTTCTAGCGCACTCTAGTCCATTTACAAGGCTTTCATATTTTGTAGTGTTACTAGTGCAGTAGAAACTAAATCTAAAAGTTATATAGTATCTTTCACCTTTTGGGGACACTAGCATAGCACCACCACTAGAGCCATGTCTACTTCTAGCACCATCAAAAATAATTCCCAAACCTGATTGCTTTGACCCTCTGAACTAGTGTCCATTTTGAGGAGATTCGGCTCTCTAGATCCACTTTCTTGTATCAAATAGCTCCCCAAACTAGCATCCCAAATAACATTTTCTTGGGCCTCTGAAGCTTTTTCTGATTCTAGTTCATCTAGTAAAATATCAAGGATATTTTCTATCTTAGTGTTTGCTTCTCTGATAATTGGGAAGTCATTGCTATCAAATGCAAGACAACTTGCATTGATGGTGTTGGACACATATGGTTCTATATGGTGACCTACCAATGATTCAGATTTAATGGTGACCTTGGTACCATATCTTGTGAGAAAGAGCATGTGAGACCAGTTAGAATAAAGGTAGCCTCCTATTTTGGCTGTAAACTCCCTTGACATACATATGGAAAATAAAGCAGGGAGATCTATGATATAAATATCAAGTAGGATAGAGAAATTAGGACTAGCACAAAGGATTAGATTGGTATCCTTAGCCACACCTATAGTGTTAATTGAGGATCCATCAAGTTGTGTAACCTTCTTTTGGAGGGGTTCTTATTGAAGTCCTAGTTGGTCAGCCACCTTTTTGGGCATTACAGTGCTAGTAGCTCCACTATCTACCATACAATTATGTACTAAGGATTTTCCAATAATTCAAGATACATATAAGGGAGGGGGTTTTGAGTTCCTACCTTGAATGGTATTGGCTTTGGAATTGCAACTTGGAGCCTCCTTTTCTTGATCAATGTTGACCAACACTAGCTTTGTAGTTTCTTTTGTAGGTTGAGGAGTTGTCATTTCAGTCATAACTTTCTTCAAAATCTCAGGTTGCCTTGGAATAGCCAAAGAGTCCCACATAGACATAGTAATTTTCACCTTCTTCATGTTGTCTACAATGTTGAAAGGTGTCATAGTGTGTACTCTTTGTTGTGATTTTACTATAATAGGCTCCACTTCTTTGAGAGTATGGCCTTGTTTGCTTTTAATGACAGGAGCCTTCTTGAATATGATGGAGGTAGCTTGTTGCATTGGTTTTGCAGATGTAGTATCTTTAATACCAGAATCTACTCGCTCCAAGTGTTGAGCTCTTCTCTTTGAGCTTGTGTTGGAAGCAATGGAAAATTCACCATTGACCCCATTGAAGTCTTGCTACTCCCAATTGAAAAGAGCAGTCTCATTGTATTGTGGTTCTTGTTGAGGAACTGATCCACTGGAAGAAGCCTCTGATTGAGTATATGAGGCATTTTGAACCATTAGTGCTTGATTCATCCATCCATTTGAACATGTAGCCTAATTATGAGGCTGACTACAAGGGAAACACCATTTATTGTCCATAACCATATTATTTTGACTAGGGACCATGTCTCTAACTGGATTCATAGAATCGACAGGTGTAGGATTGTATGGTTGGAATGGTCTTTGATTAAAATTTTGCCTTTGTCCTTGATATCCTTCTTGGTATGGTGGCCTATTTTGCTGATAAGGTTGTAATTGATTTTGATATTGTTGATTAGGACCTTGGCATTATGGCTGAAAGGGTGGTCTGATTCCTTGCCCTTACTTCTTTAGGTTTGTAACCTCTTTAGTTAAAGTCTATAGCAAATTTGTCATTTCTTGCTGACTAGTTTGTTGACTATTCTTCATCTCTTGTAGCTCTTGAGAGAAACTTGTTTTTAGCTCCTAAATACTAGTACTAGCCTGAGGTGCTAATATGGTGGGAATAGGGGTAAAATGGGGTATTTTTAGAGGTGCAACGAGCTAAATATTAGGGAAGATGGGCATGGGTGGCCTTCTAGCTATCATACCTACTTGGATTAAACATTTTTTATCCCTGACAACTATGTCAAAAGCTTGGGGTAAAGAGGTACCACCCATAGTTTGGATCATGATAGAGATATGACCATTCAAGCTTTGCAAGAAATATAAGAAAGCATGATCAGCTGATGGCCTCACCGAGACTAAAATTCTATTCCATGTTTTGAGGAATCTATTGTTATAATCTATCATTTGTTCTTGAGGGTCTCTTTTAATGGTTGTCAACTGCTCAACCAATGACAAGTTGTCTAATTTATCCTCAAAATGTTTACTCAATGCATCCCCTAATCCATCCCATGAATTAATGGAACCAACAGTTAAAGTTCTAAACCATTCAAGAGCCTTACCCTTGAGGGAGGCTACTAATAACTTGGTGGCCACATCTTCTTGAGTTATATTATGTATACTGCAGATAGTAGTTACATCTCTAATGTGTTCAAAAGCTATAGTTTTTCCTTCACCTATGAAATTAGGTAGACTCTTTAATGCCACCAAGGGTACATCATGATGTTGAGAAAAATTTAATGGATTTCCTTGGTTGAAAGGTGCAAAAGCAAACTTTCTAGCCATTGTAGAAGCTGAAATTTGTTGAGTAGCAACTATTTGAGTTGTAGTTGACATTGGATTTGAATCTTCCTCTAGATCTTTGGTTAGAGATCTTCCTCTTCTTCTGAGATGAAAGGGTGAAGGTCTCCTTTCTTAAGTATCAAGTGGTGTAGACTGTACTCTCCTTGCAGGAGATGTTCTCTAGGTTAATCTACCTTTGTAGCCTCTTTTTGAGGGAAACTCTAAAAATTTAGTGGGCTTTGATCTCCTAGTCTCAATCTTTCTCATAAAATTTGAACAAGGTTAGCCTGAATCTATGAAATCAGTGGAGTCACCAGATATACTTGATAGAAAAACTTCTAAAAGTATGTATTATGCAATTAGTATATCAAAGATTACATAATCTTCAAACAATGAACTTCATTTACTATCCCACCGAGCATGCTAGAATTTTTATACACTAAGTTTGCACCCTTGTTTCAAGCTCTCTTGGTCTTGATAACTTAGTATAACATGGGAATCATCTCCAAGTTGTGGGACCTATGCTAACTAAAATGAGACCTCCAGGTTCTAGGCTAGTTCCTCTTGGATAATCACCTTAATTTTCTCTTCTTGACATGAAAGTAAATTCTTGAGGGAAAAGGGATAGAAGGAATGCATGAAAGGGAAATGACTGAAAACAAATTATCCTACTAGGTGATACACCAAAAAGATGGTATGAATTATAGTATAGAGGATGAAATCAGTGCACAAACTTAGGTTTAGGAGATCACAACTCACTAAATAGGCTTGCATCAATATTTCATAGAAGGGTCTGCAATAGAAAGAGGCTATTTAGGGAAAGAGAGAATTTCACAAGCAATAGCCTTCCTAAGAATTTAGAAACAATCTATAACCTGCAAACAAACATTCACCTCTGCAACTAGGTATAGGAATGAGACAGATTGTCAGGGGGTTGAAGTTTACCCACAAGATCATTCAAATCAAATCATCCACAGGAATACAAATGAATTGTAGAAAGAAAGAGGGATCAGGAACCCTAAGATATTACTAAAAATATGCATATACTTAATCCATTAAGAGAAAATTTAGACAAGAAGGCATAGGGATAGAAAGAATGTCACAAAATACCTTTGCAATATCTAAACCTCAATGAAAGGTTACAAAAAGAAGAAGCTAGAGGGTAGAAAGAATGCCTTGAATAACTCCTCAAAAAGAAAATCTCTCTTTTACAATTGTACAATCTAAGCTTTAAAAGCTCCAAAAAACTATTATATATGGCTCCTTTATTGCACATAGGCAGGAGCAAAAATCTAACTAGGGTTACATAGATTTTCATAAAATAATCAAACCCTAACTTTGTCATATTTGATCATAAATGTGTCATTAAAATATCTTGGCCGATCAGATCTCTATACCTACATGTCCATTTCATTACTACATCTTCCTATAGACAAGCCACCTTGATCCATCTACCTTTCTTCAACTTGGCCTTGCCATAACTACTCAAATCTGGTACTTCAAATATTTGAATTTAAAAATATAAACAGTCACAGGTGGTGCCAAGCTTTTATCTTCATCAATAGCTGATATTTGAAGTTGATCTCATTTTAAAACATGGTCATAGATCTTTCATTTTACCCAGGCATTGCATTTGTTCTTAACCCTAACTCTACCTTCACCTCAGATTTTCTTTTCCCTTTAGTCACTAAATCTCCTAAACTTTTCATTAACTCTGGCCTAATCTAGTGATTACATGACAAGCGTTGATCATTACTTGATCTGACGGTGGTCACTGAGTTGCTTGATAGCTTCAAAATATTCCTTCTACATTATGAGATTTCTCAACTGAAGAGAACCTCATAGTTGCTGGATAAAAAAGAATCATCTCCTTTTCATTGGGCGATCACTCGACTAAGCTCACAAACCTGGGCCCATCCTACCACTTGTCATCATACTACTGGCTAGGAACCTCAGATCTATTTGACATAGGACCCACCTGATAGGAGCACTAAGCTAGAGAGAGAATGGACGGTTGTCACATGATCTTGAAGAAAATCTCTGGAGCACATTTTCCTTGTGGTCATGCAAAAATCATAGATCATGATCGAACTTTAATTGCCTAAGAGTTGAGACCGCTAGAAAAACATTAGCCGCTTTGCCAGATCATTGAATACTTAGGACTTGACCACTAGAAATGAGAGACTTTGTGAACACATAGTCACTCAGTCACTGAATAAAAACTTAACCATTTCAAAGAACTAGAGACCCAACGACTATATGCCTGAAGAACTGGGTCCACCCTGCCATGTGTCACTCTATCACTTGCTTCGACTACCTTGTCAACTCTGAAAATTGCTAGCTTTTCTAATAATGGGCCACACTATGTTAACCTTAGGAGATCTAAAGTTTGGGTGACTGTGTAATTGCTAGTTCACTGAAGGATTTTGTTAACCTTGGTCAAGTCTGGAGATCATGTGAATACTGCATTCATGAGGTCGCTAGATAGAAGTCTAACCCTTGAGTTACATCTAGAGATTGGGTGATAGTCATTGATTTTATTTCATCTTACAGTCCTCCTTGAGTCGCTTGATCTTTCTTAACTTAGCCGCTGCATTTTGAGACCAAGAGATAATCGTGTCATTGAATCTTTGAATTTTGAGGACATAACTGCTAGGATAGAGAGATTATGAGAACACACAATCACTGGATCTCTGACTGTGAAACATAACCGTCAGGTTCTGACATGTTTCAACCTTTTATTTAACTCAGGTATATCTAGAGATTAAGTGACAATAGATTTCACTGAATCTCATAATCCTTCTCCTAACTGGGGTTAAACCCTGAGAATACATGACCAAAGCAATCTCCAAGTCACTGAAAAACTTTCTCTACCCTGGGTTATATCTAGAGACTTCCCGACTAAGGGCTTTCTAACTCATATTTAACATGTATTTGAATTTAGAGATCTAGTGACTAGCCTTCAATTTTTAAGTCGCTAGACATCCTAGAATATTCCCTTTTTTGTTAAGTGATTACCCGACTAAGGAAAATCTCATTGTCGCCAGACCTCATAAAATATTTGTTCTGTGTTACGAGATCACTCGATTGAAGCCTTAGTTGCTGAATTGCTGAAAGATTTTAACCTCTCCCAAGACCTAACTACCAACCATCTAGAGATCACACGACTGCACAAAAATCTCTAAGTCACCAGACATCAAAGAATATTCCCTTTCTATTTTGAGATCACCTGACTAAAGAGAAATCGCTAGGTCACTAAATGGGAATGGAATATGCTATTTGATTGGGAGATTAAGATATATAAAGTATTTGTGGGATTAGGAGGTAAGAAGGAATATTCTTTGAGCTTAGGAGATCTTGTGACTAGCCTCAGCATGGAAAAATGCACATGGGACCAGGGAGAGAGAAGATTTGCAAAGACTTGTAGACCAGGGAGAGAGAAGATTTACAGAGACCAAAAGAGGAGAGGGAGACCACAAAAAAAAATCTTAGAGTGTTCAACAGGATTAAAATGCAAACCCTTGGATAGAGCCCATCCTATAGCCAAATTTGTATGGAATCAAGAAAAATTGGGTAACAATACCTTTCCAAATGACTATGCCCTTTCTTACTACCTAAATGTAGTTGAGCCTATGAGGACTTCCATCAGTGAACCAAGCGTTAGCATGATGGAGTTAGACATCAAGTATCTTCATTAAAAGAATAAAAGTAAAAATAAAAAGAAAAGGAGTTCTAAGGGTGAAAACCACTTTGTGGCAGTCTCAGAACCTGCAAAAGTAAAAATAAAAGATGTATCCAAAGGTGAAAACCTCTCTAAGGCACCTAAGGATGAGATATTTGATGTCCTTCTGAGTCATTTATAGGATAGATCTCTAGTTCTAATAGAGCCCATTAAATCTACCAATTTGGGAACAACAGAAGAACCATAGTTGATTCATGTAGCACAATCCTTATCAGAAGAAGAAAAGAAAAAATTTACCACATTCTTAATAGAAAATAAGATCAACTTTGCATGGAAATATTTAGATATGCTAGGGTTGGCTCTTGATCTTATAATGCACCATTTATCTATAGCTCTAGGGGTCAAACCTATTAAGCAAAAATTGAGAAAGATGCATCCACATGTTGCATGCTTGGTCAAAGCTAAATTAGAGAAACTACTAAAAGCTGGATTCATCTGTGTTAGTGACTATGCTGAATGGATCTCTAATATTGTACCTATTTCAAAACCAGATAAATCATTCAAAGTGTGCATAGATTTCAAAGATGTAAACAAAGCATCCCCTAAGGATGATTTTCCACTACCTAACATTGATATGATAGTGGACATGACTATGGGTTTCAAGATGTATTCTTTAATGGATGGTTTCTTTGGATATAATCAAATACAAATTGCTCTAGAGAATCAAGAGAAAGATACTTTCACATGTGCATGGGGTACATTCTGTTGGAATGTCATGCCATTTGGGCTCAAGAATGTTGGTGCTACATATCAAAGAGCTATGACATCTATCTTCCTGTTGCCCAAAATTTCCCTGTCGTTCAATTTTTGGCCACAGTCCTTTTTTTTTCAAAAGAACTGCTCAAGTGTCGAAAACCTAGTGTGTTTTCAACCTTCTCAATGAAGGCTCAGGATGTTTCTACCTTTTGGTCTAAAAGCTCAGTGTGTTTTCAACCTTCGCTCAAAAACCCTCTATGTTTTTGACCCCTTCTATGTTTCAAACTTCTTCCTCTAGCGACATTCATTTCATAAGTGTGCAACTCTGACTTGGTGGGGCCCCATGGCTGGCTTTTCTCAAAAAATCTTGAGGTTGTCGCATGATCTGAAGGAATATTCCTTTCCCTTGCAATCATGTGATAGGATGACACTTGTCAGTGGGCCTAGTGGTTGTTTTTGAAGAATGCTAGCGGTCTTTCACATGATCACATAGCCCCTTTTTAGGCTATGCGAACATGCGACAAATTGTTAGCCATGCCGGTAGGAGGTTGCAGGTTGTTGTGGACCTGAGATGCAAGTGTGGTAAAGATCTGAAGGTGGTCTCATGTTCACATGGGATATTTCAACCCCATGCGATCATGTGACAACCTTTTGATGGATTCCTTCTATCATGGGTCCATTTTCAGAGGGTTGCAGAGGTGTTGATGACTGAGCGACTAGGATGGATAACAGAATGCCAAGTGGCATAAGTGGGCTTGGGGTTGGTAGGCTTTGCATGGTTGCACGGTTAGAGGATCTCTCATAGTTTCTAGATAGACCCAGAGGTAAGGAAGGTTATTCAATGACTTGGAGATTGCTTTAGTCGTAGGCTCTCAGGGTTTAACACTAGTTAATAAAAGGATTATGAGATTTCATGAATCCCTTTGTCACTAAGTCTCTAGATATGATTGGGTTAAGTTAAAAGGTTAACATCATGCTTGGGCCTTGTGGTTAATTTTATTCAGTGATCTTGCAATTGTGTGTTCATGCAATCTCTCATTTTTGGTGGTTAAGCCCTTAGCATCCTGTGACCTAACAGGCAGTTATCTTTCCTTTAGTCACTAAGTCTCTAGATGTTTGGTAGTCTCAGCTATGTGGTTAAAGATAAAGTAAGATCTATGGTTGGAACATGATCTAATGGAATATTCTTGTGCGTCATGATCATGCAACAACTGTTGATCTTGCTTTATTATTGAGGCTTTGATGGTGGGTCCTTTCTTGCTGAAATGCTCATCTTCTATTGGTTGTTGTATGCTGATGGGGATTTGTGAGTAGACACGTGTTTGGTGGGGTCCTAGTTTTAATAGGATCTATGGCTGGTGCATGATCAAAAATAATATTTGAAGGGTATGAGATCTTGCACCCATCGTCTGATTGGAATCTCAGTTTACAGATGTGTGGTTGCGCAGTTAGAGTTTTCACGTAGTTGCTGGATCTGGCCGGGGTTAAGGAAAGGTTAAGCGACTCTGTGACTAAAGTGAAAATGAACCCAAGGTTAACTTAATGTTAAGTTTGCATGGATGCTGACATGTCAGTATGCTCACTTCCAATTGGCTCTTGACTGGTGATGTGGACTTTGACCTTTCATAGGGGCTTGCGACTATTTTGGGGATGATCCAGATCATCCAATTTGCTAGGAGAAATGTGATCAATAGCCGAGTTTTAAAAGAGAAAATGATAAGCGTTGGGGTCCAATTTTGAAGTCTTCTGTAGGGGTTTTCACCAGCGTTGGATCTGGTTGACATGTGCGAAGTAGAGATAGGTTCAAAAAGGCTGGTCACATGATCACATGAGGCTTTTTGAGTTCATTTGATCATGTGACCAGTACTTTTTCAAGGTGGTGCAACCATTTTTCGTAGGGTTTCTTCCAAGATGAATGTTGCAGGCGTGGGTAGCTCAAGAAATTGATGTTTCTAGGGCGGTTGCAAGTTGCAAAGTTGATGAAGGAGGTCTAGGTGCCAATTTGAGTCCTTTCTAGTATCTAATCAGATTTGCAGCCTTTATGGATGAGTGGGCTTGTAGGGGGTTGTCGAGTTGAGGTTCTTTTGTCTACAGGCATGATCAATTCAGAGATGGGCATGTAAGAAAGAGAATATCTGATCGACCATGATATTTATAGAGCACATTTATGATTAGAAGTGACTATTTTTAGGGGTGATTATTCTATTGCAGATTTATGTAACCCTAAGGAGATATTTTGATTCCTACCTACATGTAGGGGATGTATATATTCTTTTTTGGATCTTGTAGTGCTTAGAATGGACATTTTGTAAAAAAGAAAGGGGTTTTTCTTAAAAAACTATTTGTAGCATTTCTTCCTGCTCTTTGGTTTTTCACATCCTATAAGTTCTCATTGATAATACAAATATTGCAAAGCATTCTGTGACTTTTTTTTGTCCTCATGCCTTCATGTGTGTGTTATCTCTTATTGGATTGAAGTTTATGAATCTTGTTAATAGAAATTGGGGTTCCCAGTCCTTCTCTTTTTCTACAATTTTGTGTGTTACTGTGTCTAATCTAATTTAGATGTTTTGTGGGTATGCTATAGCCCCTAGCAGTCTTGCCTCATTCCTACACCTAGTTGTAGAGGAGGATGTCTGTTTGCAGGTCATAGGTTGAGTTTTCTGTTCAAGCCTTCCTATGAAATACTTATGTAAACCTATCTAGTGAGTGGTGACTTATTAGACCTGATTCCTCCATTGATTTCATCCCTCTTTACTAAGATCCAAACCCTAGTTTTAGTGCATCACCTAATAGGTAGATTTTATTCATTTCATTTCCCTTTCATGCATTCCTTCTATCCCTTTCCCTCAAAAAGTTTACATTTCCTGTCTAAGAGAAAATCTGGGTGATTATCCAAGAGGAACCAGCCTAGAATCTGGAGGTCTCATCTCAGTTAGCAAAAGGTCCCACAACCTTGAGATGATTCCCATGTTATACTAGATTATTAAGACTATGAGAACTTGAGATCAGAGGTGAAAATTTAGTGTATAACACTTCCATGACATGATGCATCACACCATGGAGGACTATGTTGGTGATGCTGTAGAAAAATCTATGATAAGATCTAAACATCTAAATGACTTGAGAAAAATACTAGATAGAATGGAGAAGTTTAGTCTCAGACTGAACCCTAAGAAGTGTGCTTTTGGTGTCACTTCTGGAAAGCTCTTAGATTACATTGTTTCAAAGAAAGGTATTGAAGTAGATCTAGCAAAGGTTAAAGCTATCATGGAGATGCAGCCTCCCAAGAATATCAGTCCAATGAGAAAATTACAAGGGAGAGTACAATCTATTAGATGCTTCATATCTCAGTTAGTAGACATATCATAGCCTTTTATAAAAACATTACATAAAGGTGTGACTTTTGCATGGAATGAGGAATGTGAAAATAACTTTAACCATATCAAGAAATATCTATCAAATCCTCTTATTTTTATGCCTCCTATTCAAGGGAAGCCATTGATCTTATATGTCTCCACCACAGATACATCACTGGGGGCATTACTTGCACAACATGATGAGAACAAGAAGGAAAGAGCTATATACTATATTAGTAGAACATTGGTAGCATATGAAAAGAAATATTCCATGATTGAAAAGGCTTGTCTAGCTATGATCTTTGCATCACAGAAACTGAGACATTATATGTTGGCTCATACCACACATTTGGTAGCTAAGATTGATCCACTAAAGTACCTACTAAGTGAAGCTTCCCTCACAGGTAGACTAGCTAAATGGGTGATGTTATTAAGTGAATTTGACATTGAATATGTTGAAAGAAAAACTATTAAAGGCCAAGTTATTGCTGATCAATTGGTGGATGCACCTATGTTTGATGATACACCAATGCAAATGGAACTCCTAGATTCCTCTATCATGAATCTTTCTTCTAGAGAATGGCAATTGTTCTTTAATGGCTCCTATACACAGAATGGATCTGGAGCAAGCATATTTTTTATCACTCCTCAAGGATACTCAATTCCTAAGGCATTCAAAATCAAGTTTCCTTGTATAAACAATATTGCTAAATATGAAGCCCTTCTTAATGGTATGAAAATAGCAATTGAGTGGGGAGTGACAAAACTGCACATTCATGGAGACTCACAACTTGTAATACACCAAGTCAATGATGTGTATCAAACAAAAGATGAAAATATCATTCCATACAAGAGAATTCTAGATGATTTAAAGAAATACTTCATATCTATCACCTTTGAGCAAATACCTAGAACAGAGAATAAGGTTGCTGATGTAATGGAAACACTATCTACTTTACTACAACAGCTTGAACATGAGCTACGCTATGAGTTCCTAGTGGAAGCACCATCTTATCTTGCATATGATTCCCCTAATACCTACATGATCTGTACTATTTTAGGTCATGATTCATCCAGATATAAAAACCTTTTCTGCTATCTCAAAGACCGAATCATTCCTGATACCTTTAACCACCATGAGAAGAGATACCTTATCTACAATGCATCCCAATATGTCATCATTGGTCATGATCTATACAAATGAGGTCTAGATGGTACACTCCTTAGATGTTTAGAATGGGAAGAGTCTCAACATGCATTGGAGGAAGTCCATGAGGGTATATGTGGCTCACACTCAAATAGTTTAACACTAGCTTGAAAACTTATTAGGGCTAGGTTCTATTGGCTTGAAATGGAGAAAGATGTTATCAAGTTTGCTTAGAACTGTCAAAAGTGCCAAGTACATGGTAACTTAATTCATGCTTCAGGGAGAGATCTAATTCCCTTCACTATAGAATGGTCTTTTCACCAATGGGCATTTGATCTTATAGGATCCATACATCCTCATTCTTCTAATGGACATACCCATATAATCATAGCCATAGATTATTTCACAAAATGGGTAGAAGCAGTCCCTTTAACTTAGGTGTTCAGAAAACAAATTTCTATGTTCATCTTGAACTACATCATATGTCAGTATGATAGTCCACATTCTATAGTCACAGATAATGGTGGACAATTCAAGAACAAAGACCTAGATGATCTATGTGCCAAATTCAAGATTACACAACATTGGTCATATATCTACTATCCTCAAGGGAATGGACAAGTAGAGGCTTCTAATAAGAATCTATTGAAAATATTGCATTGTATAGTTAATAAAATAGGAAGAGACTAGCATCTCATGATCAATCTATCTCTTTGGGCCTATCGAACAAGTATCAAAATTCCCACTAGGGCTACACCATTCACTTTAGTTTATGGGTTTGAAGCACTACTACCTATTGAGGTTGAAATCCCATCACTAAGAATCAAAATGCATGGTCTAGTAATTGATGATGACTATAGAGTGTCTAGGTTGCAAGAACTTGAGCTACTAGATGAGCACAAACAAGCGGCATATGATCATCTTAGAGTATATCATAAAATAATGTCTAGAGGCTACAACAAGAAAGTTAGACACAAAGAATTTCAGGTTGGCGATCTAGTCTTGAGAGAAAATACTAAAAATCAATCACATCGAGAATGCAAGGGGAAGTTTGAACCCAACTGGTTGGGTCCCTTTGTAATCACTGCTACTTTTGGCTCTGGTGCCCATCAAATCTCAATGACTGATGGAGAACAGCTTTGAGAACCAATCAAATTTCTTCATTTGAAGAAATTCTATGCCTAAGGCATTCAGTCTTTGCAAAATGTCTTGAAAAAATTATAAAAATTTGAAAAAGACCTGAAAAAATGAACATCTTGGTGAAAACCTAACAATAGGTGCCTTGATGATTCACAAAAAAATAAAAATAAAAATTAAAAAGTACAAAAAAATAAAAAAGAGTAAAAATACAAAAAAAATTGAAAAAATGAAAAATGCAAAAAAAAGAGAAAAAGAAAAAGTGCCTTGGTGAAAACTTGGAAATAGGCGCCTTGATAGCAAACATAGAATCTCTGCCAAGATGGTGAAAACCCACCAAATGGTCCCCACATGTTTCAAAATGCTCCATCTATCAATGCAATCTTGGTCTTTCCAAACTTTCAGTGTTGCTTTTGTTTGTATGTGTCTCCCAGTTTGTTTCTACATTCCTATTTTCAATAAGTCGGTCTGTACACCAATTAGCTCAAACATATGTATCCTATCAATGTTTCAAACTTGGGGGCAATCAAAGTCATATCCTATGGCCTCTAGTGTATCTTAGATGTGTCATATCTAGTCAGAGTCCTTTGAAGCTTTATTCGAGTTAGTATGTTAGTCTCCTCTCCAGAATTGAGTTTACATATACAACAACACAATCAAACATCAACACAAACTGAAAACAATCTATGCTTTTACATGCTTTTATCTCCTTGTATGCTTATTGATTCACATTGAGTTTTTTGCACATTGTGTCCTTTTGAGTTCTTCGATGATGTCCTTTATAGGATTTAGAGAGTGATGACTGGGGGCATGATCTTTTCTTTGTCTTCTTCTTGTATGTGAAAATCTAACAACTTTGGAAATTTTGGATTGAAATGGTGTCCGTCTGTAAGAGCCTCTATCTTGTATTGGATGGCCATGCGTACCTTGACCATTGATATCTAGAAAATTCAAGGAAGTTTGATCTAACTATTGTCTTTTTGAGTGAGTTCTTACTCCTACTTTGAAACATGATCTTACCTAAGGATGTGAACTATAAAGGGTCACTACAAGTAATTCACACTAGATTTAGAATGATCTCTTGACTGCTTGATGTGTTTGTTACACAAGGCATATTCTGGTCATCATGACATTTATGTTTTGATGCTTATACAAATTGCTATATTAAAATGGACATGATATTTAGGTCATCCTGACATTAGTGCCTTGGTGCTTATATCTAATTCAACATTCTGAAAGCAAAATCAATATTCATATATCCATGGTTGTCTAGCGAGTGGGTGTTGTATTGACTCTTGCATACAAATCGATATTCACATGTCTATAGTTTCCTAAACTAGTGGATGTTGTATTGATTTATCCAGTTACCTAATAAAACTTCAATGATGAAAACAAATTGACACATGATCAGTGACTAGGTCCTAGGTCTTAGGTTTGCATCTCATTTTGTACTTTGCATGATTGCATTTATCTCATGATTTCTTAAATTAGCTTGACACTCAAATGATTCTTCAAAACTATGCTAAACATGACACAAAGACTGAGCATTGTATGAAGGTCCCTCCATGGAAACAGTAAGTAGAATCCATTTTCGGGATCAAAATCGAAATCTGAGATCATTTACTATGTCAAAATCATGATTTAAAATTTTCAGACCCAGGACGTCCAACTACTTGCATAATTCACCTTCAATCATCACAGAAAACTAGAATTCAACTTAACTAATTATCTTATATCAAACTACCAAAATTTCAACTTGGTCAACCATGGTCAACTCATGGTCAAACCTAGTCAAAATTGGTCTTCTGGACCTCCAAATGATGCATAATGCATTTTCGGACATGTATCACCAATTCTCAAATCAATTGACATGCTTCTAAACCATTCAATGCTGACTTTTCTTGTTAGATTTTGATTTTCATCCCGAAGGGGGCATGGTATTGCACATCATTCAAAGTCTGTAAACTCAATTTTGTCAATCAAATATTTCTTTCAGTAATCAAGACAACAACCACATCTAGTTGCTGATTCATCTAAAGTCCTCATCGGTTGGGGAAAATCTATTGATTCTTGGGGCATATTAGATTCATTGAGATCCATATCAATCTAGTATCCTAAATCTATCTTGTAAACTGTATCATCTTTTCGTAACCATTGGTTCATTAGTGCTATTTCCTTGTTTCTTTGTAACTGATGGGTTTAGGATGTGATACCAATATGATTCTTTTTAGGACAATCAAGTCTAGAATTGGTCACTCACTTCTTCATAATCATAAGGTTTAGAATCAGGTATTTTGGCACTTTTTCATAATTATCGATTCATTGTTGCTATAGTTAACATTATCTTTGGTCAATCAGGACCTAAACCTAACATTTTCAAATCTTTCAATCAGTTTCTATCTCATAATTGGTTCATCTTTTAAATCAGTTTCATACATATTTATCATACACAGACTAATCTTTGAACCACTACGCTTTGCACAGTGATTCAAAGAGGGGCAGAATGTAATACCCCAAAAAATGGGCTATAGGTTCATTAACCTCCTACATCTTCAAATCGATTGAAATTGACATCAAAGTCCTAACCTAAGGCACATCTGCACATCAATTTGTCAAAGACCTAATTGATTATCCTAAATTCTGCATCGGAGAATATTCCTAATTTATCATAATAATTATTTGGCGATAAGTCCTATTTATCATAAATTTTGATTAATTGAATATTCTAAATATTTAATTAATTAGATTTAATACTGCCACTTAATTATTTAATTATATTTAATTCTATTTATGCCTAAATTGTATTTCTTAATTTTGACAATAAATCTAAAATCTTATAACTAATTGATTAAATTTTTATTTAATTAACTAAAGTCAGTTGTCAATTTTTAACAATATAGTTTTAGAATAAAGTTTGATTTAATAATTGATTAACCCATAAATCAATTATTTTAATTCAAAAATCAATTAAGTTGAGAATAAATCACTTTATTTTTAAATTAATTTATAATTAGATCATGCACAATTAGAAAAGCAATTAACTAGAAATCAACAACCAATTTTAAATTTAGACTCAACAACTGATGATGGGTTGAAATTTGATCTAAACTCTATTTTGAGTTAAACACTGCTTTTGCATGATTTTTGTGAGTTAATTATCTCTGATTTCTTGATAACTCAAAAATAAACCTGAGTTCCTCAAGAGTGATTTATGGATTTTCTCATGCATCCTCAAAGCCCTGGATTTCTATCAAATCAAGGCTCAGCTCTTCACAATTGATCCACCTCAAATTTGCACAATTACTCTAGTGAATTTGTGATTGAAGGATTGAGCATTTGTGATAGGCGATTTGTGAGATCTTTCATTGTTGGTCATAGTTTCATAGATTTCATATCATAGCTTTATATTCATATTTTTTATACCATTCTTAGATAAGTCTTCATATCATTTCAATTTCATTCATCTAGCTTAGATTCATATAGTTTTCATATTATTGTATAGAAAATACAAAAATATAGAATAATCTGCATTCATATAGTTTTCATTCTTTTGCATTCAAATCTTTCATTTAGGTGTTGCATTGTCACTGATCTTGATTTCAATCTGAGAACATCATACTCACACCTATTAGAAGGCAGTAAATCACCTGGTTAGCTTAGTTTCAATTATTTGCAAGATTTTGATTTTTGCTAACCTCTAATGTTTTACTGAAGTGTTGTGTCCGCAACTAGGTACAATTTTCACACACACATATACCACCAGAGGTACAAGCATTGTTGGAAAGGTATCATGAGATAGTAGATAATGGTTTTCCAAGTGCATTACCACATATGAGGGATATAAGTCATCAGATAGACCTCATTCCTGGAGAAAATTTTCCAAACAAGGTAGCATATAAGATGACACCAAGTCAAAATGAAGATATAGCAAAAAAATTTGAAGAGTTATTGGAGATGTAAAATGGAGGATGTGCATTGAATCAAGGGCAAAAAACAAAATTACAATCAGATATAGACTACCCATGCCCTGGACTGAGGATTTTCTAGATAATTTGGGAGGCTCTTGTTATCTCTCCAAGGTGGATTCGAAGTCAGGCTATCATTAAATCAGGTTTAGGCCTGGTGATGAATGGAAGATATCCTTCAAAACAAATGAAGGGCTGTATGAGTGGTTTGTAATGCCCTTTGGCCTAACTAATGCACCTAGCACATTCATGAGGCTCATGAATGAAGTGTTGACATAATTTATAGGTAAGTTTGTAATAGTATATCTTAATGACATTTTTATCTTTAGCGGGTCTAAGGAGGAGAACATGGAGCATTTAGGGATGGTATTAAGGAGCCTACATCAATAAAATTTGATGATCAATCAAGAAAAGTGTGATTTCTTGAAAACTAAATTAGTTTATCTTGGTTTTACGGTTGCTAAGGGATGTATGAACATTGACCCTACTAAGGTCAAGTCAATTTTGGAATGGCCTGCACCTAGATCCATTGGGGATGTTAGAATTTTCCATGGCCTAGCTTCATACTATAGGAAGTTTGTGAGGAATTTTAGTCATGTATGTGCCCCTATCCTCAACACCATCAAAGGAGGAGTCAAATGTTAGTTCAAGTGGATAGAGGTAGCTGATAAGGGGTTTGAAATGTTGAAGAAAAGGATTGTAGACCTACCTACCTTGAGATTCCCTAACTTCAATCAGTTATTTGTGGTAGAATGTGATGCTAGCAAGCTAGCAATTGGAGCATTGTTAAGCCAAGAAGGACACCCGATGGCATTCTTCTCAGAAAAGTTAAATGAGGCCAAAAACAATTACTCCACCTATGATTTGGAGCTATATTCAATGGTGCAAGAACTTAAAAAGTGGAGACATTATCTCCTACCAAGGGAATTTGTGGTCTATATAGATAACCATGCCCTTAGTTTCTTCAATGGGCAAGAGAAATTGAACAAAGAAACCTTAAATGGGTAGAATCTTTACAAGCATACACATTTGTCATCAAACACAAGAAATGTGTGAGCAACAAGGTTGCAGATGCTCTTAGTAGAAGAGTACTATCTATACAGGAGATAGAATTGCAAAGTGTGAGTATGGATGATTTGAAAGAGCTTTACAAAGAGGACAAAGATTTCAAGGATGCCTATGAGGCATGCAAGAAGTTCAAACATGGATTCAAAGTGGAATTCACTAATTACATGTTGCAGGAAGGACTGTTGTTCAAAGGGCACCTAATGTGTATACCTAAGTGCTCAATGAGGGAGAAAATAGTGAAGGAGAAACACCAAGGAATCTTGGGAGGCCACTTTAGAGTGGATAAGACACTTGAGAAGGTGAATAGGCATTACTATTGGCCTAGGTTACAGTCAGATGTTAGGAAGTTTATGGAGCAATGTTAGATATGTTAGAGGGATAAAGGACAAAGTAGTAACAATGTGTTGTACCAACCTCTATCCATACCCCAAAGGCCTTGCGAGTGCTTAAGTATGGACTTTTTTTTTGGGTTACCAAAGACACCTAGGGGACATGACAATGTGTTTGTTGTGGTGGACCATTTTAGTAAGATGGAACACTTTATACCATGCAAGAAGACCAATGATGCTTCACATATTGCAGGCCTATTCTTCAAAGATGTTTTAAGGATCCATGGATTGCCACTGAATATAGTAAGTAATAGGGATAGTAAGTTTGTGGGCCACTTTTGGAGGACCCTATGGAAGATGCTAGGTACAAACTTGACTTTCTCTTCAGCCTACCATCCATAGACAGATGGAAAAATGGAGGTAGTGAATAGGTCACTTGGGAAGTTGCTAAGATTCTTGACTAAGCAACATGGAAAGTCATGGGATCACATCATAGGGCAGGCAGAGTTTGCCTATAATGACTCTGTTAATAGGAGTAATAGTAAAAGCCCCTTTGAGATAGTATATGGGATTCATCCTAGAGGGATCCTAGAGTTGAGAGATCTTAGTTTGCAAGATAATAATTCAATAGAACTATTACCTTGTTAGAGGATTTACAAAATGGTTGTTAAACCAACTTGGTTAAGAGATTTTGATATCACTACTACAATTGCTAGAGAGTAACAATGAAATAACCTGCAACTGAATTGCTGAATATAGATCTTTGTTTTGTTTCACTAGATCCTTACTGATCAATTAAATCTTTTCTGTTCCTCAAAGATATCTGACCATCCTTCAAAATTCACACACACCTTTCTTCAAAATGATTTCTGCATGCTGTATATCTTTTATTCACCATTTGACCTTCTATATATATACCATTTCATAATCATTTAGATTGACAAGTCAGCACTAATAATTATTATAATAGTCAGCTGGGATAAACAAACTGTGATAACAAAATTCTTTGAAGGGGCCAACCTTGCTCGGTAAACATTAATCCTGAAAAGATTTCCTTCAGTGACTGAGAGAACTCGGTAACCACAGCGAATTATGAAACATCCTTTGGAGACCAAGAGAGCTCGGTAACCACTAATTTCCTTCGATAACTGAGGAGGCTCGATTAACACTGTTATCTTGTCATGTTTCCTTTAGACACCTAAGAGAAATTGGTAGACACTAAAAACTGCTTAGCTGACCGACTGAACTCAGTAGACACTGAGAACCACTTAGCTGACTGACTGAACTCGGTAGATCCTAAGAACCACTTAGCCGACCAACTGAACTCAGTAGATACTGAGAGCAATAATTGATATGACATTTGTGTGACATCAAAGACAACACATAGCTAATCCAGTAATGTCCTTCAGACAATTGTATCCAACAAATCTATCCCTTCTTCATTGTCTTTAGGTGCAATAAAAACAAAAACATGGCATGCAATGATATAAACATAATGAGGAAATTAATTTACTGAATATTTATGATAAAATACTAAATTTGAGATAATTTGTATATGGACAATTTACTTGGTTGTACTAGATCAGATAAGAAATCAAAGTCAATCAATGATTCCATTTTTGTTAGTTGTAGTGATTCATGGGGATGATAGGAATCAAGTGGGCTCAAAATACATGTATACCATTCATGAAACCATTCCTTTGACTCACACCCATCCCAATCTTCAACTACACATGATGAACAGAAGCAAACCATATGTCATGTGTGGACACTCCATGAACCCGCATTACAACTTCTAAAAGAGTGTAGCTCACTCGATCCTATCAGCTTACAACAATCCTCATATGGTGCAATGTTAGTTTCATCCATCAGCCAAAAAAACATACAAACTATAGACTCACCTTCATTACCTAGACCCATTATAGCATTACACCACTAGACAACACATCTCACATCTGACAATGTTTCTTGCTCTTTGTACTTTTAAAATTCTTCACGTACTAAGGCTCTTTTAATACATGCACTTGCACCATCGTGCTCTCCCTTTCCATGAACAACCTCTGTGAAATTAAACATGTATCGAATTCTAGTAGTCTTATGCAACCAATAAAAAATATGAGAATTCTTGAATTGTGATGCATAATTATCTAACCATATGATTCGTCGATGATATGATATGCCCCTATTAGACAAATCACCATAAAATAGTTGAAAGAAGCCATGTACAAATTCTATAGAATGTGAGTGATCATCACTGATATAAAAATGATACTCCCTCAATATCTTCATGTTCTCCTCTGTACTGTCAGGTGAATACATGAATTCTATATGAACAAATATAGCAACCTATTGAGAGCTATAATACTTTTCTTGCACCTCATTTTGTGGTTATAGTGTGTAGTTCTCTGCAAAGTCCATAACTAAAATAATGGTATCAAGTGGCCATGTGTCCTTACACAACTTGAATTGCATATCCAACCATCCCGCTCTATTTGTATGTCTTGCATACTCATAAATAATTTTTTTCATGAAAAAATGTCCGTGAATTGATACACTGGAATATTTTTAATTACTAAATCACATCTTTTAGCCTCTTTTCCATCTTTTAGATTGTATGTCAGAGACTTATATTTTCCAAATTCCACTATTTCATTATTGATTGCATGCATATTCTCCATATGTTGACAAATTGGAAAATGTTGCAAACCTCCACAATTTATGCATGTACCATTCAAGCATGAGAGCTTGTAAAATTGTTGACCATCCACTCTTTCACATAAAATGGTAGATATTAATTCCCTTGAAGATCTTGGTGGGTCATTTATGTTACAATCCTGTGAAACATTATTAGACTAAAAATCTACACATGTATTCCTATAAACATCAAAATGGTTAGAAAATTCAATATGTACCCTACAACAACAAGTTATGCATGTGTGATTTATCTTCACATAAAAAGGTTTTCCCATTTAAAAATATCTCTAAAATTTTTTAATTTGAGGATAAATATGTATAAATTTTGCAAAGAATTATGTTTGAGTTGAATCTAAAAACTATTTTGGATGTGGAACATGAATTTGAATACCAATCCTCCTTCTTACAAAATCTCTTTGATTAGGATATACCGGCGTGTCATTCTTCCAAAATTATTGAATCAAGGATTTCAAAGATTCAACAATTGTTTTATCTTTTTGTGGTAGTCTATTGGAAAATGCCCATAACTCATTACTATTTGGATCTTCCACTCTTTGATGCCTTTCCAGGATTCTCATTAGAGAGTTTCTACTTATTTTCAATGCTTTTCTTGTCTTTATAATGAGTCGATATTTCTTTATTTGAGTGCTTACTATTGTTGATGTAAGTACACATCGTGTGACATTACTATCTTTCATGTGTGATGTAGAACCCACACTATCATTTGCAATCACTAGATTCTTTACAATAGATTTTTCACTTGACTCATCCATCATTCTTAGCCCAAGAATATTCATTATGGGTCTGAATTTCAGATTTCCCATAATTTCAATAAATAGTTGACATCTTCCTATCACATTTAAATTCTCAAAAAATGATCTCCAAATAAGATTAGCATTTCTTTGACAAGTACGCTTGGGAATCTTGGTAGGCATTTCTTGCAAAATGTTAGTATCAATATCAATCAAATATTTTGGCTTTCTATAAAAAATTCTAGGAGAATAAAAAACATTATGTGTGAATTGTGTACCATCTTGAGTGCCTTCAACATGACACAATGTTGTGCCTACACCTTGGGATGTAGATAATGGTGTTCCTTCAACATGATATAATTGTGTGCCTCCACCTTGGGATGTAGATAATGGTGTACCTTCAACATGATACAAGGGGGTGCATACACCTTGGGATGTAGACAATGATGTGCCTTCAACATGATACAAGTGTGTGTCCACACCTTGGGAAGTAGAAAATGATGTTCCTTCAACATGATACAATGGTGTGCCTCCAACATTGGATGATGGTGTCTCTTCAACTTGGAAACTCATAGATGATGTGCCCGTGTTTTCACAATTCAATTATCTTGTTGCACACAAGTTTTTGATTCATTGTCTTTTTGTTTCCAATTCTAATTCTCTCCTACTTTCTATTGGTGTTTCATGTTCCTCATCCAAAGAAAAATATTCTTCTATGGTATGCAATTTTTTGTGTTCACGAAGTTGTCTCATTCTTTCCCTTTTCTTCTCTTTGTCTCTTTCATGCTCTTTCGGTGTTAAATTCTTGGCTCATTTCCTTGGCATGATGATGATTTCTACATATGAATTCATTACAATTTTAAAGTTATAATATCAATCTATTACAATAAATCAAGTTATAATATCAATCTATTACAATAAGTCAAATTATAATATAAATCTCTTACAGTATGATAAATTATAATATAAATTTATTAAAATTATATAAAATTATGTATTGAACAAGTCTATATCATACCAATTATGAACAAAAAGACTCTTTATTCACATTTCACATGTAAAAAATAAAAAAACTTACCTCAATCGATAAATTTTGGTGAAGAATGATTGACTTTCACAATTTTTGACGTTGATGTTTAAACAAAAAGGTGGTGAAAATTGATAGAATATGCTTCTTTTCCACCTTGAATACCATGAAAAGAGAAAATTTGTCTTAAAAAATGCAGAAATCAGATAGTATACAGAAAATGTGGGCCTCTTTCATGAGTTATGTAATGGATAAGACAATTTATTTTAGTCTTGCATAGTGCGTGCATGCTATAGCATGTGTGCTATGAAAGAAACACAAAAGTGGTAAAGGGAGAGAGGGGGTGAGAAGGGGAGAGAGAGAGAGAGAGAGAGAGAGAGAGAGAGAGAGAGAGAGAGAGAGAAGGTGAGGAACGGGTCCTAGGACCATCTACAACTCATCAGGAAACAAAAGGTGCACTAAGCATGCACTAGATGGAAACCAATCTTCTATATTATATGAATTCCCAAGGATTCTAAATTATGTAAGGGTTGTGAAATGTATTTGTCACAATAATATGAGTATCAAAGGTATAAAAAACTCCTAGACTTTTTTAATACAAACCAATTGCAGTCACTTATTACTCTCTCTCTCTCTCTCTCTCTCCCTATCCTTCTCACCTTCTCACTCTCTCTCTTCCTCTCTCAGCCCTTGCCACCTTCACACTCCTCTCTCTCTCTCTCTCACTTCATTAAGCCTTTTCTAGATGTTACATGGCGCACACGTGCTATTCAACCCATAAATTTGAATAGCGTGTATGCACTTTATAATACATTGGAATCCACCAAGACTAAGGCTTGGAGGATTCAAATAGGCCTGAGATGTGTTTCCTAGCTAACATACAAATAATTTACATTTTTTTGTGTGCTCCTCGTCAGGTTTACTCATGGTTCAGTAACATTAAAATCAGACAACATGATATTGTACATCCCTTTGTTAGCAATCTAGCCATATAATTTATTTTGAATTCTGATTATGTTAAGCTTTTCATCTCTAATTTTTTTTATATGTATGTCATATTTTTGTCAAAAACCAATGTGTAGTATTTTGAGCATAGATTTTGGTTCGTTTGTCGAATTTTGCAACAAGTTACTTTTTTTAGAAACTAGACTCCATTATACACACTTTAGAAAAATAAAATTTGATTTTCAATTAGTTTTCAATTATTTATAGGGGGAAGCACACAAAAATTTCACATTTTTAGGATGTGTGCACTTCAAAAATTCATAAAAAATTATACATTCATCAAAAAATTAGTAGAAAAATATGGGATAAACTCCGTGGTTTTAGCTAACTTCTCACTGGAGTGATTGAAAAAATTAAAAAAAGGTTAACATTTTAGGGGGAGCACACCAGATGCTATGTTATGTTTTTTCACAAAAAATAGGACCACTTTTTGTGCTCCCCCTTTTTGAGGGCCTTAATCTGCACCATTTTCAAAATAAATTAGTAGTTTAGAAACTAGAATCAAAGTATTACAACTCTTGTTCTGGTCGCATCTTAAAATTTTGAGTCTAACTATCTTCAATTTCTCATTGAAGTTTAGAGTTTTCTGATTTCAAAAGAAAAGTGGCATCTTATACCCCCATTTTGGTCCCTCATCTTCGTGCACTTACCCATTTAGAAAGATACACACTTTAGACACAACCAATAATGCAATCAAAAGTTATAGTTTCTGCACTGAGACCTATTATGACTTTCAAAGAGAAAAAAAGTAACTACTGTGTTTTGCCTGATAGGGCATAAAATTTCTTACAGCATACATAACCATTCAATATGAAACTAATTAAATTTGGAATCCCCAATAGTATACTTCTAAGAGAACCAAAAATCAAAATTTAAAGTTAGAGAAATTAGCAAACCCTTGCGTGAAACTCTTAACAAGAGGGTTTACTGACAATTTCAAGAAAATCTATTGCATTTGTCAGCCTGATACATGAAGGATTCCAAAATTGGATTTAAAGGAATCCAATTCAATATATAACATTCCCTAACAAGATTCAGAGAACAACCAATCCAAACCAGTGAGAAATAAGGGTATAATCAACAAAAATACAAAGAAAAATTATAGAAAAACTTCATTTTATTCATCCTTTATTCCTCCAAACCCTCTGAATTCCTTTCCCTCAACCCAAAGAGGGATTTTAAACACATCTTTATATATTTATAGTTGGTTTTTCATTTAGAACAATATTTTTTGTGAAGTTGCAACGTGTAAAGTTGCAGCTTTGCAACTTTTAAGAGCATTTCTGCAACCTTGGACCTAATGACCTCAAAGCTTATCAAATAACCCTAATTAATATCAATGTGGACCAAATAGGTCATATTACATCCATTTCAAGATCATCTTTGTTAGAAAGTAAAGATCCCCAATATAATTGAGAGGGCGGTGGGTGAATCAGTTATCTGATAATTTAACCATTCAACTGCTTTAAACAATATAATCAATGTAGTAATCAACCATAGAAAGATAACCATACACAATTGCACAATAACACAAGATATGTTGACTAGGGAACCTCTTGAAAAGAGTAAACCCCGGTGGGAATGATGCCCACAAAATGATGCACTAAAATGAAAGTTCCTTGTTAGAGGATGGACCCTGTTAGGAGTCTTATGAAATACATTCAGTAAATATATATCCCTATTAGGAGATTTTGAATCCCTGTTAAAAGATTCTAACCCGGTTAAGAGTTTATGGAAGACAGAAGGAGCCACTGCCCAAACAACTTCAAGGCAAGATCTCTGAACCCACTGTCCAAGAGATCTTAGAATTATTCAACAGAATAATATGAAATATATTACCTCCTTCACATTGTGCCAAAACCGCACTCTCTACTACACAAGATCATAATTCCAGATCTCTATACTCACAAGTCTTCCTTCATCATGGAATTAGCTCTTTTCTTCACTTCATGCATATATTCACATCTCAACTTTCACAATTCAATCCTCTCTACTCAATTCTCCTTTTTTTACAATTCTCATTTTCTCAATTCTCTTTTTCTCAATTCTCTTTTTCTCAATTCTCTTTTTCTCAATTCTCATTAAAACAAGGAAAACATTCCTTCTTATATACCAAACTCAAATAATTACAAATGAGTCGGTCCTCAATTACAAAATAATAATTTCTACACGCTACACACAAAATTCACATAAAACTGTCGGCTTCCAGATACTGTAACTTTCTCCAAACATATCCTCAAAGTTTGCACTATGAACCATGTCATCATTAATGACTCTCCAACATCCCTATAACTGTGCAAAATCAGATTCCATCCCAACTAAGAGATATCCTCCGATTTCTGAAAATCACTACACAAAAACACTGTCTAAACACTGCTTTCACCAAAATGCTCATAACTCTCATGAATGAATGAATATCTTTTTGCGCTATTAACCATAGGTTAATAACACACCAAAGAAAATACCATCAACTATGCAAAAGCCAATCTACAATACAACATGTGTGCAAAACAAAATTGTACCTACTTTCCTGCTGATATCCAGAATATCACTGTGTTGACATTAATGACAATCCAAGTCATGAATGCAACAACAACTGCTACAGAATGACTACCAAAATACTTTGCATTCATTCCTAACAATCTTGACCCCTTTTCAATTCCTTGACCATCATTTGACCAACCATGTCCTGACTAGGTATAAGAGACCTATTGGCTACAAAGCCTTATAATTTGATCGATAACATTATATTTGACATCAAAATGTTATATTAGACCTTATTACATATTAGATTAAAAAAATAAAGACCAAATAATCCTTAGGCCTACTGCACCATGGGTGGTGTTGCACCAAGGGCCCATTAAATATTTTTCTTTTTGTCAATGTTAACTCCTTCACTTTGCATGATGATAAAAGGAGTTTTGATATATATCCATCCATTCTTATTTTAATGTCATTATCATAGAGAAATAATTTTTTTTTATATCTTTTGGCCATTCTAGAGTAACACTATTGCAAGCTAACTAGGCATGCTAAGAAAATGAAATTTTACAAGCAACTATAATAATTAAAATAAAACATGTGTTTTGTGTCAAATTTTGAGCAACGTACTTAAGTTTGATACTTTATTTACAAACTCATTTTACCACCTAGAATAATCAATACAAAAAACTTTGAAATAATATATTAGATGATCTTTGATAGCCATAAAAATGAATTTTTAAAGTATGTGAGGCTAAAATATTAGGTGGTTACCCTTTGATTGTATAAATTTGAAATATTTTCTTCACACATTTTAGGCTAGGTATCAATTAGAAAACAATTAAAAAGCCTATCAAAACTTTTCTGATCATCATGAAATTACACATGAACGCAACAATATATACCCATAAAAATTCTACCACACATATTTGGAAGATCATTTGTGAGTCTCAAAATATCAATTATCAAAGATGGCCATTGAAGCTATTTTCATAAAATACCGTTCTAAAATAATTTAAACCAAAAAAAGATGAGGCACAACAAAAATATCAAATGGTCTCCAATATCTACAAAAATTCTGTAGATGGTAATGGAATGAGTTTTATTGCAAGGTGTCTTCTCATGTTGATCAATAAATTCAGGACTATCAATTCTCCAAATTGACATTTTCAATGTTTATGCACATTGTAGTGTGTAGACTTGAATAAATCACATATATTTTTAACTTAGAAAAAAATATCAGATGAAGTGTTGATGCTTTAAAAATGTGTTCATGAGTTATTTTTATAATAGACAATTATAAGGACCAATAGGTTTGGTATGGGAGTCAATTGGATGTGAAATATTGATGTCCACAGAAGGTTGCTTTGATAAATATTGTAATGTGTAAGCAACAAACTACAAATAGATTGGGCTTGGGAAAAATATAAAATGAGCTCTTGAGGTTCTGTAAATGGATATAGGGGTTTATTATTTTTAGGATAATTATGAAGCACAATATTTTTGAGAGAAAACACAATAGTTACTAAGATATGGACTTTTAAAGGTGGCTTAATGGATATCAATCAATGTCCAAAGTAATGATTCTCCTTAGGGAACAAAAAATGGCTATACAAAATAGTGATCACATGAGTCCACAACTTGGCACATGTACTTGATTATGACTCATAAAGTTTTATGCCAAGCTACTCATTACGATAGTTACTCAATTTTGAAATATAGTCCTCTGAAGTTGGTAATCCGACATAGATATTGTGCATGTTACAATCACTTTTTCTCATTAATGACACTTCAAATTGTAGACACCTAATTTGATTAACAATTTTAATTAAACTTAGTCATCTTACTCGCATTATTTATTAAATAATCATGCATTATTTAATTAGTTAATGTCACCCCCCTAGTTAATTAATCTAATTACTTAACTATAGTCCAATTAATCTAATGGAAACCCATAACCATTTAATTAATTAAATCTTCTTCATCTATTAATTTAAATAGATGCACATATCTAATTAAATTAATTCACAAAACCTCCTCTTTTCCTCTCACTTGGAATTAAATAAATATTTAATTCTCAACCTATTGGTTGTCCTTTTGGTTTCAACTTGGAGGTTTACACTGTGATTGACAACTAAATGTCACTGACTCTATCACCACTCCAAAGTCTGCAAGGAAAAGAGCCAATTAACAAGGATCAAAGAGATCCTCCTACACTTTGAGCTTAAATGCTCAGGCGGGTGTACCCTTGATTCACTTCTTGAAAGGAATCACTAACTAATGGACATTTATACCCCTTTAATAATTGATTAAAGATTTTATCATTTATATGTGTGTGTGATTGATGATGATGGACTACTTCCAAAGAATAGATCAGTGCCTTAACCCAGGGCAAAGAGTCACTTGATAACATATATCAACTAAAACCCCAACTCAAACACACTTGAACTCAGAATAAGTGCTTTGCCTATTATTCCTCTGACTTGCATATCAAGATATCAAATCCTTATCTAGCCATGAACTCACTGAAACTACCTCAAAGACTTTAATCCTAACTTTGTTAGGAACTTAAAGATAATCTCAAAATACTCTTTGTTTACCATATGCTAACCCACTTTGTGAAATTAACATATATGAGCCCAAGAACAAAACAAGAAGACATACACAAAAATGAATATGGAATCCAAATGTATTCTCATTAAAATTTACAGAATCAATACATTATCAAACGACAAAATGCTAGGAAGCAAACCCTAAAATCCAAGCTCTCCTTGTTCAATATAATACCATCAACAACCATGGACCAAAAAGAAAGTTTTGGAGCCCCTATAAAATTAAAAAAACAACAATATATACCCCCTAGTCATCTTGAAATCCCAAAATAGGATGCAACAAGCTACAGATGACTAGGGTTAGAGTTTCACCCACCAAACCAACTAGAAATAGTCACAAATTTATTACAAGGGAAGAAACCCAGGAAACTAGGAGAAGACAAATCCTAGAGTGATCCTCAATCATGAAAATATCACTGAGAACCATGAAAATGCTAAATTTGTCAACCTACTTGGCCACCTGCAACATGCCTCGAGCACAAAGAACACAGTACAGACCCCTACAAATGATCATGGAACACCCTGGACCACATTGAAACAGTTGACAAAACCAATTCTACCAAATCTAGCCACAAAAGCACTCAATTATAGTCCCTTCTATGGTAGAAAACCCTCTAAGAAATTTGAATTTGAAATACAATGGCTACCCTGACAAAGTTTTAAATGTGATCGTCGATTCTGTTCATTTCCTAGCAAATTGGGTGGCTTACATTTAATCTCACAATAGTCGTGAACCCTTTTGAAAAGTCTTCAGCCTAGTCAACACACTACAACCAATAAAAATATTGCACGTTAGCTCCATGTAGCAGATAGGACCCACAAAGTATAACCTTTAAATCAAACAGTCATCGCATGATCGCGTGGCTTAAAAATATTCCATGCGATCATGCAATAGCTATAGATCCTGTGACACTGTCAGCCCCCTTTGAAAGATTCAGGCCCACTGACAAGTCCAAGTCACCTTCCAGCTCAACCAATTAGAAAAATGCAAGTCAGTGCCACCTGTCAGAGGACCCACCCTTGTTAGCCATCTGAGAAAAGTAAAATTGACGGCTGGCGTAAGATCTCATGGCTCTGACAACTTCCATGAGAACTTACACCAACCATAGATCTTTTGTAGATGTCAGGTCCCACTGATAGACATGCCAGCAACCAGGTCCCTACTAACACATCCAGGTCAGATTCAAAATTGATGGATGTCACATGATCTCAAAGGGGAAGAATATTCCTTAAGATCATGTGCCGACCGTAGATTGAAAAGGCTTCACTGCAGGCCCCATTGACAAGATCCCTCTCAGCAACACACTAACCAATGAGAGAATACCAACTATGCCAACATGGTAGTGGATGCACTCTATTGAAAAGATACATCATAAAGGAGGATCAACAAGCATCTTAAGATCGCATGCCTCTGACACACTCTATAAGAACATACGCCCACCATTAGATTGAGACAGTGTTAGAGAGGCTGGGCCCGGGAAAATATTAAGGCCGAAAACATTAGGAAAAATTAATGCTGGGACTTAGGAAAATATTAAACCCACTGGGCAGTAGACTTAGGAAATATTTAAGCACATGTGACTTAGGAAATTTAAGTGGCCTGAAAAAGTAACATTAAAATAGAACAGGGCCAGGGTATAACAAAAAGTTTTTCATGCAACAGCTAGATTTTTAAATTTTGAACTAGGGCTTGAGGCCAGAGACATGAAAAATGTTGCAAAGACCAAAGGGAAAGATTAGAAGCCATGAATTTTTTTCTAAATGATAATAGTGGCTCTATCTGGGGATGTATGCCTCCTATAGGCATAGCAAGGATCTAGAATCACTGGTTAAAGAAAACTATCCCACTAGAAAAGACTGACAATAAAGAGCAATAGGACCAAAATCCTACAAACCAAGACAAAACAAAATAGGGGCAAGAAACTATTTACAGGATTTACAACATATAAAGACCTAACTATTGTTCATGGAAATAAAGATACCTTCAATTGAAGTATTTCTTCAAGAATTGTCCATGAACTAGCAATTCCTTGACAATATATGAATCTTGGCCCCATTTCTCATGAATCAGGTATGGCCCTAACTGGAGTGGATCAAATTTACCATGTTTTCCTTTATCCTCCAGTCTGGCATTCCAAATTAACACCAAATCACCAAGTTCAAACCTTCTTTCAATAGTTTTCTTGTCATACAAATTCTTAATCTATAACTACAATTTGGCATTCTTTGAAGCTGATTCTCTTCTGGCTTCATCCAGCCTAATGAGATCTTCAATTCTCAACTACATTTCATCATCTATATCATCATCATATAACTGAACAAACTTATACATTTCCAATAAATTATTCTGAGGCATTCTTGCATGTATTCCATATACTAGGTCAAAGGGTGCACAACCAATTGCCTTCTTCACAGTCACCCTATCAGCCCATAGAGCTAATGGCAATTTTGAATTCCATGCCTTTTTATTCTTTTCAAGAATCCTCTTTAGGATTTTCATCAAGCTCTTATTAGATGATTATGCCTGTCCATTCCCTTATGGATGATAGGGAGAAGAGTATGACATCTAAATTCCTAGACCTTTGCAGAATTCTTTGTATTCAAAAGACCTGAAGCACATTGCATTATCACTAACTATCCTCTCAGGGCAACCAAACCTTGTAACAATATTGTTCAGTAGAAAATCAATTACCACCTTACTAGTTGCATTCCTTGTGGGGATAGCCTCTACCCACTTAGTAAAGTAATAAGTGGCAACTAGTATCCAGGAATGTCCCCCATTGGACTTTTTTGGTATCTCCCCTATGAAATCTATTCCCCATTTTTGGAAAGGAGCTTGTACTTCTACTAGCCTTAAGGGCATATTACTTGAAAATTTAAGCTTACCAGAGAACCTTTGACAAGGATCACACCTCCTTACCAACTGCTCTACATCCTTGAAGATTGTGGGCCACCAAAAACCTGCTCTCAAGATTTTATGAGTAGTTGTTTTACCCATATAATGCCCACCACAAACTCCCTCATGCATTTCTTTCAACAACTTGTTAGCCTGATTCTCATCAACACATTTCAAAAGTATGCAATCTAAATTCTTTCTATATAATTTACATTTCACAATTACATACTTGATGGCCTATAATTTCAATGTCCTCTTCTTATTATCATCCATGTTTGGTGGACATTTCATGTTTCTTAGGTAATAGATGATATCTTGATACCAAACACAATCATCCATATCACAAGTATAATCAATCATAGTTTAATTTATCTGATTTGCATCAAGATTGGATTGACCCATCAGTTTTTCCAATCCTTGCCCTCTAACCAATTTGGTAATTTGGATATCAATATTGAATTCTTGGATCCTATTGATCCATCCGCATCTTCTCCCAGACACCTCTTGCTATGAGAAAATATCTTTGACTATTGCACTTGGCACAAAGGCAATCACAATTTCTCCCATCACATAACACCTAAAAGCTTTTACTACCTTAACCAATGCATATGCTTGTTTCTCATTGATGTCATATTTCAATTCAGTAGCCTGCAAAGATTTACTGAAAAATGCAATAGGCTACTCATAACCTTCCTTATTTTTCTGCAACAACACTACAACAATAGTATGAAAAGATGCAAAGGAAAAGATATGCATTGGGATACTATAATCAGGTGCCTTAAGCACAGGTGCATCTTTAATAGCCTACTTGATATTCTTGAAAGCTTCATTAGGCTCACCTTCCCATGTAATAGAAGATCCCTTCTTTAACATCTTGGATATAGGTCTAGTGACCTAAACAAACTTTGTTACAAATCTTCTCAAGAAGTTTACCTGACCAAAGAAGGATTGAATTCCTTTGATATTCTTTGGTCTTTGAATCTTATCAATGGCTACCACCCTTTCAGGATCAATTCTAACTCCTTGCTTGCCAGCCAAGTGGCCAAGAAACTTACCCTCGGTGACACCAAAAGCACATTTCCTTGGGTTTAATGAAATGTCATATTCCAAAGCCCTCAAAAATATTTTTTTAAAATGAGTACAATGGTCATCTTCATTCTTGGAATAGGTAGTTAAATCATCTTGATAAACAATAAGGAAATCATCAATAAAATCTGCAAAGGCAACGTCCATTGCCCTCTGAAAAGTTGCACCAACATTTGTGAGACCAAAAGGCATTCTCACATAAACATATGTCCCCCCAAGGTGTTGTGAAAGCTGTCTTAAATTGTTCTAATTCCTTTAAAATTATCTGATTGTAACCAGAGAAACCATCCATCATAGACATCAATTCTGATCCGGTCACTTTCTGCAACATAGCTTCCATATTGGGTAGACAATAGTTATCCTTTAATGAGTTGATATTTAAATTTCTGAAATCTACACAAAGTATGATGTCACCATTCTTCTTCCTCACAGGGACAAGATTTGACACCCAAGAAGAATGCCTAATGGGCTTGATAATGCCAGGATCTCTTAGCTTCATTAATTCTTCTTGCATCTTAGGTGCCAAAGTGGGATTTATAGGCCTTTGTTTCTACCTAAAAGGTTTGGCATCTTATTTCAAAGGAATAATATGTTGAAACATATCTTCTCTATAAACCTTTAGGTCATCATATGACCATGCAAAAACATGCCTAAATTTTCTTAACAATTCAATCAAAGATTTCTTTACCTTTTGAGACATGTCCTTACCAATGTACCCCCTCTTAGGTGTTTCTTGTGTTCCAAGATTTATCTCTTCTAAATTCATGTGATCTTACTTTTTAATATCCTTCTGAACTCTATCCTAGTTATCAAACACAATTTCTAGAACAACAAGTCCCTTAGGAACCTTGTTAGTTCTAAGTTGAATAACTTCACTACCAAGGACAACTTCCTTTCCTTCTATAGTCTCAATCAGAGCTGAACAATCTAATTCTTGACCATGATACTGATCTTCACAACTCATAAATTTCAAGATGTCTTGGTCATCCTCAAAGACTTGCCAATTCTCAACATTTTCTGGTACACTTGGCCTAGTTTGAATTTCAACTTTAGAGAGACTAGCAAAAGTAATATCAGTGGGATTGATTGCTATATTGCCTAACAAATCAGCCATTTTATTATTACTTCTTCTCCTTCCATTCAATATTGAAGGCATCAAAACATTCAATCAAATCCCATACAACATTTCTATATTGTTTCAACCTCTTGTTCTTGGACGCATACACTGACCTGACTTGGGACACCACCAATTCAGAATCCCCAATAACCTTTATTCATTTAATTCCATGCTTTTGTACCAACCTTAGTCCTAACAACAATGCTTCATATTTTGCTATATTATTGGTACAAAAGAAACTCAATGTGAAAGAGAACTTGTAGGTGTTACCATTGGGAGAAATGAGAAAAATACCTACCCCTACACCATCTTTGCAACTGGCACCATCAAAGTACATCACCCACAAATCACCCTTCATAGATTTGACATTCACCTCAATAGAGATAGGTGGCAACACATATTCTCTCTCAAGCATAGGGATTTTTGCCCTAAAAGCATTTCTATTAGTATCCACAAAACATGTAGTTTCATTGTCAATATTTCTATCAATCATGTGGCACACTCTTGGCTCTCAATCAATCTTGACAAATTGGTCATCAATCTTGAAAGTTGCATAGGACAAGTCACATTGTAAACTTCCACCCATGGCAACACTCCATCTTCTAGATAACATCATCCTATAATGAGGAGGGATGTCCACCACCAAAACACTCATTGTTAATTCTTTCTCTGGATAGGCCGCCAACCTATAGGGCATTGCATTTATAGTCCTAATGACTGTTACCTCTCTCTAATCCATTGCACAACATCTACCTTGGACTATATCAACTTTGAGGCCCAACTTCTCCATAATTTTGAAAGGCATGACAATATTTGAGGCACCTGAATCAATCATGCAGTTCCTCAATTTCATTCCATTTACAAGGACACTCAAAAAGAATGGATCTATGTTTTCAAGGTTGGCATTGACAGAACTATCCAAATATATAGGTGGAACTTGATACACAATTCCACGAGCTTCTACTCTTTTCAAAACTTTAGCTTGAGATTCATTGCATGCAACATCATTATTATGAACATTATCTACCCATGCAATAGCTCTATCCTTATGTTCAAGAATCCTCAACAGTTCCAACAAAGGAACCTTAATAGTTATTTGAGGCAATACGACTAACATATCAATAGGAGTAGAGGGAGGAACCTCAATCTGCACTACTTTAGTATCCTTTTACTTATTTGATACATTAGTTGTATTGGTGACTTTCATCTTTTCATCTTTAGCCATTTTTTTAACTGGTTTCTCTATCTCATTAGAAGTTTTATCAACTCCAACTCCCTTAGGTTCCTATTTCTTAATTTTTACATTCTTGAACCTTACCATATGATCATTTTTTGACTTACTCTCACTTGGTTCTCCAGAGTTGGTGTTCTTTATAAACATTCCTGTAGCCTTCCCATTTGCATCCCTTTCCATCATGCCTCTAGTTTGCACTTGGGCAATCATTTCTATAGTAATTCTATCCATCTCTTCTCTTGAAGGTCTTCTTAAATTCACTGGTTCAGAGGAGGAAATCATGTTACATATCTTTTCATCAATGTCATCATTATCAAAAAAAACCTCTTGATGGAAAAGTGCTTGATTGTATCTCTTTGAGCATACATCTACTTCTTCATCAATATTAGAATCCTCTTCATATCCCAAATATGAAGTTTCCATATTGCACCCAATGTCATCATGGGCCTCCTCTTGATCTAACTCTTCATTACTATCATCTTGATATGCTAACATGGATTGTGCAACTACACAATGTTCTACAGAATGAGGGGACTGGCATGTTGTGCACCACGGTGTATCCTCTATAACATTTATAGAAGATTTTTGCAAAGGATCAGGGACAAATCTGTCATTATTATTTCTTGCAGTAGGGACAATAGGCTTTTCGTCCTTCCATTGGGTGTTGTAGGGATAATTCTGCAATCTATTCTACCTATTGAAAGTATTGTTGAATTGAGGCTTTTCATTGGTAGGAACATTATTAATTCTATTAGTAGGTGCTCTTAAATCCTTTAATGCATTCAACACCTTATCCAATTTATCTTCCTCTTGCTTCTTATTTCCAACACTTCTCTCATTATCCCTTTTATATCTTTTGTCTCCAAACAACTTTGGATCATCTCTCTTTCCACCCAATTTTCTTGATATTTTCATATTGTTTTCAATATTGACAGCAATCCTAAAAGTATCTCTAAGAGTTGTTGGTTCTTTGTTCCTCAACAAGTATCCCATTTTTCCATCAAATGCATTAAAGTATGTGGTTAAACAAACGTTGTCATCTAACCACATAACTTGAAACAACTTATGCATACCCTTTTGAAATCTCATATTAAATTCAACTGCAGATTCATTCTGATTTTTTCTTATGGTATTGAATTCATTCAACATAAAGATAGCATTAGGCCTATCACTATATTGCTCTTTGAAACACTTCTCAAAAGAATCCCAAGTATCAATACATCTATCAGGGAGTCTCTTAAACTAATCTCTAGCATCCTCCATCAAAGATTGAACAAACAACTTCATGACTACATCCTCATGCTCAACCTCATAATCATTCAGTACATCCACAAATAACCTAAGGTTTTCTTCACAACTAATAGCATTATTACTAGAAAACTTAGGTATTTTATCTCTTATATCAGTTGGAAAAGGATTTGGGTAGCCAGGTATTCCATCAAAACTAATTTTCCTATAGCCTTCTAATTGCATAGGTTTTCTTTGAAAACTTGAACTAGTGTTAACCCTAGGATCAACATTTACATTTACATTTCCATCTACTTGTGCATTTAACTGCTGCCTAGGATCAATATTTATCTTAGCAGATGAAGAAGCAAATGAACTAGTAGTGGAATTACTAAGAGGAATAGTAGTAGTCATAGATGGCATACCTAGTTTAGTATCAGATGGGCCAAGAGCATTGGTAGATGAAGCCTTCAAAAACTAGATCTTTCTTCTTTTTTCTACAATGGAGGCTTCAACTTCAGCCCTCTCTAGTTCTCTTGCAAGGTCCTCATCTTCTTTCCTTCTTCTCTCCATCTCTGTATCTTTATTTGAATTGGGTGGTGGGACCCCCGGTATTGTTAATGATTTTCTTGCTTGATGTCCCACCATCTTTTGCTTTCCTTTTTCACCAACTGTAACAACAGGCCTAGTGATCTCATGCCCACCTTTATCTTTAGGGAGGGGAGCATAACTTTGAACCTGTCTAACCATAGGCCCCCCCTTATCAAACTCATGATCTTGCAACAAGCACTCCTGCTCACTTCTCAAAGCATCAAGATCACCAAAGACATCATGCTGCAAATTTTTAGGAGCAGAAGCAAGCATCTTGTTTCTCTCCTTCATTTCATTAATCTTTCCTAGAAGAGACTCTCTTTCTATTAGAGCATTCACCTTTTAATCTTCTCTCTCCTTTTGTAACCTCTTATGTATGGCATCCTACTCCACCAACTATAATCTTAGTGTATTCAAATCATGTGGGTCTATCATAATATCATTCAAACCTGATGACACATCCATATCAGTGAGATTTTGATATGGGAAATGGACTTGCCTTGGTCTCATGGGTTCCCTTATGAACATATCTTCACCAAGATCTAAATTAGTTTCAAAACCCATTCTTCCTACCTGTTCATCCTGATCTATAGGTAATGAACCCTTATCTTGAAATACTACCTTTGGGGTATCATAAAATTTATCTTTAGAGTGGCCACTATCTGATCTAGACTGTTGTGAACCTTCCTCACTTGAGGAAACATGTGGTGATCTACCTTTGGTATTTCTTTGTTCTCTCATGGGAGCACTAGTAGACTCACCATTTCTTCTGATCCAACTCTTCTTTTCATGTCTAGGTAATTGTTCCAGAGCAACCTCCAAATTTTTCTTGACAAAGGACCTAGTATTCCTTATTTTTTCCATGATTTGCAATCTATAAGACTAGTTATAACCTTTTGAGTCACCACCCACCAAAGTGGGAAATCTTTTAACTGAATACAATAGGAAAACAAGAGTACACTTTGAAAACTTTTATCTCTAGACTCTCCCCAGTGGAGTCACCATTTTGTTGGTTGTCCTTTTGGTTTCAACTTGCAAGTTTACACTATGATTGACAACTAAATGTCACTGACTCTATCACCACTCTAAAGTCTGCAAGAAAAAGGGCCAATTAACAAGGATCAAAGAGATCCTCCTACACTTTGAGCTTAAATGCTCAGGCGGGTGTACCCTTGATTCACTTCTTGAAAGGAATCACTAACTAATGGACATTTATACCCCTTTACTAATTGATTAAAGATTTTATCATTTATATGTGTATGTGATTGACGATGATGGACTGCTTCCAAAGAATAGATCAGTGCCTTAACCCAGGGCAAAGAGTCACTTGATAACATATATCAACTAAAACCCCAAATCAAACACACTTGAACTCAGAATAAGTGCTTTGCCTATTATTCCTCTCACTCACATATCAGGACATCAAATCCTTATCTAGCCATGAACTCACTGAAACTACCTCAAAGAATTTAATCCTAACTTTGTTAGGAACTTAAAGATAATCTCAAAATACTCTTTGTTTACCATATGCTAACCCACTTTGTGAAATTAACATATATGAGCTCAAGAACAAAACAAGAAGACATAAACAAATATGAAATTGGAATCCAAATGTATTCTCATTAAAATTTGTAGAATCAATACATTATCAAATGAAAAAATGCTAGGAAGCAAACCTTGAAATCCAAGCTCTCCTTGTTCAGTATAATACCATCAACAACTAGGGACCAAAAAGAAAGTTTTGGAACCCCTACAAAATTAAAAAAAACAACAATATATACCCCCTAGTCATCTTGAAATCCCAAAAGAGGATGCAACAAGCTAGGGATGACTAGGGTTAGGGTTTCACCCACTAGACCTACTAGAAATAGTCACAAATTTATTACAGGGGAAGAAACCTAGGCAACCAGGAGAAGACAGATACTAGAGTGATCCTCAATCGTGACAATATCACTGAGAAAGTACTGAGAACCATGAAAATGTGGAATTTTTCAACATGCCTGGCCACCTGCAACACGCCTTGAGCACAAAGAACATAGTACAGACCCCTGTAAACGATCATGGAACACCCTGGACCACACTAAAACAGTTGGCAAAACCAATTCTACCAAATCCAGTCACAAAAGAATTCAATTTTAGTCCTTTTTGTCATGGAAAAACCTCTAAGAAATTTGAATTTGAAATACAATGACTACCCTGACAAAGTTTAAAATGTGACCATCGATTCTATTCATTTCCTGGCAGATTGGGTGGCTTACATTTAATCTCACAATAGTCATGAACCCTTTTGAAAAGTCTTTGGCCCAGTTAGCACACTGTACCCAATAAAAATCTTGCACATCAGCTCCACATAGTAGATAGGACCCACAAAGTATAACCTTTAAATCAAATGATCGCATGGCCTGAAAATGTTCCATGCGATCATGCGACAGCCGTAGATGCTACCACACTGTCAGCCCCCTTTGAAAGATTTGAGCCCACTAACAAGTCCAAGTCACCTTCCAGTTCAACCAATTAGAACAACGCGAGTCAGTGCCACCTGTCAGAGGACCCACCCTCGTCAGCCATCTGATAAAAGTAAAATCAATGGCTGGCATAAGATCTCATGGCTCTGACAACTTCCATGAGAACTTATGCCAACCATAGATCTTCTGTAGATGTCAGGTCCCATTGAAAGACACACCAACAACCAGGTCCCTACTGACATGTCCAAGTCAGATTCAAAATCAATGGATGGTGCATGATCTCAAAGGGGAAGAATATTCCTTAAGATCATGCACCGACCATAGATTGAAAAGGCTTCATTGCAGGCCCCACTGACAAGATCCCTCTTAGCAACACACTAACCAATGAGAGAACACCAACTATGCCAACATGGTAGTGGAACCACTCTATTGAAAAGATACATCATAAAGGAGGATCGATGGCCATCTTAAGATCACATGCCTTTGACACACTCTATAAGAACATACACCCACCATTAGATTGAGACGGTGTCAGAGAGGCTAGGCCCGGGAAAATATTAAGGCCAAAAACATTAGGAAAAATTAACACTGGGACTTAGGAAAATATTAAAACCACCAGGCAGTAGACTTAGGAAATATTTAAGCACATGTGACTTAGGAAATTTAAGTGGCCCAAAAAAGTAACATTAAAATACAAAAGGGCCAGGGTAAAACAAAAGGTTTTTCATGCAACGACTAGATTTTTAAATATTGAACTAGGGCTTGAAGCCAAAGACATGAAAAATGTTGCAGAGACCAAAGGGAAAGACCAGAAGCCATGGAATTTTTTCTAAATGATAACACAACCCAACCCATTTACCCATACTAATCTTCCTTAAATAGCTAATGACCCATGATTAGCTAATCTAACCCTCCACTCTTTCTCTCTCCTCCCATCACATCCTCCTAAACCCCTACTTACCCTCTAATCCAAACCTAATCACCCCTTAAACATGTTGAACTACAACTAATTTGGAATCTAATTGAAGAATCTATGATTAAAGATCACTGAGGAGTTGCTAATTAGATATGTAATATGATTAAATCAGTATTATGTTTTCATTGATGTTAACTAGTTTGACAACACTTATCTTGTAAGTTACTATACTGAGATATCTGAAGAAAGGTGAAAAAGATGAAGAAAAGAGAAATCTACATGAGGAAAGATGTACATGACAGATGAGGATAAGGAACACATTGAGTAAATTTTTGATGAGTCTATGACTTGATGATATTGACTTTATTATGTTGCAATCATCTATAATGAAGTATAGAGCTGAAAGACATAAAGCAGTGTTGTTGGTAAATGAAGCATTTCTAGTATACACCGATGGAGTGTAGTGTATACTAATCATAGTATTAACCAAGCAGTGTTCACTGATGCATTTCTTTGTTAGCCAAGTAGGACAAAATGAATTACATGATTAGTTTAGCCGATAAGATTGATGAGTTGGCAAGAGTATAACATTGAGGTAACAGATAATGTTTGTTACACAGATCGACGACTGAAAAAATTTAGGGAAGATCTAACGGAGTAGATTGAAACATGTCATTGACACAAGTACCAAGAAATTTTGAAGTGACAAAATCTATGAATGAGGTTAAGTGGCAAAATCTGACAGTGGAGAAGAAAACAATTTACTCATCTATATAAGAGAACATAATTTCTTTATGCAAGATGCTAGAAGAAGAAGAAGAAGCTACAAGAATATCATGTGAATAAGGTTTTCATGTATTCTGATCATATTGGTTAGTAAGAACCCAACTACAAAACAATTACCAAGCTACAGAGAGTAATTACCGACGGATAGTAAGTTGATACAGTATTAAATCTAAAGTGAAATATTGATCAGAAGGATTTTTATGGACTAAATATAGATTTGTAATCTGCAATTGAAGTTGTATTAAGGAAGGTCATTTACTGTTACATATTTAACCATTGTATATAGTCAAATATCTTAACCAAGTGGACTCTGAAAGTCTTATGATGTATCATTCATAGAATGAACATTGTTATCCTGTCAACCCCATAGTGAATGTTGGTTGGATGATAACTTCTAGTTTAAAATCCTCTAACAAGGTCACACTTGACAGTGTGTTTGTAACCTTTAATAGGGTTGGGTCTTAACCGACCTCACTTTAGAAGAGTGAACAATTTTGGGTTTTTGGTCCCAGGTGGTTTTTCCCTTTACATGGTTTCCACGTTAAATCTCTTATGTTATTTGTTGATTGTGATATTTTTTTGTTATCATTCTTTACATGTTACATGTTAGATTTGATCAGTATTTGTTATAGTATTTGACTGGTAATTGGTAAAAGTACAGACAGTGAAAGTATTTAGTGTTTACCGATGAGAAAAAATTGAAGAAATGGTTTTGAATTATACATTTTGATTTGGGACACTGGATAATTGATTCAGCCCCCTCTCAATTATTCTAACAATTGGTATTAGAGCGTTGGTTGCTTGGAACAAAGTTTTAAGGACTTAAGCATAAAGGTCTCAATATGTATAAGAGGGAAGTACTGAAACTAAACAAAGAGAACTTCACTATATGGCAAAGAAGAATGAAGCTGCACATATTTGGAATTGGGAACTCAACACCAGATCTGATGGAGAATGGCTACATACAACTGCCCACTGGTCCCTTAACTATCGATCAACTGAAGGAAAAGCATGAACACAATGTTACTATGATGGAACTTGCTGCTACCTATACCAATGCTGAATTTGAAGATATTAAGACATGCATGACTACCAAAGGAATGTGGGATAAATTAACACAAATATACAGTGGAGATCTAAAAGAGCTCGAGCTGAAAGTTTGAGAGGCAGATTTGATGATATGAGAATGAAAGAAGGTGAGAAAATTGTAGAATATTCAAATAGACTTAAAGCAGTAGTACATGCTATTAGAGCATCTGATGGAGTAATTGATGATGAAACAGTGATAAGAAAGATTCTCATAACTTTGCTACCAGTTTATGCAATCAGGATTTTTGCAATTCATAAAACAAGAGCTACATCCAACCTTACTCTTGACACTCTGATTGGTAAACTTACAACCTTTGAATTAAACAACTTTGATAATAGTGTTGTTCCTTCTATTGAATCCACTTTCATGTCTTCTTTGAAGATTGGAAAATCTAGTAGGAAAAGTAAAAATTGTGATATTGATGACAATACCAATGATGAACTTGATGAGCTTGAAGCACTTATGGCCAGAAGATTTTCCAAAGGATAAGGAAGGTATAGAGGTAAGCTACCTTTGGCATGCTTTAATTGTAAAGAAGTCAGTCACATCACTGCTAGATGTCCATAGAAGAAAGATGATGACAGATCCAAAGACCAATCTGAAGGAAGCTATGGGAGAAGAGTCAATAGAGGCTACCAACACTACACTAGAGACAACTAAGATGAAAAAGGAAAAAAGGTTTGTTACATAGCCAAAGATATTGAAACTGAATCTGATTCTGAAGATGATATAGAAGTTGTCTTTGTTGCTATGAAAGATGACTTAGAAGAAGAAGAGAAACATGAAGAGACAACACTGATCTCTAAAGTAAGCAGAAATGATACATGGATCATAGACAGTGACTGTACACATTGTATGACTAGTGATATAGAGAAGTTTGATCATCTTGTTGAATATAATGGAGGATCTGTGAGAATGGGAAATGATGCACCTTGTATGGTAAGAGGGAAAGGCTCATTGATGATCAATGATAGACTACAATGTGAAAATGCATATTGGGTAGATGGATTGAACTATAATTTGTGAAGTGTGGCTCAGCTGAACAATTCAATCCATCGAATGGCTTTTGAAAGCAAAAAGGTGAAGATCTATGATGATGGAGGAAGACTTGTTGGAACTGGTACACAATCAAGAGGTAATCTATTCTATCTTGATATGGATCAGTCTTCTTGTTTGTTAATAAAGGATGAAGATGCTTGGTTGTGGCACAGAAGGTTATGCCATGTGAACTTTGACAACATGATCAAGATTAGTAGAAAGAAAAGAGTTAGAGGATTGCCTAACCTGACAAAACTTGATCATGTCATGTGCCATGAATTTTAGAAAGGTAAGGTGACTAAGTCTAGTTTTAAAAGAAAAGACTATTAAACAAAGAAGATACTTGAGTTGGTTCATACCAATCTATGTGGTCCTATGAGAACTCATATCTATTTTGGTGATAGATATTTTATTCTTTTTGTTGATGACTATACTAGACTAATGACTATTATGTTCTTGAAATAGAAATTTGAAGCTTTCAAAATGATTAAGTGGTATAAAGCTAAGGTAGAGAAGGAAACTGGAAAGGAAACAAAATGTTTAAGATCTGATAGAGGAGGTGAATTTATCTCTGATGAATTTACTAATTCTTGTAATGAGCATGGAATCAAAAGGTAGGTATCTACACCGAGGACACCTCAACAAAATGGCATTGCTGAAAGGAGGAATAGGTCTATCATTGACTGTGCTAGAACATTGATGATACAGAAGAATGTTACATAGACATATTGGAGGGAAGCTATTAGTACAACTCTATATGTTCTTAACTGAGTACGATTGAAGAAGGACTCCAAATGAACACCTTATGAACTATGGTTTGGACACAAACCTACTATAAGTTATTGCAAAATTTTTGGAAGTAAATGCTTTATTTTGAAAGATGAGAGAAATGGAAAATTTGATTGTAAAGGAGATGAAGGAATATCTCTAGGATATTCCACTACAAGTAAAGCGTATAAATGTTTGAATAAGGCTACAAATAAGATAGTTGAAAGTACTAATGTTCATGTTGATGAGTTTGATGACAAGTACATAGAGGAAAGTACAAAGGAACTGAAAGACTATGGTAGATTCACTTATATTGAACATCTAGAGTATCTACCAACACCACAAACTATGACAACTGGTCAACAGGGAAACAATGCAGGACAACATGCAACACAAATTGAGGAACAAGATGGAGCTACTGAGCAAGAAAATGACCCTGAACAAGATGAGCAAGAAAGGAGAAATCAAGTTTTGGCTAGTTTTGTCAGAAGACATCATCTTGAGACATAAATAATTAGAGACAGACATGTTGGAATGCAAACTACAGGCAAAACAAGACAAGGTACATGTTTAATTTGTGAATTTGAACCTAAAACAATGAAAGTTGTATTAGAGAATGAATAATGGGTTAATGTAATAAAGGAGGAAATTGAGAAAATAGAGAAGAACAAAACCTGGTCCTTAGTACCCCGACCAAAAGATAAAAATGTTATCGGTACTAAGTGGATATTCAAGAATAAATTGAATGAAAATGGTGAAGTCACAAGAAACAAAGCTAGATTGGTATGAAAGGGATATGCATAGGAAGAAGGAATTGATTATGGTGAAACATTTGCACCTGTTGCTATTATACACTAAGTTTGCTCCTTTGTTTCAAGCTCTCGTAGTCTTGATAACCTAGTATAACATGGGAATTATCTCCAGGTTGTGGGACCTATGCTAACTAAGATGAGACCTCTAGGTTCTAGGCTAGTTCCTCTTGGATAATCACCTTAATTTGCTTCTTGACGAGAAAATTAAATCTTTTGAGGGAAAGGGATAGAAGGAATGCTTGAAAGGGAAATGACTGAAAGCAAACTACCTACTAGGTGATACACTGAAATGAAGATATGAATTATAGTATAAAAGATGAAATCAATGAATAGACTTAGGTATAGGAGATCACAACTCACTGAATAGGTTTGCATAAGTATTTCATAGAAGGGTCTGCAGGCAAAAAGAGCTATTCAGGGAAAGAGAGATTCTTTCACAAACAATAACACTCTTTGGAGTTAGACAACAATCTATGATCTGCAAACAAACATTCACCTCTACAACTAGGTATTGGAATGAGACAAGATAGTTAAGGGGTTGAAGTATACCCACAAAAGCATTCACATCAAATCATCCATAATGATACACAAAATTGCACAAAGAAAGAGGGATCAAGAACCCTAAGATATCACAGAGAAGCATGTGAATACTGAATTCATTAAGAGATAACTCACACAAGAAGGCATAGGGACATGAGAAATGTCACAAAATATCTTCAATACCTGAATTATCAATGGGAATTTACAACTATAGAAAACTAGAGGGCAAGCAGAATGCAACATATAGATTTCTAAGAAAAATATATTTTTCTCTTTACAATTGTCCAACTCTTCTTTTTCAAAAAGTCCATTCTAAGCTCTAAAGCTCTCAAAAAACATTATATACATTTCCTCTAATCCACATAGGTAGGAGAAAAAATATCTAATTAGGGTTACATAATTATAATAATCAAACCCTAATTTTGTCCAATTTAGCCATAAATGCATATGAAAATATCCCAGCTGATTAGATATCTATGTTTTCATGTCCATTTCATGTTTATACCTATAAAAATCTAGCCGCCATGATCCATCTACCTACCTGCAACTCAGGCTCACCATAACTATTGAAATCTAATATTTTTAGATATTTGAATTTAAAAATAAAATAAAACGGTCACAGGTGGTGCTAAAATTTTCTATCGATGACTGATATTCAAAATTTAATCCAACTTTAAAACATAGTCATTAGATCCTCCTTTTTACCTAGGCTTGGCATTTGACTGCAAAACTAACCCAGCACCTACCTCAGGTTCCATTTCCCTTAAGTCGCAGGATCGTTTAATACTTTAGCTAACCCTAGTTAAGTCTGGTGAACATGAAAATGGATCTTTAGTCATTGATTCATAGAATACTTTACTAACCCTGGGCCCAGACTTGCCACTTATCAACCTTTTATTCTCCCTTGACCGCTCCATCAACAAACACCTCAATGATTCTCTGACATCAGACCCACTGCAACTGAGATTCCAATCTAACGATAGGTGCATGATCTCATGGCCCCAAAATATTCTTTCAGATCATAAACCCACCGTAGATCTTTATTAAATTGGGACCCCTTTGAAAAATGGACCTACTACAAACCCCATCATCACCACGTGGACCAATCATACTCAAGCACATCAGTGAATGAGGACCCACTGATGAAGCCCTAACAAAAAGCAAGATCAATAGTCGTCTAAAGATCTCATACCTCTGACACAATCCTTGCGAAGATACTGTTAGCACATGCAAAAAATTTCATCACTCTAGCCCTTTTCCCCTGGTCTCTAAAATTATTTTTAGGTCTCTACCTTTAGCCTTGGTTCAAATTTTTGAAAATATAGCTGTTGCATGAAAGACCCTTTGTCTACCTTGGCCCTGTTCTAATTTTAAGTTACCTTTACCAGCTGCTAAAATTCCAAATCTGCATGTGCTTATTAGAGACCACTTTACCATGTTCATGGTTAGGTTTTTCATGTGTCGATGGGGTCCCCTTTAATTTTTCCTATGTCCCTACACTTTAATCTTTCCTAAGTTCCCAACGCCCAGTGTATTTTAATTTTTCCTAAGTCCGACTGTTTTAATATTTCCTAATGTTTCAGCTTTGTATTTTCTTGGGTTCAGCTCTCTGACACCATCTCCATCTGACGGTGGGTATAAAATCTTATGAGATGTGTCAAAGGCTTGCAAACTTAAGATGGCTGTCAATTTCATTTATGACAGAGCTTCTCAAATCAGTGGGTCCGTTGACACGTATGCACAAATGGTGACATCTTAGTGGTCCACGGGTAAACAACTCAGCATGTGTCAGTGGGACCTAATTTTTTGATGGGTCAGAGGATCCTGACATCCGTAATCCATCCAACTATGGGTGTAAGTTCTCATGGAATCTGTCAGAGGCTTGAGATCTTACACCAGTCATTGATCTCATTTGTCTAAAATGTATATTTGGTGGTGGTCCTAGTGTCAAGTGGAGCTGATTTGGAGGTTTTTTATTGGTCCACATAGTATGAGGTGGAATCCTATCAGTGGGACCTAGTTTCTAGATGTGTCAGTGGGTCTTGATCTTGTCAGTGAAATGACAAACGATGTATGATCTTATGGGTTTTTTTAGAGGCTTAATATCTTGCGACGACCGTTGATTCTATTTCCTATCAAATGGTTGTTAGAGATGGGAGAGGATTCCTAATCAATGGTTGGCATGTAAGTGCATAGAATCTTTTGAGCCTTTTAGATCTTACACCAACCATCTGATCTTCCAGGCAGCTTAATGCTCTCAGTGGGGCCATTTTCCTGGTGGTGCAGGATTGTTCAATTTTTATTGGTTGATGTGGATGATGTGGCAAGGTGGGGTCATTGTTAGAGAGATCATTGATGAGGACATGATCTAATGTCAGTGTAAGTTCTCATGAGTTTTGTCAGAGCTATGAGATCTTACACCTATCATTCGATTATAAGGATTACATAAAGTGGGTCCTGCGTCAGTGTGACCGAGCATGAGCTGTGAATGAGGTAATGACATGTGGCATAAAGTGGGCCTAGGTGGGGTCTAAGGTCTTAGTGGTCTGGATAAATAAGGTTAGTGGCCTAAAAAAATTCAAAGGGTTCACTCATTCGTGTGATAAAATGGTGATGTTCTAAAAGTCTTGGCAATTCAGTGAATAAGGTCACATAATTGCTAAATCATTTGGTGGAAGTAAAAAGTGTTCTGCAAACTAGCGAAAACCTTTGTCGCCAGTTCGCTAAATTTGACTGGGGCCCTCTTAAGAGATAAGTCATAAAGATCGCGAAAAGGAGAGATCAGACAGTTAGGTTATAAAGTTGATCAAGGTTTAAATTTTGACCGCCGATTTGCCATAGAAGCCATAAAATGACCATTGAAGTTCAAATTCAAATTTGTAGAGGGTTTTAGGTGATAGAAGGTACCAAAATTTATGGTTTTAATGTCTAGTTTCAATTGATTTGGTGGCGCTAGTTGTTGTAGACTAGTCCGAGGGTCCCTGTGGTAGGTGGCATGATGTTTTTGTGCTAGGAGAAGTATGGTTTTGTGCTCGAGATATGTTTGTAGGTGGCTGATTTCACTAGTTTTCGGGGCAATTCCTTGTTATTTTGTACTGTCCTCATGGATTTTGATGATTGCAGATCCATCTGAGATTCATTTTCTCTAGGTTGCTTATGTTTTTTTACCCTACAATAAATTTTGATGTAGTTTTTGGTTGGTTGAGTTGTTTAAACCCTAACCCTAGTCACCCGAAGCTTGATGCATCCTTTTTGAGGATTCCAAGGTGACTAGGGGTATAAGAAGTAAAATGTTTTATTTTGAAAGGGTTCTAATCTTGATTAGTTCCACGGAGTTGTAGCAGGCGGTATCATATTGTATGAGGTTGAATAGAAAATCCTTGTAGTCTTTTGCAAGTTATTGAAGTGGTTTGATTCTTTGTCCTACTTTGAATATGTACATGCCTCATCATACTTAATATAAATGTTTCAAGCTTTTAGGTCTATCCTTGGTGCCAATATTGTGAGTTTTGGATTTTCTGATCCATTGCATAGGATTACCTTTGCATATGTTCTTTTCTTTAGTTCTTGATTTAGGATTAGGTGAAATATACTTTAGAAGGGACATAGATTCATTTTTTTTGTCTACAGAAGGATCTTATAAGTAGTGGATGGGTTGGAATGTTTATATTTATGGCTATGAGTCTTTGACAATAGTTGGTTCATATTCAATGTGTGTATCTGAGATCTACCCAATGGATAATGGCACTGATCAGGGATGAGTATATTCAGTTGATTTCAATGCTTGATTGGCTCTTGTTTACTTCTTTCCATCTTCAGATATCAACACTTTCCAAGTTTTAATTGTATTTGGTTGATAGTAGTAATACCCTATAGTAATGGAGAGTCAATGAATGTGAGGCTAGCATTTAGCAGTTTCTTACTATTCAATCTATTGTTTGAACCTAGTCTTTGGTGTGTGAAGTATAGTTTTCACTGGGTTAGGTGCACCCACCTTGGTTTTGCAGAGCCAGAAGTGAAGAGGGCTGTCTTGTCCCTATAGTTGGTCCAGTTACCCTAAGATCCTTATACATTTTGGAACTAACCAATCCTAAAATTAACCTGAGGGTATATTGGCAGCCTGAGAGCATAAGCATCCATTTTGAACACCAACAAGATGATGAATCTACTGGGGAAGTGTTACACAAGTCTACAGTAACCAGTAGGTCATCATTGAAAAATAGGGTTATTCTTGTCCTTTGTCTTGTAGTCTCATTTGGGTATTTGTTAAGTGGTATTGTAAGATTCCCAATATTCTTGGGTGGTGACTCAAACATCTCTACAGTAGTCCTAGTCAGTAGATTTTTATCAAATGAGTTATAGAGGTACTAGGTCTCGGAGGAACAAACATCCTGAAAACATAATGGAAGAAGGTATTCCAAGAACTTCTAGGCCTAGTCAGACAAGGGGAGGAAAGAAGAAAGGAAATCTTTCTCATACTTGGAGAAATAAAAAGGATACAAGACAAGAAACTCAAACCAAGCCTGGTCAAGAAGAAAATATTTTAGAATATGAAGAGGCTGTTGATTTGGGATTAAACCAGTATGAGGATGAATTTCAAGTGGAAGATGATGAGTTTGAGACTACTCTCCCTGAATCAGAAGAGATCTTTGAGGAAGTCTATGAATTAGAAAGAAGAGTCCAAGAACAAGTTGCTATCAGGCAACAAAGAGAAAAGGACAAAGAGGACAGAGTAAGACAAGCGATGATAAGGGCTGATCAGCTAAAGAGGTAGTTGTTAGATTTGGAGGTAATTCATTTTTTCCCAGAGCCTGAAAGAGTAGAGGAACAACCTATTGTGTATAAAACACATGAGATAACTAGGCCTAGAGATAAGGGCAAATAAAAAATTGTTGGAGTGCAAATTAGTGAACAGATTCATGTGGAAAACCCATTAGATCAAGGGTTGAGATTAGATGTAGACCTTGAGAGGGCTAGAAAAGAGAAAGAAATGTGGGCTAAAGAACTAGAGAAGGTAGAGTTGGAGGCTACTGCTGCAGAAATGAGGAAGAAGATTGATTTTCTCAAGCATACCTCAGGACCTTCAAATGTTGCTGCTTCTTTCTTGGGGCAAGGTGGAAATCATGGTAACCTTGTAGCTTAGACAAATAGCATTCTGAGTGCTACTAAAATTTCTGATAGTTCAAATACAAGGAAATCTACATCTCAAGAAATGGATCTGCCACATGGAGTTCCTATTCATGAAAGGTACAAACAACTTATCTTTTTTGGTATTCCTAGTTATCCTAATGTTATTCCTGATGAAATTAGAAAAAAACTCCCTAAGTTTACTGGAAATGATGTCATTACATGTGAGGAACATCTAAAAAAATTTATGGATGTAATAGATGACTATAATGTTGAGCCTGATGATGTTGTAATGAAGTTATTTTTACAATCTTTGACCGAGGATGCTAGGGATTGGTTTAGAGGATTTCCCCATGCTAGTATAGGATCTTGGAATGAATTTAAGAATTTTTTCAAAGAGCATTATGGAGATAAAACAAATGAGGGTTTTATTTTGAATGAATTCAATAACATAAAAAAAAATCAGAATGAAGAGGTCCTTGAATTTAATATAAGGTTCCAAAAGGCTATGCATAGGCTACTGTAAGTTATCAGATTAGATTATAGGGTGTGTCTTGTGACATAATTAAATGCTTTTGAGGCAAAGATGGGTTACCTCTTAAGGGATAAGAACCCTAGAAATCTTGGGGAGGCTTATAAGTTGGCTATCAACATAGAAAGTAATAGAAGAATATCAGGAAAATTAGGGAGAAGAGATGATTATAGGCCTCAAGTGCAAAACAAGAAAGAAATGGGAAGGTCTACTAATTTTAAGCCTAAGGAGGAGGAAAATCTAAAGCAAATTCTAAGTGCTTTAGAGAGTCTAAAGCCTGATGAAAAAAGAATCAATAAGGTTGCAAAAAATGACAGACAAGCTTCAAGTAATTTTAGCAGGCAACCAAGAATGCAAAATTACCCATACAATACTCAGTGGAAGGATGGCAAGCCCATTTTTCCAGTTAAAATGGATAGGCCTGATGATAGGATTACTGATCCTTTGCGAAGAAATTTAGTTAACTTGAATGATGACATCCCATGGTGTACTATTTGTCAGTCTCCTCATAGTCCAGAGCATTGTGTTATTGCTTTGTATTTACTTGATAACCAAGAACAAGATGAGTAGTATGATAGGAGTGGTTGTGGAATGAATTCTTCATAGGCATGGGATGAGGTTGACTCTACTGATGATGAGGAGGAATAATTTGATAATGTTGGATGTGGTGTAGTGAATTGTGAGGAACATGTTTCCTTAAGGAGACACTCTGATGAGGAAATTGCACAAATCACTGTAGACATGGTCACTCAAGCTAGGAGTAATTGCAATTTGAGAAGCAGGATAGTTAGAGGCACAAGTGGTAAACCAGGTAGCATGTTTATCAAGAATTCTGAAAGGAATGCACAACAACATGAGGAAAAGGAGAAGGGTGCTGGTGTTGTCAGTCAGGTTAAAATAAAAAAGAAGAGTGGGCCTACTGCAATACCTACGGGTAAAGTAAAGACATCAGAAGTAGTTGTCCCCATATCTCAAAAGGAAGATGAATTTGTACAAAAGAGTAACTCTGACTTGATTGTCCAAAAAGAGGATAAAGGTATCTCTAAGATTAAGGAAGATATGGGCAACCATTCTTATGTTCCCATTGATATGACTAAATTGCTTTCACAAATAATTGTCACAGTTCCATTGTTAGAAATGATGAGAATAGAAGAGCACAAGGTCAAGGCCTTGGACTGGGTAAATGGTACCTCTTCCATAAAGGTCCAAGAAATGAATAGAGGTGACAAGCATGTGGCTACTTTAGATGACACACCTGACAGTAAAAATGAAGGAATTGTCTCTGAGATTCCTCAGAGGCATTTGGATGCAAACATTGTAAATACCGCATCAGGGATAGTTGATCCTTTTTTCTTGTCCCTTATGATAAATGGAAAATTATTGAAGAATTGCATGATTGATTCTAGAGCATCAAACACTGTCATGCCTACAGAGATCATGAACTCACTTGAACTAAAGGTTCATACACTTCATAGAAGATGCCAAGCTATGGACTCAAGAGAAGTGCCAGTTATTGGTACCATTAAGGCTTTGCCTTATAAATTAGCAGCATTTCCTGACAAACAATTAACTATGAGTGTTCTTGTAGTCGACATCCCCCCTCAATATGGAATGTTGTTATCTAGAAAGTGGAGTGCCTCCATGGGAGGAAGTATTCAATGTGACTTGTCCTTTTCCACTTTTAGCATTGAAGGAGAAAGTGTGAAAGTATCAAGGGAAGCTAGAACTCCACATATGATTGAGGAGGATGAAGAGGACAATATGTATTGTTTTGTGGACACTGACATTGGTTCTTTCCAAGTTTAGGAGAGAGAGATGCAAGAAAAGGTCAAGCTTGTCTTTTTGGTTGATGATAAAAGTAACATGGTAGAAGGTAATGCATTATGGACCCTGTATTTTGATGGAGCAAGTTCAAAGGAAGGTGCTGGAGCAGGAGTGCTATTGATATCCCCAAGTGGTAAGACTTTTACATTTTCTTTCACTCTCTTGTTCCCTTGCACAAATAATGTTGCTGAATATGAGGCCCTACTGATTCATTTGAGACAAGCATCAAAACATGGGATCAAACATCTTAGGGTGATTGGTGACTCTGAGTTAATAGTTTCTTAGATTAGATCAAAGTATGCATCAAAGAATCAAAGGCTGAAACAATATAGAAATGTTGTTTGGGATGAAATTGAAGGTTTTAGTGCCTTTGGTATTGATTGGGTGGATAGAAGCCAAAACAGGATGGCTGACTTACTAGAAAACATAGCATTAAGGCTAGAGGATATTACTATTGCAGGGATATCCAGGATTGAGTGCAAGTTTCAGCCTTCTATCCCAGACAATGTTGAGAATTGGTAGGTGTTTTCTGATGATCAGGATATACTAAGGTTTTTGCAATGTGAATCTCATTTTGATGGTCAGGAGATAGATTTTAGCACTTTGTTTGACATGAAAAATGAAAAAGAGAATGTTCTTGGGAAGGAAGTTTTGCAATTAAAATCAAATAGGATCCCAAGGGGACTAGTTGCTCTTAAGAGGGCATTTGATGATAAAGAAAGGACTGGTTTTCCTAAATTTGTTGATAAGATAAATGATTTGGATGAAATAAATTTAGGAACAAGTCAAATACCCAAAAATGTTTACATAGATAAATGTTTATCCCAAAGAACTAGGAATAATCTAATTGATCTTCTCAAAAGATTCAGACATGTCTTTGCATGGTCTTATGATGATTTGAAAGCCTATAGAGAAGATTTATTCTAGCATGAAATACCATTGAAGGAAGGAATCGAACCTTTTAGGAAAAAGTTAAGGCCTGTGAACCCTACTTTGGCACCAAAAATGCAAGATGAGCTAAAAAAGATGATGGATGCTGGCATTATCAAGCCTGTCAGACATTCTACTTGGGTGTCAAACTTGGTTCTGGTCAGGAAGAAGAATGGTGACATTAGGTTATGGGTTGATTTTAGGAATTTGAATGTCAATTCTTTGAAGGACAATTATGGTTTGCCTAATATGGAGAATATGCCGCAGAGGGTTACTGGTTCAGAGTTAATGTCCATGATGGATGGTTTCTCTGGATATAATCAGGTCATGGTCAAGGAATCAGAACAATTTAAGATTGCATTCACTACCCCTTGGGGAACATATGTTTATGTTAGAATGCCTTTTGGTCTGACAAATGTAGGAGCTACTTTTAAGAGAGCTATGGATGTAGCCTTTGTTGACTTTATAAACAAATTTCTAGCAGTGTATCAGGATGATCTCACAACATATTCAGATAAGGAAAGTCAACATTGTGAACATCTTGAGAAAATTTTTATTAGGGCCTTGGAGTATGGGATCTCTTTGAATCCAAAGAAGTGTTCTTTTGGTGTTGTGGAAGGCAAGATCTTAGGACATATTGTGTCCAACGATGGAGTGAGAATTGACCCTGAAAGGGTTATGGCTATAGATAAACTTTCACCACCTAGAAATGTTAAAGGAATATAGTCTTTCTTTGGGCAGGTAAATTTCCTAAGGAGATTTGTTACAAATTTTGTAGAAATCAGTATCCCTATCTCTAGGATGTTGAAAAAGGAGGCAAAGATTGAGTGGAATGAAGAAGCAGATAAATCTTTCAGAAGTATCAAAAGGGCCATCAAGGATGCTCTGGTTTTAAGGACACCTGATTATGGTAAGCCCATGTAGATATTTTCTTTTGCTTCTTGTCATACAATTGCAGCAGTTTTATTACAAAAGAATTTAGATGCATATGAACAAACCATATCATTTTTTAGTAAATCCTTACAAGCAACAGAATTGAAATATGATATTACTAAGAAACAAGCTTATGCATTAGTCAAAGTAGTCAAGGCTTTTAGATGTTATCTTGTAGGAGCTAAGGTGGTTGCTTATGTTCCTAGTGCTATAGTTAAGGATATATTGGTGCAACAAGAAGTTTCAAGAAAGGATCAATAGGATCCAAGAATTTAATATTGATATCCAAATTACAAAATTGGTAAGAGGCTTAGGTCTTGCAAAGTTGATGGCACAAAGCAATTTAGTTGCAAATCATGTGAATGTGTTAGAAGAGGAACAAAGGCCATACATTTGTGATGTGGATTATTGTGATTAGTACAAAGATGTTATTGGTTACTTGCAGAAATTGGTCCTTCCCCCTGAGATGGATGAAAATAGAAGGAGAACTATCAAGTTGCAATCTACAAGGTATGCCATTATACATGGTAAGTTGTGGTGGAGAAGCAATGAAGGAGTATTGCTAAAATGCATAGACCATGAGAGGTCTGAGGCTCTATTAGAGGAAATGCACCAAGGTGTATGTGGAGGACATTATATGGAAAAACCCACAGCCCACAAGATCATTAGGTTTGTATTTTGGTGGCCTATAGTTTTTAAAGATACCTATCAGTTTGTAAGAAAATGTGATGCATGTCAGAGATTCACTGGAAAGTTGAAGTTTAATGAGAATTTATGACTCAGACCTATTGTAGTTCAAGCTCCATTCCAGAAGTGGGGTATTGACTTCATAGGGGAAATTCAAAATAAGTCTAGTGGTGGACATTCTTACATACTAGTGGCAAAAAACTATTTTACTAAGTGGGTTGAAGCTATCCCCACTAGAGAGGCTACTAGCAGAGTGGTGACAAATTTTATGATGCAAAACATCCTTACAAGCTTTGGTTGCCCAGAGGTAATTATGGTTGATAATGAAATGTGTTTTAGATCACAGGAATTTAGTGATTTTTGTTAGCAGTATGGGATACACATTTCATTTTCTTCTCCATATCATCCACAAGGAAATGGCCAGGCTGAGTCTAGTAATAAAAGTTTGATTAAGATTCTTAAAAGAGTGTTGGAAAAGAATAAGAAAGGTTGGGACTCAAAGTTATGGTGGGCACTGTGGGCTGACAGGGTAATTGTAAAGAGGGCCATAGGTTGTGCTCCATTTGATTTGGTATATGGAATAGGTGCTAGATTGCCTCAAAAAAATCTATTGCAAATGTACAGGTTTATCCAAGCATATGATGAGGACTTGAATAATGAAATGAGAGTAAGAATGGATGAACTGATCCAATTGGAAGAGGTAAGGAGGGATGCACATGAAAGAAATGAGGCATTTTAGAGACAATGTAAGAATTTGTTTGATAGGAGGGCCACCCAAAGAAGTTTTGAAATTGATGACCTTGTATTGATGTGGAATGCAAGGTTGGAAGATAAGGGGAAGCATGGAAAGTTTGATCCAATTTGGTTGGGCCCTTATCTTATTGAAAGAAAATGGGGGATAGATTCTTATGTTCTAAAAGATTTAACTAGTGGTACTTTGGAATTTCCTGTTCATGGACAATTCCTAAAGTTTTACTTCTCCTGAAGTATCTTTTCCATGAGCAGTAGTTTAGGTTTTCCCTTGTACAGTCATTTGTTTTTGCTTTTTGTGTGTCAAAGTTTTGAGTTGGTCTGCTCTTCCAGGAGATTCTAGCTTTCTCGTTGTATCTATAGGAGATACATGTCCCCAAGTATGAGCCACTGTTAGCACGTGCAAAAAATTTCATGGCTCTAGCCCTTTTCCCTTGGTCTCTGCAGTTATTTTTAGGTCTCTACCTTTAGCCCTGGTTCAAATTTTTGAAAATATAGCCATTGCATGAAAGACCCTTTGTCTACCTTGGCCCTGTTCTAATTTTAAGTTACCTTTACTAGCCACTAAAGTTCCAAATCTGCATGTGCTTATTAGAGACCACTTTACCATGTTCATGGTTAGGTTTTTCATGTGTCGGTGAGGTCCCCTTTAATTTTTCCTATGTCCCTACGCTTTAATCTTTCCTAAGTTCCTAGCACCTAGTGTATTTTAATTTTTCCTAAGTCTGACTATTTTAATACTTCCTAATGTTTTGGCTTTGTATTTTCCTAGGCCCGACTCTTTGACACCATCTCCATCTGACGGTGGGCGTAAAATCTTATGAGATCTATCAAAGGCTTGCAAACTTAAGATGGTCATCGATTTCATTTATGATAGAGCTTCTCAAATAGGTGGGTCTGTTGACACGTATGCACAAATGGTGACATCTTATTGGTCCACAGGTAAACAACTCAGCATGTGTCAATGGGATTTGATTTTCCAATAGGTCAGAGGGTCTTGACATTCGTAATCCATCCAATGATGGGTGTAAGTTTTCATGGAATCTATCAGACACTTGAGATCTTATGCCAGTCGTTGATCTCATTTGTCTCAAACATATCTTTGGTAGTGGTTTCGATGTTAGGTGGAGCTAATTTGGAGGTTTTTTATTGGTCCACATAGTATGAGGTAGAATCCTATCAGTGGGACCTAGTTTTCAGATGTGTCAGTGGGTCTTGATCCTATCAGTGAATCGACGAATGACATATGATGTTATGGGTTTTGTTAGAGGCTTAAGATCTTGCGATGATCATTGATTCTATTTCCTATCAGATGGTTGTCAGAGATGGGAGGGGATTCCTAATCGATGGTTGGCATGTAAGTGCATCAAATATTTTGAGCCTTTCAGATCTTGCGCCAACCGTCTGATCTTCCAGGTGGCTTAATGTTCTCAGTGGGGCCATTTGCTAGGTGGTGCAGGATTGTTTAATTTTTATTGGTCGACATGGATGATGTGGCAAGGTGGGGTCATTGTTAAAGAGATTAGTGATGAGGACATGATCTACGGTCAGTGTAAGTTCTCATGAGTTTTGTTAGAGCTATGAGATCTTATACCTACTGTCTGATTATAAGGATTGTAGAAAGTGGGTCATGTGTCAGTGTGACCGAGCATGAGCCATGAATGAGGTAATGACATGTGGTACAAAGTGGGCCCAAGTGGGGTCTAAGGTCTTAGCGGTCTGGATAAATAAGGTTAACAGCCTAGCAAAATTCAAAGGGTTCTCTCATTCACATGATAAAATGGTGACATTCTAAAAGTCTTGGTGATCGATTGAACAAGGTCATGTAATCACTAAATCATTTGGCAGAAGTAAAAAGTGTTATGCGAACTGGTGAAAACCTTTTTCACCAGTTTGCTAAATTTGACTGGGGCCCTTTTAAGAGATAAGTCATAAAGACTGTGAAAAGGAGAGATTAGACGGTCAGGTTATAAAGTTGATCAAGGTTTAAATTTTGATTGTCGATTTTCCACAAAAGCCATAAAATGACTGTTGAAGTTCAAATTCAAATTTGCAAAGGGTTTTAGGTGATAGAAGGTACCAAAATTTATGGTTTTAATGGTTGGTTTCAATTGATTTGGTGGCGCTGGTTGTTGTAGACTGGTTCGAGGGTCCCTGTGGTAGGTGGCATGATGTTTTTGTGCCAAGAGAAATATGGTTTTGTGCTCGAGATATGTTTGCAAGTGGTTGATTTGATTAGTTTTCAGGGCAATTCCTTGTTGTTTTGTACTATCCTCACAGATTTTGATGATTGCAGATCTATCTGAGATTCATTTTCTCCGGGTTGCTTATGTTTTTTCCCCTACAATAAATTTTGATGTAATTTTTGGTTGGTTGAGTTGTTGAAACCCTAACCCTAGTCACCCAAAGCTTGATGCATCCTTTCTAAGAATTCTAAGGTGACTAGGGGTATAAGAGGCAAAATGTTTTATTTTGAAAGGGTTCTGATCTTGATTAGTTCCAGGGAGTTGTAGCAGGTGGTATCATATTGTATGAGGTTGAATAGAAAATCCTTGTAGTCTTTTGCAGGTTATTGAAGTGGTTTGATTCTCTATCCTACTTTGAATATGTACATGCCTCATCATACTTAATATAAATGTTTCAAGCTTTCAGGTCTCTCCTTGGTGCCAATATTGTGAGTTTTGGATTTTTTGATCCATTGCATAGGATTACCTTTGCATATGTTCTTTTCTTTAGTTCTTGATTTAGGATCAGGTAAAATATACTTTAGAAGGGACACAGATTCATTTTTTTTGTCTACAAAAGGATCTTATAAGTAGTGGATGGGCTGGAATGTTTATATTTATGGCTATGAGTCTTTGACAATAGTTGGTTCATATTCAATGTGTGTATCTGAGATCTGCCCAATGGATAATGGCACTGATCAGGGATTAGTATATTTAGTTGAGTTCAATGCTTGATTGGCTCTTGTTTACTTCTTTCCATCTTTAGATATCAACACTTTCCAAGTTTTAATTGTATTTGGTTGATAGTTGTAATACCCTATAGTAATGGAGATTCAATGAATGTGAGGTTAGCATTTAGCAGTTTCTTACTATTCAATCTATTGTTTGAACCCATTCTTTGGTGTGTGAAGTATAGTTTTCACTAGGTTAGGTGCACCCGCCTTGGTTTTGCAGAGCCAGAAGTGAAGAGGGTAGTCTTGTCCCTATAGTTGGTCCAATTACCCTAAGATCCTTATACATTTTGGAACTAACCAATCCTAAAATCAACCTGAGGGTATATTGGTAGCCTGAGAGCATAAGCATCCATTTTGAACACCAATAGATATGACAACCATCGATCCTTTGATGACTGTCAAAACCTCTGACTGCTAAAAGAGCCTAGTCTCACTGACAAGAAATGACTCATTCACATGTGGACCAATTAGGATATGACAACTGTGTACACCTGGCAGTGGACCCACTGAACTATGAAGCGCTGCATAAAAGGGAAGATTGATGGTTGTCGTAAGATCCCAAGCCTCTGACATACCCTATGAGATCTTATGATAGCCATTGATCTCATCAACTGGGATCCCACACAAGTCTAAGACCACTGAAAATTTAAGTGATTATGCAATTGAAGAAAGGGTAACATTCATTGAGTCACAAGTCATCGAGGAGTTAACCGCCAAGAATAAGATATTATGTGACTGAAGGAAGAGCCATCACCAGTTCACTGAATAAGAAAGACCACCACCAGAGAACTTAGAGAACTTGCAACCAAAGGAATTAAAATGCACATGGGAATTGAGGAAATATAAGTGGCAAATAAAGTAACATGAAAATAGAATGAAGGCTAGGGTTTGCAGGGTTACTTCTTGGCAACGGCTACTTTTTTCAAATATTTAAACTGTAAACTAGGGAATAAAACAAATTGCAGAGGCCAAAAGACAAGGCACAATTTCATGAAAATTTTAGGGATGTTTAGCAGGATAAAAACAAAGACCTTGGGATAGATATCAGCCAAATTTGCATGGACTAGAAAATTAGGGTAACATTTTGGTGATTTCTGTTGGATGTCAGCCTGCTAGACATGGAAAACCAGTGGCCTTGACATAATTCATTGGGCATGGAGTCATCATTTGAGCACAAAACTTGACAGAGGGACAAAATTAGAATCAGAAGGATGAACTTGTGCATAGGCACTTCTTGAAAGGCAAGAAACTAACCTAGAAAATAGGAAGAAAGTAGGAAAACATTTTTACAAAATTCACTGAGAGGGATTAACCTCAAAACAGGGCTTCAGGTGGAAACTATTGATTGATATTGGCAAGGCATCTCCTTCAAGAGTTGATAGCTGAAAAGCATTGGATCCCCTGCACTCTGTTATAACAAATGGTCCACCCCAAAATGAGTCAAACTTTGTATGTCTACCAGGTATGGATCTGAATTCATCCCACTTGAGGACGACATCCCCAACCTTGAAATTTCTGACCCTGGCTCTTTTATCAAAACTCTTCTTTGTTTGAATCTGATGAAACTCCATATCTTTCATGGATTTACCTCTGAGTTCCTCAAGCTCCATGAGCCGAGCATACCTGATCTATAAAGGATATCCTTCTTCAAACAAGGCATATTGAGTAGTTAAGTCCAGTGGTGGTAATTTAGTTGAAATGGACAACTTAGCCTCTCTCCCATACACTAACATATAAGGAGAATTACCAATGATCTTCTTTGGGGTAATCCTATCTAACCACAAGGTAGACTTCAATGTAGTATGCCAACTCCTTTGGTTATCTTGCAGGGTTTTCTTGATTATCCTAATCAAGTTCTTATTTGTTGATTCTGCTAAGCCATTGCCCTGAGGGTAATAATTTGAGCTTGTATTTAGATAAATGCCATTTCTAATTGCCCACTCTAAGACTTTGAGGCCTGTGAATGCCAATGCATTATCTAAAATTATAGAATCTGGAATGCCAAATTTGTGAATTATGTCATCATAAAAACTTAATACAACACTCTCATTTTCTTCTTTTAAGGAAATTGCCTCTATCCATCTAGTGAAATAATCTATTGCAGTAATTATCCACTTGTGTCCTACACTAGATCAAGGATTGATCACACCAATAAAGTCTATGCCCCACCTCATGAAAGGTTCCTCTGTTCTGACTGGCTGTAGGGGTAAGGCTACAAGCCTTTCTTTTCCTACAAACATGGCACATTTGATGCATTTCCTCACATACTCATGACTATCCTTGAAGATAGAAGGCCAATAGTATCCAGCCCTCATGATTTTAAAAGTAGTAGTCCTAAGAGAGAAATGACCTCTAGAAGGTCCATCATGAAATTCAAATAGGACATTTGCCATCTTTTATGAATCAATGCATCTTAAAAGGACACCATTGTGATCCTTTCTAAAGATAACTTCATCTATCAGCACAAAAGGAATAGAGTGCAATCTATAATACCTTCTTTTTTCCGAATCCAAACCTACAAGACATTGTCCTATCTTCAAGTAATGAATCATATTAGGCAACCAACCTGATGCCTTAGCATGTTCTTCTGTAGAATGCACAATCAAAGATGCATCCATTTACTCTAATTTCTTTAAACATTCATCCCCTACCAAATGCTCACAAAGACCTCTTCCTCTAACCATCTTGGTAGTTTGAATATCAATATCATATTCCATCACCTTGGTGATCCAACCAGCTCTTTTCTCATTTAGGTCCTTGGAAAGAAAAAATTCTTTGACACTTGTCTGAGTAAATTTCAAATGGACCTTTCTATGGGTCAACAAATATCTGAATTTCTTAAGGCTCTTTACCACAGCAAGTACATGTTTTTCTACAAAAGAGTATCTCTGTTCATACTCTTCTAAACCTTTTCTAAAGAAAGCAATAGGCTACTCCAATCCATCTAAATTTTCTTGAGTCAACATTGAAGATATAGCATCATGACCCCCATAAGCATAAAGGGTAAAATCCTTACTGAAATTTGGGTTTAATAGGGCAGGAGCTTCTGTCAGGGCCTCTTTGATAGCCTGAAAATTGGCTTTCCCCTCTTGGGTCTAGCTGAAAGTTGAACCCTTCTTTAACATGGTTGTTGAAGGCTTCAATAAATCTGCAATATTAGGCAAGAAATGCCTAACAAAATTAATCTTTCCTATGAAAGATTGGAGACCTTTCTTATGATGTGGCAATGGTAGCTCTAGAATGGCCGCAATTCTCTCAGGATCTACTATAATTCCTTCTTTGGATACTACATATCCCAATAGTTTTCCTTCATGAACTGCAAACACACATTTCTTGGGATTAAGAGATATCCAAAATTCTCTACACCTTTGAAAAATATTCCTCAAATGTTTGATGTGATCTACTGCATGTTTAGAATAGATAGTTATGTCATCTAAGTAGACCAATACAAACTTGTACATGAGGCTTTTAAAGGCCATATCCATTGCCTTCTGAAATGTAGCACCTGCATTTGACAAAGAAAAGGGCATCTTTTGATATGCCATGGTTCCCCACTTGGTTGTAAATGTAGTCTTATATTGATCCTCTTCATTTACTAGGATTTGATTGTATCCTGAATAGCCATCCAATAATGAAAATCTCTTGGATCTAGAGACAGATTGTAAGATTTGTTCCATGGAGGGAAATGGATGGCAGTCCTTTAAGGAGGCCCTATTAAGATCCCTGAAGTCAACACATAACCTCAAATCCCCATTCTTCTTCCTGACAGGAACAAGGTTGGAAACCCAACTAGTATGTTTGATGGGGTAGATGATACCACTTTCTATCAATTTGAGTACTTCTATATGCATAAGTTGCTCAAGCTTGGGATTAATAGGCCTTTTCTTTTGCCTTACTGGTTTGGCATTAGGCTCTAATTCAATAGTGTATTGAGCAAGGGCTAGATCAAAACCTTTAAGGTCTTCATATTGCCATGCAAAAATATCACTGAATTCTTTGAATAACTAAGTGTAAGCTTTCTTTTCAAATTTAGTGTTTACCTTTCCAAATTGTAAGCTCCTACCTGGCTCCAACTCTAATTCAACACAATGTTCTTGTTGAACTACCAGGCCAGCTTTGTTCTTCTTAATTTCATCATCCTTGTTAAAGATAGTCTCTAAGGTGACAAGACCTCTAGGCATCTTATTAGACTTAAGTTGTATCACCTAATCACAATAGTTCTATGATAATCTCTCTTGATTATGCCTTGAAAAGACATCCTCTTCAAACAAGAATTGCAAAATTTGTTCATCATTGTCAAACACCTACCTATTGACATCATTATCAGGAATAGAGGGTCTAACAATCACTTTGATATGCTGTCAATCCATTTCTTTTGAAATGCTATTTGGAATATCATACTAAGATCCAACAACAGCTAATCTATCTACATTTTGATTTAGCTTTCTAGGGATAGCAACAATATTGAAAGCACAAAAATCTTTAATTGCATCCCAAAATCTATGTTTGTATGCTTTCAAGGTGTCATTCTTGGTTGCACTTATCCCTCTCACTTGGCTGACAACTAACTCACTGTCACCATAAACTTTTAAGGCTTTGAGCCCTCTTTTTCTAGCCCACTCTAGTCCATTCATAAGGCTTTCATACTCTGCAGTGTTGCTAGTGTAGGAGAAACTAAATCTAAAAGTAGTATAACACCTTTCTCCTCTTGGGGACACTAACATAGCACCACCACCAGAACCATGTTTACTTCTAGCTCCATCAAAAAATAGTTCCCAAACCTGATTGCTCTGATCCTCTGAATCAGTGTCTTCTTTTAGAAGGCTTGGCTCTATGGATCCACTTTCTTGTATTAAATAACTTCCCAAACCAAAATCCCAAATAATATTTTGGCCTCTGAAGCTCTTTCATCTAGAAGAATATCAAGGATACCTTCTATCTTGGTGCTTGCTTCACTAATAGTTTGGAAGTCACTGCTATCAAATATAGGGCAATTTACATTGATGGTATTAGACACATATGGCTCTATATGGTGTGTTGCCAATGGTTCTGACTTAATGGTGACCTTGGTCCCATACCTTGTATCAAATAGCATGTGAGACCAGTCAGAGGATAGATAGCCTCCTATCTTGGCTGTGAACTCCCTTGAAAGACATATGGAAAATAATGTAGGGAGATTTATGATATATATATATATATATATATATATATATATATATATATATCAAGAAGGATGGAAAAATTAGGACTAGCATGAAGGATTAGACCGGTATCCTTGGCCACACCTATAGTATTGACTGAGGATCCATCAAGTTGTGTAATCTTCTTTTGAAAGGGCTCATATTTCAGTCTGAATTGGTTAGCTACTTTCTTGGGCATTACAGTGCTAGTAGCTCCACTATCTACTATACAATTATACACTAAAGATTTTCCAATGATTAAGGATACATAAAAGGGAGGTGGCTTTGAATTCCTACCTTGCATGGCATTGACCTTCAAGTTACTACTTGGAGCCTCCTTTTCTTGATCAGTGTTAACCAACACTGGCTTTGTAGCCTCTTTTGTAGGTTGAGGAGTTGCTACCTCACTCATGGCCTTCTTCAAGATCTCAGGTTGTCCTGGAATCACCAAAGAGTCCCACATAGACATGGTGACATTCACCTTCTTCATGTTGTCTACAATATTAAAAGGTGTCATAGTGTGTAGTCTTGGTTGTGCTTTCACTATGATGGGCTCCACTTCTTTGGGATATTGGTCTTCTTTGATTGTAAAGGGTGGAGCCTTCTTGAATGTGGTAGGAGTAGCCTGTTGCACTGGCTCTGTAGATGTAGTGGCTTTAGTTCTAGAATTTTCCCACTCCATCTCTTGAGCTCTCCTCTTTTCTCTTGTATTAGCAGCAAAAGAAAATTCATCATTGAGTCCATTGAAGTTTGGTTGCTCCCAATTAAAAAGAGCAGTCTCATTTTCTTGTGATTCTTGTTGAGGAACTGACCCACTGGATGAAGCCTTAGATTGAGCTTGTGAGGCATTTTGAACCATTAGAGCTTGGTTCATCCATCCATTTGAACATGAAGGCTGATTGTGAGGCTGATTACAAGGAAAACACCATTCATTATCCATAGCCATATTATTTTGACTAGGAACCATATCACTCACTAGATTTGTAGAATTGAGAGGTGTAGGGTTATATGTTTGGAATGGTCTTTGATTAAAACTTTGTCTTTGTCCTTGATAGCCTTCTTGGTATGGTGGCCTATTTTGTTGATAAGGTTGTCCTTGATTTTGATATTGTTGATTAGGACCTTGGCCTTGTAGCTGAAAGGGTGGTCTAATTCCTTGACCTTGTCTTTTCAAATTTGTGACCTCTTTAGTCAAAGTCTACAACAAGTTTGTCATTTCTTGCTGACTACTTTGTTGGCTATTCTTCATCTCTTGCAGCTCTTGAGAAAAATTTATTGTTAGCTCTTGACCACTGGTACTAGCTTGAGGTGCTAATATGGTGGGAATAGGGGTAAATGGGGGTACTTGTGCAAGTGAAATGAGTTGAAGGCTAGGAAAGATGGGCATAGGTGGCCTTCTAGCTATCATGCCTGCTTGAATCAAACAATTTTCAGCTCTGACAGCTATGTCAAAGGCTTGGGGTAGAGAAGTACCACCCATAGATTAGACTATGATAGAAATTTGGCCATTCAAACTTTGCAAATAATATAGGAAAGCATGGTCAGCTGATGGTCTCACAGAGATTGGAATTCCATTTCATGTCTTGAGGAATCTACTATTGTAATCTATCATTTGCTCTTGAGGGTCTCTTTTTATGGTTGTTAACTGCTCTACCAGAGACAATTTATCTGATTTATCCTCAAAATGCTTACGTAATGCATCTCCTCACCCATCCCATGAATTAATAGAACCAATAGTTAGAGTTCTAAACCATTCAAGATCCTTACCTTTTAGAGAGGCTGCTAATAATTTTGTGGCCACATCTTCTTGGGTTATGTTTTGTATGCTACAGATGGTGGTCACATCTCTTATGTGCTCAAAAGTAGTAGTCTACCCCTCACCTATGAAATTAGGTAATCTCTTCAATGCTACCAAGGGCACATCATGATGCACAACAAAAGTCAATGGACTTCCCTGGTTGAAAGGTGCAAAATCAAACTATCTTGCCATTGTAGGAGCTATGATCTGAAGATTGACAACTATGTGAGTTGTATTTGCTGCTAGATTTGAAACTTCTTCTAGATCTCTAGTTAGAGATCTTCCTCTTCTTTTGAGTTGAAAGGGGAAGGGTCTCCTTTCTGAAGTATCAGGAGGTGTAGACTTAACTCTCCTTGTAGGGGATGTTCTTTGAGTTGACCTACCCTTGTAGCTTCTTTTTGAGGGTAACACTAAAAATTTAGTAGGCTTTGAGCTCCTAGTCTCAATCTTTCTCATAAACCTTGACCAAGGTTGTCTTGAATCCTTCCACAAATGGAGTTGCCAGATATACTTAATAGAACAACTTCTAAAAGTCTATATTATGCAATCTGTATATCAAAGATAGCATATCTTTCAAACAATGAACTTCTTTATATGTGGTCCCACCAGGCATGCCAAAATTGTTATACACTAAGTTTTCACCCTTGTTTCAAGCTCTCGTAGTCTTGATAACCTAGTATAACATGGGAATCATCTCCAGGTTGTGGGACCTATGCTAACTGAGATGAGACCTCCAGGTTCTAGGCTAGTTCCTCTTGGATAATCACCTTAATTTGCTTCTTGACAGGAAACGTAAATCTTTTGAGGGAAAGGAATAGAAGGAATGCTTGAAAGGGAAATGACTAAAAGCAAACTACCTACTAGGTGATACACCAAAATGAAGATATGAATTATAGTATAAAAGATGAAATCAATGAATAGACTTAGGTCTAGGAGATCACAACTCATTGAATAGGTTTGCATAAGTATTTCATAGAAGGGTCTGCAGGCAAAAAGAGCTATACAGGGAAAGAGAGATTCTTTCAAAAATAATAATACTCTTTGGAGTTAGACAACAATCTATGACCTGCAAACAAACATTCACCTCTGCAACTAGGTATAGGAATGAGACAAGATAGTTAAGGGGTTGAAGTATACCCACAAAAGCATTCACATCAAATCATCCATAATGATACACAAAATTGTAGAAAGAAAGAGGGATCAAGAACCCTAAGATATCACTGAGAAGCATGTGAATACTGAATTCATTAAGAGATAACTCACACAAGAAGGCATAGGGACATGAGAAATTTCACAAAATATCTTCAATATCTGAATTTCTAAGAAAAATATATTTTTCTCTTTACAATTGTCCAACTCTTTTTTTTCAAAAAGTCCATTCTGAGCTCTAAAGCTCTCAAAAAACATTATATACATTTCCTCTAATGCAAACAAGCAGGAGTAAAAATATCTAATTAGGGTTACATAATTTTTTATATAATAATCAAACCCTAATTCTATCCAATTCAGCCATAAATGCATATGAAAATATCCCAGCTAATCAGATATTTGTGTTTGTGTGTCCATTTAATGTTTATACCCATAAAAATCTAGCTACCATGATCCATCTACCTACCTACAACTCGGGCTTGCCATAACTATTGAAATTTGATATTTTTAGATATTTGAATTTAAAAAAAAATAAAATGGTCACAGGTGGTGCTAAAATTTTCTATCAACGACTGATATTTGAACTTTAATCCAACTTTAAAAGACAGTCGTTAGATCCTCCTTTTTACCTGAGCTCAGCATTTGACTGCAAAACTAACCCGACACCTACCTTAGGTTCCATTTCCCTTCAGTCGTAGAATCATTTAATACTTTAGCTGACCTCGGTTAAGTCTGGTGAACATGAAAATGGCTCTTTAGTTGCTGATTCATAGAATACTTTACTAACCCTAGGCCCAGACTTGCCACTTGTCAACCTTTTATTTTCCCTTTGCCACTCCATTAGTAGACACCTTGATGCCTCTCTAACATCAGACCCACTGCAACCAAGATTCTAATCTAACTACGGGTGCATGATCTCATGGCCCCCGAATATTCTTTTAGATCATATGCCTGCCATAGATCTTTATTAAACTGGGACCCCTCTGATAAATGGACCCACTACAAACCCTGTCATCACCATGTGGACCAATCATACTCAAGAACATCAATGAACGAGGACCCATTGATGAAGCCCTAACAGAAAGCAAGATCGACGGTCGTCTAAAGATCTCATACCTCTGACACAACCCTTGCAAAGATATGACAACCATCGATCCTCTAATGACTGTTAGAACCTCTGACTGCCAAAAGAGCCCAGTCCCACTAACAAGAAATGACTCATTCACATGTGGACCAATCAGAATACACCAACTGTGTACACCTGGTAGTGGACCCATTGAACTTTGAAGCACTGCATAAAAGGGAAGATCGACAGCTTTCATAAGATTGCAAGCCTCTGACAAACCCTATGAGATCTTGCTATAGCTATTGATCTCATCAACTGGGACCCCACACAAGTCTGAGACCACTAAAAATTTAAGTGATTATGCGACTGAAGAAAGGGTAACATTCACTGAGTTGTAAGCCATCAAGGAGTTAACTGCTAGGAATAAGATATTACATGACTGAAGGAAGAGCTATCACCAGTTTTCCGAATAAGAAAGACCACCACCAGAGAACTTAGAGAACTGGTGACCAAAGGAATTAAAACACACATGGGAATTGAGGAAATATAAGTGGCCGATAAAGTAACATGAAAATAGAATGAAGGCTAGGGTTTGCAAGGTTACTTCTTGGCAACTGCTACTTTTTTCAAATATTTAAACTGCAGACCAGGGAATAAAACAAATTGCAGAGGCCAGAAGACAAGGCACAATTTCATGAAAATTTCAAGGATGTTTAGCAGGATAAAAATAGAGACCTTGGGATAGATGTTAGCCAAATTTGCATGCACAGGAAAATTAGGGTAACAATTGCTAGATTATAAGGAGTTAGAATGCTACTTGCATATGCTACACATAAGAAATTCAAAGTCTATCAAATGGATGTGAAGTCAGCATTTTTGAATGGTATACTTGAAGAAGTGGTCTACATTGAACAACCTAAAGGATTTGTTGATCTTGACAATAAAGACATGGTATGTAGATTACATAAAGCTTTATATGGATTGAAGCAAGCACCAAGAGCATGGTATGAAAGACTGCATACTTACTTGTTAAGTATTGGATTTGTTAGAACAAGTGAAAACAACAATCTGTATGTGAAAGGTGATACTGATGACACTATTATCATTGCTGAAATATTTGTTGATGAAATTATTTTTTGAGGCTCGGATCTTGTCTGCAAGGCATTTGCTAATGAAATGTAAAAGGAATTTGAAATGTCTATGTTTGAAGAGATTAAGTTCTTTCTTGGACTACAAGTGATTTAGCAGAGTGATGGGATATTCATCACACAATCTAAATACTTAAATGAAGTACTGAAGACATTTGGCATGGAAGATGCTAAACCTTTGGGAACACCAATGGCTACTGGATGAAAATTGACAAATGAGGATGAAACTACATAGGTAAATTAGACAATTTATTGATCCATGATTGGTAAGTTAATGTATGTAGTTCATAGTAGACCAGATATAGCACATGCTGTGGGAATTGTTGCAAGATTTTTTGCTAATCCTAGAGAATCACACATGATAGCTACAAAAAGGATCTTAAGATACTTGAAGAAAATAGAGAATTATGGATTATGGTATCCTAAGGAAGGGAAGTTTGAACTGAAAGTTTACACTGATGCTGATTGTGCTGGAAATGTGGATGATAGAAAAAGCACCACCGAAGGAGCATTTTTCTTTGGTGAAAGACTTGAAACTTGGACAAGTAAAAAGCAGGCTTGTATCTCTCAGTCTACAATTTAAGTAGAGTATGTTGCTACTACTACTAACTATTCAAACATTGCATATATCAAACAAGTGTTGGAAGGAATGAATGAGGTAATCACTAACCCAGTGATTATATATTGTGACAACACTAATGTAATTAATATTTCAAAGAATCCTATGATGCACTCTAAGACAAAGCATATATCTATTAAGTATCATTACTTAAGAGAACAAGTGCAAGAGAAGCAAGTGAAGTTAGAATTTGTTACATCTAAAGAACAACTTGCAGATATTTTTACAAAACCCCTACCGAAGGACACATTTGAATACTTGAGGACTAGACTTGGGGTCCGTCCCTTGTCTATCAGTCACTAAGGTGATCTGGTTGTTGCATCAACCTACTTTTATTAGAAGATCATTCATGTTGATGTAGCATAGTTCACACTTTGAATCATGTTCAAGGTTGTGATTAAGTTTGAGAACTTGAATCGATTGGAATATCAATATTCAGAGATACAAAGGAAGACATAATTGTTTGTTTATTTATTTCTTTGGAATTGCTATCAAAGGGAGAGATAAACAATATGAAATGAAAAGGGGAGAGATAAACAATATGAAAAGGAAAAATATATGAAAAGGAACAAGCACTGATGAGAATCATCTAAGGGAGAGATAATCTGAATGAGACAGAGTATTGAAGATCAGTTACAGAGAATAGAAGCAGGATCAAGAGAACTAAAAAGATCACAAATACAGAATGGTAAAGCTATATTATTTAATGTTGTTTAGTAATGTAGTGATTAAACATATTAAGTCTATTTGACTTACAACATTTTGTTCAAAAAGTTGTAGAATATATGTTTGGTATGTGTATGGTACATTTCATATTACTTGAGTTGCCATCAATGCCAAAGGGAGAGATTATTGAACTACAACTGATTTGGAATCTAATTAAAGAATCCATGATTAAAGATCACTGAAGAGTTTATGATTAGATATGTAATATGATTAAATCAGTATTATGTTGTCATTGATGTCAACTAGTTTGACAACACTTATCTTGTAAGTTACTATACCGAGACATCTGAAGAAAGGTGAAAAAGATGAAGAACAAAGAAATCTACATGAGGAAAGATGTACATGATAGATGAGGATAAGGAACACATTGAGTAACTTGTTGACAAGTCTATGAATTGATGATATTGACTTTATTACGTTGCATTCATCTATAATGAAGTATAGAGCTGAACGACACAAAGTAGTGTTGTCGGTAAATGAAGCATTTCTAGTATACACTGATAGAGTGTAGTGTATACCAATCATAGTATTAATCGAGCAGTGTTCACCGATGCATTTCTTTGTTAACCAAGTGGGACAGAATGAATTACATGATTAGTTTAGCCGATAAGATTGAAGAGCTAGCAAGAGTATGACATCAAGGTAATAGATAATGTTTGTTACATAGATCGATGACTAACAAAATTTAGGGAAGATCTAAGGGAGCAGATTGAAATGTGTTATTGACACAAGTACCAAGAAAGTTTGAAGTGGCAAAATCTATGAATGAGGTTAAGCAACAAAATCTGATGGTGGAGAAGAAAATGATTTACTCATCTATATAAGAGAACATAATTTCTTTATGCAAGATTTCGGAAGAAGAAGCTACATGAATATTGTGTGAATAAGGTTTTCATGTATTCTGATCATACTGGTTAGTAAGAACCAAGCTGTAGAACAATTGTCGAGCTACAAAGAGAAATTACCAATGGATAGTAAGTTGATACAATATTAAATTTGAAGTAAAATATTGATCAGAAGGATTTGTATGGACTAAATATTGATCTGTAATTTGCAATTGAAGTTGTATTAAGGTAGGTCATTTACTGTTACATATTTAACCATTGTATATAGTCAAATATCTTAACCAAGTGGACTCCTAAAATTCTTATGATGTATCATTCATAGAATGAACATTGTTATCCTGTCAACCCCATAGTGAATTCTGGTTGGATGATAACTTCTAGTCTAAAATCCTCTAACAAGGTCACACCTGACAGTGTGTTTGTAACCTTTAACAGGGTTGGGTCTTAATCGACCTCACTTCAGAAGAGTGAACAATTTTGGGTTGCCGGTCCCAGGTGGTTTTTCCCTTTACAGGGTTTCCATGTTAAATCTCTTATGTTATGTGTTGATTGTGATACTTTTTTGTTATCATTCTTTACATGTTACATGTTAGATTTGATCAGTAACTATTATAGTATTTGACTAGTAATCGGTAAAAGTACAGACAATGAAAGTATTTAGTGTTTACCGATGAGCATAAATTAAAGAAATGGTTTTGAATTATACATTTTGATTTGGGACACTAGATAACTGATTCACCCCCTCTCAGTTATTCTAACAAAACATTTGCACAATCATAATCCAAGGATTAAGAAATGTTAATCCAACCCAAGTCAACTCTCATGTCACATCACCACATCCTCCAATGCCAAATCATAAAGTCTCTTACACATCTCTTACACACTTTTCCCCTCTCACACCTCCCAAAGTGGTCACCTTACTCAAGGATTTGGCCTCTCCTCTCATCCTCCCCCATTGTGACACTTGTCACAATGCTATGCAATTGAGAAAGTACAATCCATGTGCTCTCTCTTGGATGCATCTCAACCCTTCCTCAAGTTTGCATCTTGACCAGCCATTTACCTCCCATTTGCCTTTATGTCAAGCCTCTTCCTCCTTCATTTTCATCCACCATTTGAGAAAAGTTATTATGCCCATTTGAGAGCCAAAATCATCCAAAGCATCCTTATTATGCCAAAATCGCCATTGAATCTTGAAGCATAGTTCATGAGCACACATCCAATCTATTGGAAAAATCATCTACATCTTGGAGGCTACTTGAAGGTTTTACCTTTCCTTTTGGTTCTTTTTCTTTCATTTGTAGGTCTAATCTTAAAGGTTTTACTTGCTTTATTTTGTTGAATGCTAGCTTAGTTTAGTATTCTTAGACACTACATTTTAGGTATTACACAAATTTTTCAAAAAAATAAAGTCCCAATAAGATATCAAATTTATTAATTATACTCTTATCAATATTTAATTATATCTAGTTGAATAACTAATCTAGACAATCTTAGTTATTACCGATCACCCGATCACAAGATTTCAATATGATGTAGCTCGATTCACAACATCCAATTAACCATTAACATCTAGAAAAGAAAAGATTTTTAAAAAGTACAAGAAAACTCAAGAAATGAGATTAATGTCTTTTTCATTATTCTATTTTCCTACCTCCTTACAATTTAAAATAAGAAAACTTATATCTTCTCTAAAATTCTTTCAAAAATCTACCTTAATACAAACATACTATTTTCCAATTATCAACTTTATAAACTAATTACATGCAACTTGAGAACATCTCAAGAAATTTCTAATAACTCAAAAAAAATTCTAATCTACTATGACAACATCTAAAGAAAATACTTAAATCTCATAAAATCTCAAAAAGTCACTAAATCTCAAAACTTCCTAATTCATTTTGAGACCATTTAGAAATTGGTAAAATCTCAAGAACTCGATAAAATATTTAAAAAAACCACTAAAATCTCCTGCATACATGTTTCTTTCTCTGAACACATGCCTCTTGTTTGGGTCTGATCCTTCCCATTGTACTAGATACCAACAGCATTGACTTTGTAAAGTGTAAAATATCTTCTTGTCCAGAATTTGTGCGATCATATCCTTTGTTCTTCTTAAAACCCATTATTTCAAATCAACTTATTTATCACACTTCACATCTTTTACCAAAAAAAATTCTTGCACCTCTTCTTCTATTTGCATTTTATCTTTAAGAAAATTAGAAAAAATAATATCTACCTCTTTTTCCTTTGTTTCTACAAGATCCTCATTTGTATTTGCATTTGTACTTTTATTTTCCACAACTTTAACATTCTCCAAAGGGTATTCAGCTAGTTTTGCTAGTACTTATATTTATTCACTTCCTTCTCTCTACATCACCAATGCATAACAAAAACTTATTTCCTTGATATCTTTGATAGGTTCCCTTGTAGAGAACACATTTTCAACTTTTTCTTCAACCTTAAGTGGTAATAAAATTAATTTAGAGTCATATTTCTAAAAGGTGCATGCATTCTTCTATCCATCATACATTGCCTTCCTAGAATACTGCCAATATCTTCCAAAAAAGATATGGTATGCATCCATTGGAATGACATCACACCATACTTCATCCTTATAAGTATGCTCTATGGAGGACTTGATTAAGAATGTCTTATCAATAGTGACTTTATTTCCCTTTTTAAACCATGCAATACAATAAGGGTGGGGATATTTTTGACATGGAAATTTAAATTTATCTACCATTTCTAGAAATCATATTTTGACAATTGACAACATTAATAGTAACTTGACATGCATTTCCTCTTGAGGTTCATTTGGTGCAAAAGATATTTGTTCAAATCCAAGAATCATCATATCCCTTATTTTTCACTTTCTCTTCTTTTAGAATCATCATTGTCCTTCACATTATGAGGCTCTCACCTATGCATCTAGTTGAATCACAACATCTACCCCTTCTTTTGTATCTTCATCTTTAACCAAGTTTATTCTAGGTTATAGTTTTCTTTGTCTCTGCACTAGCATGTGATAGTTTGGACATTCAAATTTTCTATGACCCTATTCACCACAACTAAAGAAAATGAAAGTTTTTATGGATTTTCTCATCCTCTATTTCCATCATATTCTCTACCCCTCTAAAATCCTCTTTCTCTTTGTTAATTTTGAAATTCCTTTTGTGTATCATCTAATTTATCTACTCCTTGAGATGATTCTCCTCCGCCATAATAAAACCCACCCTACAATAGAGATTTTGTACCTCTTTTTTTCACCTCTATTACTTTGGAAATATTGTCTATTATGCTTTTCTTATGATTTTAAAGCTAATTGGTATGCCTCTTTAATATCGTTAACCCTATGCATGATCAATTCATTTTGGATAATAAATTATAGACTATTTACATACCTTATAGCCATCTACTAATCAATTTCTTGGTTCTCAATGTGAATGGAAAATTTATAAAACTCATTTGTATAATCTTCAATAGTAGATAGATTTTGTTTCAAATTTTGAAATCTATGAAAAATGGGTTTGTGTATAATCTATTGGCAAAAAACATGTCTCAACTTCTTCTCCATCTTATTTTTAGTCCCAATTTTATCCTTATGTTTCTTCTTTCATGATTTTTGTAAATGATCTCGGCAAATCATTACATGACCCTTTAACTTGGTGCATGCAGATTTTCACCTTTTTTTTTTCATTTGTAATAGATTTCCACTAAAATTTTTTTTAGACTATTCAACCAATCTATCACCTCCTCTGATTTGAGACTACCTCCATAATCAAAAACTTTAATTTTGATTCCGTTATTTTTATTTCTCCCTTATAATTCTTTGAGCATCCTTTCCTTAAAGGTTATATGTTCTAATTGTTCTCCCTCTTCATAATCTAAATATTGTTCTTCACCTCTCTCACTTATTTCTTCATTTGAATTATTTTCCCTTATTATTTGGTTTGTGATCATGCCTACAAGCTTTGCTACCCATCATTGTATATTTTTCATATCTCTATGCACTTAGAAAAGACCTCCTCTTCCTCTTTCTCTCCCAACCATCTTCTTTCTCTAATACAAGATAATGTGGCCCAATTATTAATATGATTTCAAACAACAGAGAGAGGGAGGGGTTGAATTAGTTGTTCTCAGGTCCTGATGTATAAAAAAATCTCATAAACTTATCCTTAAATCAGATCCAGGACCAAAACAAACTCGGTCATCACTAATTCAATAATAGAAACATCTGACAATGCAATCCACTACCTAGCTATAACTTAACTTTTAAAACATAGCAATGTTTAGATCTAAACAATCACACAAGTATAAACACCAGGTTTTATAGTGGAAACCCAATTTGGGAAAAATCACTTTGTAACATGCTACTATTATTTTCACTCTTTTGAAGTGAGCTCGGTAAAAAGCCAACCCTGTCAGAGGTTACAATACACACTATCAAATGTGACCCGGTTAAAGGATTTCAATCACCCTGTTAAAAGTGAGCCTAGTCATAGGACTTACATACACTCCATTAGAATGCAACCTTGTTCAAAGGATTTAACATATGACTATTAGGTCAACCTCTGTTAAAAGGATTTTGACTGTTACAATGGTTAGAAAGTAAAAGCAGTATTAACTAAAAAATATACAACTCACTTTGTAAATATCAGATCCAATTTTGTACACTAATGCTGGTTTATTGACTTTGAAACTTTTCCATTTCCATCTCTAATCTACTCGAAACTTTTCTTCAAGCAATCACCACCATTCTCTTTTAGCCTTTTCTACTTATTCAATCAATAAAACTTTCCTCTTCCAGCATTCTCTATTCACCATGTGCATACATATCACAATGTTTAGGTTCCCTTATATTTTCCTCAATTAGGTTAACTCATCTTTTGCCACTCAATCTCATTCATAGATCTTAGGGTTAGGTCAGATTCATTGAATCTACCTGCTTTATATTCTTTGGCTCCTTTTCTAGAATCATCTCAAATCTCTCAAAGATTTACAATAAAACATTTTACAAAGCATTTAATGCTTCCAAACAATCAATAAATAAATTCAACACATTTTACATAATCCAAGAATTCAACAATGTCGGCTCCAAAATTAAATTCTCTTCAAATATAAAATTGTTGATGCTCGATCAATACTATGATTGTTCACTCAGTCTCCATGTTGAACGCTTGGTCAATACTAACACTGTCTCCTCGGCTTGCACTGTCTTCCTTGGCAATTTAGTAATGCTCGGTTGACACTATAATTTTTCTCAGCATATACTAACTCAGTCAACACTAACATCACTCAGCTTAAACATCATTTTTCCATTCTTTGCTCGATTAAGCCTACCAGTTTAGTCTTCAGTCTTACTAAGATAAACAATATATTATCTCATCATAGTGCAACATAGTCAAGTACACTTTGTAGTATCAAGATAACTCAACCTTTCCTTAGGTGCTATTGTTACCAACCTTGCTTAGCCCTCTTAGCAACACTCAAATAGATATAGCACTTTCCTAAGTAGCAATAGTCTTACCAATTAAGGTTTGACATCAATGACAATACAATAATTGTTTCAATTTAGTTTCCAACAATCTCCCTCTTTGCCATTGATGGAAAAACCATATGATATCATCAAATAACACATGGATTACCAACCAATCCAAAATCTTATCTGTAAATCAAAAACTTATTTATAATATCCTTAGCTTCATTTTGATTTAGAATCCTGTAAGCCTCACTCCTATTCAGATCTCCCTCTACCTTGATTCTTCATTTCAGTTCATCATCCTCTTTTGTTTTAGTGTCATGTGTTATCATATCTCAAGTGTTATCATATCAGTACATTCTCCCTCTTTGAAAAAAATGCCAAAGTAGCAACTAAAACTTACATCCATCAGATGTAGATAATATCTGTGCAGCTCTGTGTTTCTCCCTCTGCCATCTTGCTTATGACTGATTTCTTGTCGTTGCTTCTCTTCACAACTCTAGGCCAGCCCTAAAGTGTGACAATCTTCTGCATCAATTTGTCAAATGTTCTACTGTAGCACACTTAATGCAATGCTCCTAGCTTGTCTAGGTAGCCTCAGTTAGGGGAACAACCCCTAATTGACTTCTCAAATACTCATGAGCTTCTCTGGGTAAAGCTTTAGTGAATATGTCTACTAGTTGTTCTTTTGTATTCACATATTCCATTCGGCCTTCTTTGTCTTGTACTAATTCTCTCAAGTTGTGATACTTGATTACAATGTGTTTGGTCTTAGTGTGAATCACTGGATTCTTAGAAATATTGATAGCACTTGTTTTGTCATAGAAAATAACAACAGGCTCAGTGATTTCTTCTTTCATGCCTATCAACAATAGTTTTATCCATACCAAGTTTGAATAGTTTACTGCAGCAGCAACATACTCAGCCTTGGTAGTAGATTGGGAAATGCAATTTTGTTTCTCTCTTGTCCAAGAGACTAATCTCTATCCAAGAAAGAAAGCTCCACCACTTGTACTCTTTTTGTCATCTACATTTCCTGCCTAATCAACATCTGTATAAACTTGGAGTTCAAATTTGTCATCCTTTTTATAATATAGACCATAGTCAGTAGTTCCTTTCAAGTATCTCATAATTATTTTCACTGCCATCATATGTGTTTCCTTAGGATTAGCAGAGAATCTTTCCACAATCCCAATAGCTAATGCAATATCTGGTCTGCTATGTACAACATACTGCAATTTTCCAATTATAGATCTGTATAGAGTTTGATTTACTTCTGCAGCATCATCATTCTTAGATAACTTTTGTCCAGTAACCATAGGAGTTCCTACTAGTTTAGCATCTTCCATCACAAATTTTTTTAGTATTTCATTAACATACTTAGACTATGTAATGAAAATTCCATTCTTCCTCTAATATACTTGTAAACCAACAAAGAATTTGATCTCACCAAACATACTCATTTCAAATTAATTTTGCATTTCATTTCATAAAATTTTGCATAATGCATCTTGTCCACCAAAAATAATGTCATCAACAAATTTTTTTGCCAACAAGATACCTTTACCTTCTTCATCCTTCATGTATAGATTGCTTGTGTCATTTGTTCTTGAGAATCCATTCTGTATCAAGTTGTTGTGCAACCTCTCATACCATGCTCTAGGTGCTTGCTTCAATCCATATAATGCTTTGTTTAGTTTCCACACCATGTTTCTTCTGTTTGGATCAATAAAACCTTCTGGTTGTTCTATGTAAACTTCTTCTTCTAGTATACCATTCAAAAATGCAGACTTGACATCCATTTGATATACCTTGAATTCTTTATAAACAGCATATGCAAGCAGAGTTCTTACTCCTTCCAATCTAGCTACAGGGGCAAATGTTTCCCCATAATCTATTCCTTCTTCTTATGTGTAGCCTTTGCATACCAGCCTAGCTTTGTTCCTAGTGATTTCACCATTTTCATTCATCTTATTTTGAAATACCCACTTTGTTCGTATAACATTCTTGTTTTCAGGTCTCGACACTAGAGTCCAAGTATCATTCTTCTCAATCTAGTCAATTTCTTCATTCATTGCTTGTATCCAGTCTTCATTTTCCAATGCTTCTCTAGTTGTCTTCAGTTCAAATTCACATAGTAGACATGTTGGATCCTTAGTCTTACTTTTGGTCTAGATTCCAGTATCTTTGTCTCCAATTATCTATTTAGGCTTATGATGTCTTCTCACATATTTTGCCAAAATAGGTTCAGCTGTTCTCTCCTCTATTCCATCATGTTCCTCAACAAGATTGTTAGATTCAACTTTAGAATGCTCGACAACCTCTTCTTGATACTCAACAACATTTTCTTGTAGCTCGACATGTTCTTGTTCTCTCTCAGCACTATTTTCCTAACGCTCAGCAGCTTCTATCTATTGCTCGACATTGCTTACTTGGGACTCGGCATCAGGTGCAAGTTAGTTACTTGCCTCTTCTTCTTCTTCTTCAATGTACACAAAAGATCTATAATATTCTGGTTCTCTTTTACTGTCAGCTTCATTTCTTTCTCCATACTCATCAATTTTTACATTCACACTTTCCATAATTTTGTCAGTGTTAGAGTTCAAACACTTATAAGCTTTACTTTTTGTGGAGTACCCTAGGAATATGCCTTCATCACTCTTAGCATCAAACTTTCCATTCCTAGTGTCTTTTAATATATAGCACTTACTTCCAAAGATTCTAAAGTATTTAACACTCGGTGCATGTCCATGCCATAATTCATAAGGTGTCAGATTTGTACCTTTCTTGATCTGTACTTAGTTAAGAGTGTAGACAGTAGTGCTGATAGCTTCTTTCCAATATTTCTATGCCACATTATTTTCAATCATCAATGTCCTTGCACAATCCAAGATAGATCTATTTCTCCTTTCTGCTATACCATTCTATGGAGGTGTTCTACGTGCAGACATTTGTGTTTTAATTCCTCTATCATTGCAAAATAGATTAAATTCATTTGATGTAAATTCTCCACCTTAGTCAGATCTAAGACATTTTAGGTTCCTACCTATCTCCTTTTCAACCTTAGCCAAATACCACTTAAAATATTGAAAAGCTTCAAATTTTTCTTTTAAAAACATCACATGCATCATCCTAGTTTGATCATCAACAAATAAGATAAAGTATCTAGCACCACAGTAACTTTGTACACCCATAGGTCCACAAAGGTCAGTATGAACCAAATCTAAAATGTTTTCAGAAGTAAAGGATTTTCTCTTGAAACTTGACTTTGTCATTTTTCCTAACTAGCATTCCTTGCACATCACATTCTCAGGTTTCTTCAATCTAGGTAGACCTCTTACCTTTTTCTTCTTACTTATCTCTACCAGATTGTCAAAGTTAACATGACACAGCCCTTTATGCCATAACCAAATATCATCAAGTTGTGCAATCAAACATGTTTCTTTAGATAGGTCAAGATAGAACAAATTACCTCTATCTGATCTCCACTTCCAATCAGTTCTCCAGCAACATTAAATATTTTAGCTTGCTTGTGATGAAATTCCACTTAGTAACTAGTTTTGTTAAGCTGAGCAACACTTAGCAAATTGTAATTAAGACCTTCAACCCAATATGCATTTTCACAAGATATCTTATCAGTTAGTTTAATCAAACCCTTTCCTCTAACAAGACAAGGTGCACCATTACCAAATTTTACACTTTTACCTTTGTAATGATGTAAGGTCTCAAACTTATTTTTGTCACCAATCATGTGATGTGAACAGCCACTGTCAATAATCCATTTATCATTCTTGTTCACATATGATATCAATGCAGTTTTCTCATCCTCATCAGATTCATCTTTCATTGCCACATAAACTACCTCAATTTCACAATCATCACTATCAGTGTCAGTCTCTTTTTCAACAATGTAACAATATTTCTTACCATTTCCCTTGTAGTCTCTATTCCATCAGTAGCTTCTGTCATCTTTTCTATCTTTGTGTTTGCTTTTCCTTTCATCATCTTTATCCTTCCTGTCAGGACATCTAGCAGCTATATGACCAACTTTATTACATGCAAAACATATAATAGGGAGTTTACCTTTATACTTTCCTTTTCCCCTTCTTAGTCTTCTAGCCATAAGAGCTTCTAGATCTTCTAGGTCTTCATCAAAAGTGTCACTATCACTTTCATTATCTCTTTCACTTTCACTTTCACTGATGCATCTTTCTTTTTCTTTCTTTGGCTTGTTCAGAACTAGCTGTGACTTAAAAGTAGATTCAAAATTTCCAATACTTCCAACAGTGAAATTATCATAATTAGAGAGTTCAAAAGTAGCTAGCTTGCCAACCAAACTTTCCAAGGTAAGAACATTAGTAGAGTTACATCTAGATTCTTGAATAGCTGAGATCTTAATAGCATATATAGGATGTAGGGTTCTTAATACTTTCCCAATTATAGTTTCATCATCAATAGCCCAATTAACTCCTCTAATAGCATTCACAACTTCTTTTATTCTACTACAATATTGTGCAATGTTTTCACCTTCTTGCATTCTCATTTCATCAAAATTACCTCTAAGACTCTTAGCCTTTGCTTTCAGCACATTCAAGTCACCTCCATAGATTCTTGTAAGAGTATCCCACATATCCTTTACAGTTGTGCAGTCCTTAATGTCCTCAAATTATGGATAGCTTAGGGTAGATGCAATTTCTAGCATTGCCTAATTATGTTCTTGCTTATCTCTCATTTCTTCGGCAATCAGAGGTGCAGTAGGTGAGACATAGTTGTTCTAAATGTAGTACTTTGTAGAGTCATCAATACCAGCTAGATGCAACTTCATCAGGCTTTGCCATGCAGGGAAATTTTCTTTGTTAAACTTCGGTACCTCCTTATACATCCTGATCATTTGCTTCAAGCCCCTTTAAACTTGATATCCATCAACACTAATAATAAGCAACTGAGCTTTGATACCAATTGTTCATATGATTTAGAACAACAAAGAGGGGGGGGGGGGTGAATCAGTTGTTCTCAGGTCTTGATGTATAAAATAATCTCATAAAATTATCCTTAAATCAGATCCAAAACCAAAACAAACTCAGTCATCACTGATTCAGTAATAGAAACATCTAACAATGCAGTCCACTACCTAGCTGTAGCTTAACTTGTAAAACATAGCAATGTTCAGATCTAAACATTCACACAAGTATAAACACCAAGTTTTATAGTGGAAACTCAATTTGGGAAAAACCACTTTATAACATGCTACTATTATTTTCACTCTTCTGAAGTGAGCTTGGTAAAAAGCCAACCCTGTCAAAGGTTACAATACACACTGTCAAATGTGACCCAGTTAAAGGATTTCAATCACCATGTTAAAAGCAAGCCTAGTCATAAGACTTACATACACTCCATTAGAATGAAACCTTGTTAAAAGAATTTAACATATGACTATTAGGTCAATCTCTGTTAAAAGGATTTTGACTGTTACAATGGTTAGAAAGTAGCAACAATATTATTTGAAAAATATACAACTCACTTTGCAAATATCAGATCTGATTGGGTACACTAATGCTGGTTTACTAACTTTGAAACTTTTCCATTTCCATCTCTGATCTGCTCAGAACTTTTCTTCAAGCAATCACCACCATTCTCCTTCAGCCTTTTCTACTTATTCAGTCAATAAAACTTTCCTCTTCCAGCATTCTCTATTCACCATGTGCATACATATCACAATGTTCAGGTTCCCTTATATTTTCCTCAATTAGGTTAACTCATCTTTTGCCACTCAATCTCATTCATAGATCTTAGGGTTAGGTCAGATTCATTGAATCTACCCACTTTATGTTCTTCATCTCCTTTTCTAGAATCATCTCAAATCTCTCAAAGATTTACAATAAAAAATTTTACAAAGCATTTAATGCTTCCAAACAATCAATAAATAAAGTCAACACGTTTTACATAATCCAAGAATTCAACAATGTCGGCTCCAAAATTAAATTCTCTTCAAATATAAAATTGCTGATGCTCGGTCAATACTATGATTGTTCACTCGGTCCCCATGTAGAATGCTCGGTCAATACTAAAACTGTCTCCTTGGCTTGCACTGTCCTCCTCGGCAATTTACTGATGCTCGGTCGACACTATAATTTTGCTCGACATATACTAACTCGGTCGACACTAACATCACTCAGCTTAAACATGATTTTTCCATTCTTTTCTCGGTTAAGCCTACCAGTTTAGTCTTCAATCTTACTAAGATAAACAATACATTATCTCGTCATAGTGCAACATAGTCAAGTACACTTTGTAGTATCAAGATAACTCAACCTTTCTTTAGGTGCTATTGTTACCAACCTTGCTTAGCCATCTTAACAACATTCAAATGGATATAGTAATTTCCTAAGTAGCAACAGTCTTACCAATTAAGGTTTGACATCAATGACAATACAATAATTGTTTCAATTTAGTTTCCAACAATTGACAACATCCAATTCACCATTAAATTTTAGAAAACAAAAAGATTAAAAAAAATAGAAGAAAATCAATAAATGAGATAGTGAGCCTCTAGTAATACTTTTATATATTGGTTGTAGGTTCGATAGTGACCCTCTTGTAATACTTTTATATATTGTGAGATATTCACATCTTGGTTTTACCCTAATTAGTTTTTCCATATAAATGTGATGCTTCTATTTCTTTGATGTTTATTGTTTTATCTCTCATTGCTACTAATTGAAGTTACATATTTTGGAATTAAATTTTTAAAAATTAAGATTGTTAAAGACTAATTCACCCTCCCTTCTTAGTCTTTAGGTGTGTTCAAAACCTTATTTTGGAAATCAAAATTAAAAATTGAGTGAGATAGATCTTGAATTTAATATTTGATAAGAATGAAAAGGGTATGATGAAAATGAAAAAGCATTCAATGAAAGGGAAAAATATGAATTAATTAGTGTAGACACCTAAATTTTCTTACATAATTTATTAATCATATTTAGTCTTTTCCTAGGACATCTTGTTAATTAAATATTATTTATTTAATTAATTTATGTCATTCCCTAGTTAATTAATTTAATTAATTAACTATAGCCCAATTAATCATCAAAATGACAAACCTATAGTCTGATAATTAATTAAATCCCTATTCCTCTATTAATTTAAATGGATACATTTATCTAAATAAATTAATTCATAAACCCTCTCTTTCCTTCCACTTGGAATTAAATAAAATATTTAATCATAATTCTCCCCTATTAGCTAATAATCCATGCTTAGCTAATTTAATCCTCCATTCATTCTCTCTCCTCCATCACATCCTCCTAATCCTCCACTTACCCTCTAATCCAAGCCTAAATCACCTCCTAAGCATGTGCACAATCATAATCCAAGATTAAAGAAATGCTAATCCACCCCAAAGTTAACCCCTTATGACATCACCTCCACATCCTCCAATGAGAAATCAAAAGCCTCTTACACCTCTTACACACTTGTCCCCTCTTACACCTTCCAAAGGTGCCTCTCCTCTCACCCTCCACCATTGTGACATTTGTCACAATGCTATGCATTTGAGAAAGCACAATCCATGTGCTCTCCCTTGGATGCATCTCCACTGTTGCTCACTCCTCTTTTGCCTCTTAATCTTGACCGTCCATTTCACCCATCTTTCTATAAAAGAGAAGCTGTCCTCCTTCATTTGGATCCACCATTGAAGAAAAGTTATCATGCCATTTTCTCTATCGAAGCTTGAGCATAGCATTTGAGCACACATCCAAACCTTTGGACAAATCTTCTACATCTTGGAGGTTTTCTTAAGGGTTTTTATATTTCTTTTGAGTTTGTTTGCTTCCATTTTGTAGGTCTTAGCATAAGTGTTTATCTTCTTTTTTTTGTTGAATGCTAGCTTAGCTTTGTGTTCTTAGACATTGCAACATTTTGGCACGCTCGGTGGGATGCACTTCTAGGGTCATTCTTGTTCATCTTTTCATCATTTTCTTGCAAAAACTAACCCAAAGACTAAAGTTTTTTATTGTTTGAGTGCTTTACAAGGGTTTTTTGCATGTTTTGCAGGTTCAGGGCTGAAGTGGAGGCATTTGCGCAGACATTCCTATTTTTGGATTTTACACAGCAAACACCTTCAGAAAATTTACAATTTTGTGAGAATGACTGTACGGTCGTGGGAACACATATTTCTCTATGGGAACACTTGTACAACTCATGGGAACACATTCTCACCATGATATTTTCTAATTTCTCATCTTTTTTTGCTCTCTATCTTGCTTCACCAGTGACTGGCTATAGCTTTTTTGCAGCATCGCATTCCCGCAACGCGGGTTTGCGCGTTGACTAGGTAGGATTGCCTATGTACATTTTGTAAGCCATAAGGCATTCACTATTGTTTTTTTTAATTTTCACCTTCATTCCCACAATGCGGGATCACTGTTTGACTATTGTAGGATTGCCTATGTACCTTCTCTGAGCCGTACGACTTCATTATTTTTCTTAAGTTTTTTTCCCTCATTCTCACAATGTGGGATCAATAGTTGACTTTGGGGAATGAGGTTTGACTTGCAGGAACGTGGCTGGAGGAATTATTTCTATGTTTTTCTTTCTTTCTATCATTTTTGGTTTCTTTGACAGTCTTGCGGGAATGTCTGTATGGCTCTACGAGAATGCTCTTTCTTTGCTGCAGGATTGTAGGTTGTTTTACGGGAATGCAGATTAATATTTTAGAACAAAATTAACTCACTTTATTTTTGGTGCATTAAAAATAACAGTGTATGCCAAAAAACACTTCATCATTTCAATTTGGTGCTTAAAATCAACAAAAACTCAATCTTGAATGCCTAAGGAAAATAATAATAAAAAATCTACATTTTTAAAGATGTTTTAGTAATTTGCATTTTTGGAGGTCTTTGGAGCATTTCTAGGCTATGATTGCTTCCAACAGTCTTGTACTATTGAAAAGGGCCTCTAGATAATTGGATTATCTTTCCAACGGTGTAAATGGCGCATCATTTTGAGTTGTGAGCAGAAAGTGATGCCTTCTGCAAGGACGCATAAATTTCAAAGTAGTTTTTTTTCATCATTTAGTTGTTTGTTCTAATCAAATTGGGCTCTAAACAATCAAATCTTGAATGCATAAGGGAAAAAGGATCAATGTGATGAACGCTTAAAACCAATCAAACAAAGTCTTGAATGCTAAGAGGAGTAACACTTCTTGTTTTTGCAAAGCAATCTCTATCTTTCCAAGCATTGTCATTTACCTTTCAACAAAGAAACCTTGCATGCTAAACATGAGTGTTTGATGTTATAGAATAGAAAACACTTAGTCTTAATAGATTCAATTTGGAATGAATACTTCTTGGCGTGTTTGAAGGAGTGTTTTTCAACACTTCCTTAGAGCTTTTCATTTTTGCATAAACCTTGTTAAAGTAAGCAGCGTGAAATCAATCCACTTGTATCCGTATCCTCTCCCCTTGCCTTTGTGGATCTTGGGGAGAAAGATCAAGTTCAATTGACAACACTTCTAGCGAGGCCTATCTAGAGAGAAGTGCTTCCTCTTTACAGAATGACCTCAAACCGGTAATACCTCAGCCGGTATATAAACAAGGTGCTAAGAAAACTCTCACCTTATCCCCAAAAGCTCAGGTGAGGTGTGTTGATGGTAGCCCAAGGTAGGTGAATATCCCTATGATTTTGGCATGGTCAACTAGGATCTTAAGTGAGTCACACGCATACAAACTAATTGGGGGGATGCCATAGATCTTACTAGAATCCATTAATTAGAATCCCACCTGATCTACTCCCAAAAGTATGATAATCTTTGTGCAAGGTCTGACCCAAGTGGTTTCCCAGGTCGCCTCAAGATTACTCACCATATGTATTCCTCTTTTGGGATATCAAGCTATGGGAAAAGATTGTGATACTACCCTATCTTATAGGTAGGAATTGCTTGTGCGTGTTCTCAAAAGTGATCAAAACCAGTGAAAAAATTTGTTGAACATACATAATTGAAAAGTTATACAAAAAATCATTTTCATGTCAGTCTAATCCTCCAATCTAGAAGTCACCCAAGCCTCCACAAGCCTGTCATACTAGTCTCCTAATCTTGGTCTTCACGTCATCCCCACATCCTTTCCATCCAGTATTGTCCTCCTTTCCTCCCCATATCCTAGGCTAGAAGCATCATCTTGGTGATCCCTCATCCCCTTTCCATCCTCTTTAGAGTCAGTATTTCCTCCTACCCTAAGCTTGATCTAAATCTCAAACTGAGCTTATTGACCATCCTAATCTAAGCTTTAGCCTTCCTTCCATCCTCATCCTTCATCCCCATCCAACTCATCTGCAAATCATCATGTCCCAATTCCTTTATGATGTGTTCGGTCATCCCACCTTTTCTCCCACTTTATCCTATTCCAATGATGATGATAGTCTTGCTAATCATGATGAATACTTTGAAAACCTTAGCAAGCTTGCTCCAAAAATCCCTTAGAATTTGATCATCTTTCCAAACTACCCCATCAGTTCTCCATACATATACACTAGTACTCCTTATCATACCTTTGACAAGGTAAATCCATTATCCACACCTTCTTCCTATATTGTACCCACTTATCCCCCACATCCTAATCCAAATCCTCCATCTCCTTATCCTCCAACCCATTTTCAAAATCAAGTTCCTAGTCTTCCAATCCAACACTATAATCCCCATACTAATGCTAATCCACCATCCAATATATCCTACTTTTCTACTCCATCTCCTCCATCCTATCTCAATCTACCATCTTCCAGTCCTACCTACATTACCACAAATCCCCTTCTACAAGAAATATGCATCCCTCCATCCACTTCATATCCCATGCCTTGATCCATCACCCCCACCTCACCAGTTAGTCAATCTAGTTCACAAGCTTCCTCTATGCCCACTTATGTGAACTATCTAGTCATGCCATCGTCCACCTCCTTTCCTGCACAATCATCCCCTCAACCAAGATCAAAATCCAATACCCCACCTGCATGTGTGGACTATCCTAGTTGTCCATCTTCTACACACTCCAATCCTTCACCTCAACCTCTATCATGAAATTCTCCAAGGAGTTTCACAAGGAAACTAGCAAAAAAACCATCTCCTAAAGCTGAAGAGTCATGTCATCTCAATCCTTCATGTGAATCCATCATTGATGGAGCCCATCCATATCTCCCATCAACTATCCTTCGTCCATATACCCCACTTATTGATCCTCTTCCATCTCCTAACATCATTGAGTCATTCCCATGCATTGATCCCACCTAGTCCCCATCCAATTCTCCTCCTCCCAGCATTATCCAAGCCACGTCCAATGAGCCTCATGATTTTTCCCCTCTTCTTGCCATCACAATTGCAGAATCTCCCACCCTTTTATCCATACCATCTAAAGAGTTCACCCTTCTTCCTGCCATCATAATTGGAGAATCTCCCATCCTTTCATCCATCTGATCTGAAGAGTCCATCCATACATCCCCCATCACTGTACCCACACCCATCCAATCCAACAAAGATCTTGTCCAAAAGAATGTTGAATTGTCCATTGAACTAAGTCAAGATCCAATCCCTTCACTCCCTCTATTGCCTATTCTATTTCTTCCATCACACCCAATCCATGATCCCATCATCCCAATTCTTCCAACCCAAGAGCTTATAATCCAATTTCCTCTAACTCAAGATCCTACCATCCCACTTCCTCCATTACATGATCCATTTCTCCCATCCACTCCTCCATCTCAAGATCCATTGCTATCCCCCAATCCCAGTCAAGATCATATCATCCCATCCATTCCACATCATGATCCTCTAATAGCTATCCCACCACCATCACTCTATCCCCTTAGTCCACTTATGTTTGTCAATGGAGGCCCACTTGAAGCAGAATAAATAAGTTTCATATCTTCCACCACGACACCTAATACTAGAAGTTTATCTTATTCCCCAAGTTAGAAGTATCTGTGCTTGGATAAAATGCTCAAGAAATGGAATTATCAAGGTAAAGGCCTAGGTCTTCATGAACAAGGAAATCTAGAGCCCATAAAGGACAAGAAACATCCAAAATCATGTGGTATTGGTCATACATCTGAAGAAGAAACTTCCTCCATAAATGTTGGTACAGCTAAAGCCAAATTCAAACATCCTTCCAAAAAATCCATTGCATATCCTCATCGTCCCTCCAAAGCCTACAATGCCATTCCTCCTCCTCCATCATTACAAACCAAAAAAACCTATCACATTCCTCCTTCATCTTCCAAATCCATTTTGGGTCCCTATGTCCCAAAATCTACCATTACATGTCCTCCACATACCAAATCCATTTTGGGCCCTTACATCCCAAAATATCATCCCCCATCTTATCCCACTCAATCTGTCATCCAGAATCCAAACATTCCTAATCAGGATCAACAAAGGCACATTCCCATATCTCATGTCTGTCAATCTCCTTCCATCTCTCCATCCATATCTCATCCATCACATCCACCTCCACATATTAGTTCTAATTCTCCTTGCGATTTGGATGCCAACTCAAATATGCATAAAGGAAACTATCCACAAAAATATAAGGATTGCCATGTCCACTCTTAACGACATGATGAAGCAAAGAAAAAACCTATAAAGAAATCCACAACATCCCAATGGCCACAAAGGCCCACCAAAGAAAAAATAGAATCTACTACATGGCCAAAAAGGCCCACCAAAGCTAAAGCAAAGATGATGTGGATCCCAAAGCAAAAAGATGCAATGCATCTAACAAAAATATCCACAATGGCATCCAATGTTGCTAATCCACCAGCTACTCAGTCTTCTCCTCCATCTCCTAAATCCATTTTGGGTCCCTATGTCCCAAAATATCCTATCATAACTACTTCATTTCTACGTATACCATCCACACCCCATCCACTTCATACACCCATCTCACAACATGTGCCAATGTTGGTCCTGACAACATCCTCCTATCCTAATCACTTTCCATCATTCCATCCAAACCCTTTCTACCACCATCTCTCTCATCCCATGCATATCACCCATCTCACCAATATCATCCATGCCTTTGCATAATCCACCAATCCCAATAAGGCTGTACCAACATCCAACAAAATTAGCAACAAAGTCAAAAAATCCAAAAAAAATTAAAAATTAAAAATTAAAAATTAAAAAAAAAAATTAAAAAAAAGAAGAGAAAAACATTCATCCAATGGTAAAAAATTAGCAATTCAAGCACCTTGGACAAGTACCATGATGAAAACCTAGCAAATAGGCATCATGCGTAATCCCTCCACCCAACTCCACTCTACGAATGGGGGCAATTTTTCCTTCCAGCACATCCTATCCAGCATCTACTCCATCCCATTTGTCTCTCACCTCCTCCATCCTCCTTTGGATCTTGATACAGAAACAAAGACCACCCGGTATACATGCTTTTGGCACACCTATCCTCTATCCATCCATCCTTTCTATCAGCTTATCTTCCGGCCATTTCCTTCCATCCATTCCTCCTTATCCACCTACTATTCCTAAGCTTCCATCTACCTTCCTCATCCTCTTATTGTCTTATCTTCCATCCTATCGTACCCCCTCCTAGTGCCTCTGAATACATGAAATATCCTAAGCAGGGGCATCTTATTCCTTGGTGACATATTCCTTGAAGACTTTATCACATCCATATTCCTTTCATCTCCCCGTCCTTTCATATCTTCCCATACTTATCCTCCAAATCCATATCTTCCTCCAAGCCAAAATCCTTATCTTCCTCCA